>CAUDMG010001677.1:190000-240000 GCA_958450375.1 Homarus gammarus
TATAGTGGATTGGTTATGGTGGACCTGTTATGGTGGACCGGTTATGGTGGCCGGGTTATGGTGGACCGGTTATGGTGGACCGGTTATGGTGGACCGGTTATGGTGGACCGGGTTATGGTGGACCGGTTATGATGGACCGATTATGATGGACCGATTATGGTAGCACGATTATAGTGGATTGGTTATGGTGACCGGGTTATGGTGACCGTGTTATAGTGGACCGGTTATGATGGACCGATTATGGAGGACCGATTATGGAGGACCGATTATGGAGGACCGATTATGGAGGAACGATTACTCTCAACCCTTCTTCCCTTCCTTATTGATCGAAGGGATGCGGGGTGATGTCTGTCTGTCTGGCCTCTCTGTTTGTCCTTCTGTCCGTCTGTCTGTCTGTCTGCCTCTCTGTCTGCCGGTCTGTCTGTCGGTCTGTCCGTCTGCCTCTCTGTTTGTCCGTCTGCCTGTCTGTCTGCCTGCCTCTGTTTGTCCTTCTGCCCGTCTGTCTGTCTGCCTCTGTTTGTCCTTCTGCCTGTCTGTCTGTCTGCACTCTGGATGTCCTTCTGTCCGTCTGTCTGTCTGTGTCTGTAGATATCAACTGACTTCAACAGCCTGTACTAATGTGACTGAGTCTGTCTGTCTGTCTGTCTGTGTGTAAATACTAACTGACCTCACAACCTGTTCTAGTGTGTGTGTGTGTGTGTGTGTGTGACCCTCTTGGACACACAAACAACTCTATTGACTTCAGGAGGGTCCAAAATGTCCCAGGTCAAGGTTGTTAGCCAGAAGAGACAACAGCTGGTGTGATGTTGGTGTACAGGTGGTGTGATGTTGGTGTACAGGTGGTGTGATGTTGGTGTACAGGTGGTGTGTGATGTTGGTGTACAGGTGGTGTGATGTTGGTGTACAGGTGGTGTGATGTCTATGCCTCTTACTACTCTTGACACCTTCTGCTGTATCGTAGGGTGACGTAAATAAGAGATAGTCAAGACTTCCTACGCCAGACTAACGTTCGCCTGTCTTCTTCCTGTAGTTCCCTTTATTTTACAGTATATGTATCTTATGTGTTTAAAGTCGCTTCCGGCCAGGTAGATATTGAACTGGGCAGGTGAGGGCCGCTACCTGGTCCCAGATTGTTACCACCTGGGTGTTACTCAACCCCTACTTGGGTAACCTTATCTGTACTTGTTGTGGTGGAAGTATCATATCTAGGTCAAGGCTCCGTCTTTAATTTATGTAACCACAAACAGGAATTACTGTACCCGTATCTGTACTAGTGGTTTACGCCGTGCTTATGACCCTGTAACCTCATGAGGATTACTGTAATATACATATAATTCACACCTAAACGCAACACTTCCTGAGTCACTTGGTGGTCATGTGAATGTTGATGTTATGTTCATTACGCCGTTTCTAATCCAACTGTTCCCGGCAGCAACACAGGGAAGACATCTATCCACAGCAATATCCAGGTGTAGTAGGATTAGGTTAGGTTTATTATGGTGGTGGGCCAGCTTTGTACGGTAGGTTGTATAGGCACTCAACACCTGCGTCTCACCTGGTAATTATCCAGTGATCACCTGAGCTAAGATCATCCCCTAATATTACAGCTTCCCGGGTTAATTTTATCACCAGATTAGGAGTGTGTGAGAGAGAGAGAGAGAGAGAGAGAGAGAGAGAGAGAGAGAGAGAGAGATCGTAGTCTCCTGAACCTGAAAGGGGATTATTCCCTAACGCAGAACTATTGCAACGTGTGTATACGGACCAGGAATCTGATGGTCTCGTTCGTGAATCTCAAAGTCTCGTTCGTGAATCTCAAAATCTCGTTCGTGGATTGCAAAGTCTCGTTCGTGGATTTCAAAGTTTTACTCGTGATATCTCAAAGTCTCGTGAGTTAATGTAGCCTTCATGCGTAGATGGCAAGACATTTCTCTTAACCTCAACGTTCCGAAGATTAGCAAAACAATTTCTCCACATAAGAACATAAGAATGGAGGAAACTGCAGCGGGCCTATTGGCCCATACTGGGCAGTCCCGTTTACACCCAACCCCTATTGCTCATATAAGCATCCAACCGATGTTTGAAGCTATTCAGCGTATTCGAGTTAATGATGATTTTTGGTAACTTGTTCCATTCATTCACTACTCTGTTTCCAAACCAGTGTTTACCTATTTCACGCCTAAATCTAAATTTGTCTAATTTAAAACCATTGTTACGAGTTCGCTCCTGGTTGGATAGTTTGAGTACTTTTGTAATGTCCCCTTTGTTTAGCCCTGACTTCCACTTATACACCTCTATCAGGTCGCCCCTCGCTCTACGTCTCTCGAGGGAGTGCAAATTAAGATGCTTTAACGTGTCTCTATACTCAAGGTTCCTAATGCCCGGGATTAGTCTTGTCATTCTCCTCTGAAATCTTTCCAAGGATTCTATATCCATTCTGTAATACGGTGACCAGAACTGAACTGCGTAATCCAGGTGTGGTCTCACAAGAGCAAGATACAGTTTTAGGATGACTTCGCTAGTCTTGTAACTAACACTCCTTTGTATGAACCCAAGTACTTTATTAGCCTTGTTACGAGCAAAAACACATTGTTTACTTGGCTTAAGGTTCCTACTTATCATTACTCCTAAATCTCTCTCGCAGTCGGATTTTCTACGGCATCTTTGTTCATCTGGTATCTGGTTTCTCTGTTTACATCTCCTATACTGAGTACTTTACATTTGTCCACGTTGAATTTCATCTGCCATTTTTCAGACCATTCGAAAATTTTTTTTAGATCATCCTGTAGTTTTGCAGAGTCCTCGTCAGATTTAATAACACGTCCTATTTTAGTGTCATCAGCAAATTTGCTTATGTTGCTGTCTATGCTGATATCTATGTCGTTTATGTATATAATAAATAATAATGGTCCAAGTACTGAGCCTTGGGGAACTCCATTTGCTCCAATGGGACTAAGTGCCATTAATGCTCACTCGCTGTTTCCTGACCTGTAACCACGCCCTAATCCATTTAAGGATATTACCTTTGATGCCATGTGCTTCTACCTTTCTAGTTAGTCTTTCGTGGGGTACTCTGTCGAAGGCTTTGCTAAAGTCCAGATATACCACATCATAATTGTGCCCCTCGTCCACCGATTCGAAAACTGATGAAAAGAATGTTAATAGATTAGTTAGACATGAACGTCCGCTTGTGAAGCCATGCTGGGAATCATTGATCAATCGGTGCTTCTCCAGGTGATTTCGAATAGAGTTTGAAATGATTGCTTCCAGCAATTTGCCTACTATTGATGTTAGACTGATTGGGCGGTAGTTAGAGGATAGTGATCTATCCCCCTTCTTGAAAATCGGTATTACATTCGCTATCCTCCAGGATTCTGGTACTACACCTGTTTTTAAGGACATGTTAAACAACTTTGCTAAGGGCATACTAAGCTCTTCCTTACATTCCTTTAATACTCTGGCAAATATCTCATCGGGACCAGGTGACTTATTAGGCTTTAGTTTGTCTATTTGCTTACTAACATCGTTACTAGTCACTACTATCTCGCTTAATTTGTTTTCTTCACTATCTCTGAATAGAGTCGGTGCCTCGGGTATCATGTTTAAATTTTCGGTGGTGAAAACTGTTGAAAAATATTTATTCAAATTATTGCTCATTTCTCCGTCGTTATCAGTGAGCTCGCCGGTCCAATCTTATCTCGTGTTTTAGTTTGATACATTTGGTAGAATCCTTTGGGGCTTGTCTTCTCCTCCCTTGCTATCCTTACCTCATTAATCCTCTTGGCTTTCCTTATCTCGCTTTTAATCCTACTCGCCAATATCTTATAATAATCCTGGAGGTAAATTTCGCCACGATTTATCCTTCTACCTATAGCCTTCCTTTGGCCAATAATGTTCTTTAAATAATTATTTATCCATTTAGGGTCAGTGTTGTCTGATCTGAGTTTTTTGTATGGTATGTTCTGCCTTTGTGCATTAAGTAACTCATTATTTAAATTGTCGTGGAACTCGGCAATCTCAGATCTCGTTATCAGGTCGGTGTCATCTGTCAGGTTCACTGCCAAGCGCAACACCCCTTCTCTCAGCTGCCTCTTTAAACTGTCAAAGTTTGCCCTTCTGAAATCTGGTACTTTAGTGGAATTTTCTTTACGTCTGACCTGAAAATCTAACTGGAATCTAATTTCTTTGTGATCGCTGTTTGCAAGTTCGTTCCTTACCTCGACATTGCTAATGACGGAAATAAATCGAGCATATTATTTTCCCCGGGTGGGTTCGGTTATATGTTGACTTAGGAAGCAGTCCTGGATCGTCTCGAGAAAATCCTCTGATTCTGAGTTTCCCGTAAGGTCAGTCCAATCTATTTGGCCAAGGTTAAACTCGCCTACTATACAGACTTTGTTGTGTATGGAAGCCCTGTGCATTTCATCCCAGATAAGTCGCTCATTAACTCTATCAAGATTGGGAGGTCTATATATTACTCCTGTGATTAATTTTTCCCTGCCATCGATTAATTCTATCCAAATTGTTTCTGTATTCCGCTCAGTTTTTATTTCCTTATTTATTTCACACTTCAGATTATCCCTAACATAGATTGCTACTCCGCCTCCTTTCCTGGTCTGCCTATCGGTATGGAACAATTTGTAACGCGCAATTTGGTATTCGGTAACTCACGTGAGTCTAGGTTGATCCATGTTTCAGTGAATGCTATTATATCGATTTTTTCAGTACATACCAAGGCCCTAATATCATCCATTTTGTTTCTCATACTTCTACTATTCGCTTAGTATACATTTTAGTTAGTCGTGTTCTGAGTCCTCCCCTACTGCGTTTAGTTTTAAACTCCCTGTCTAATGTAGTTTTGTCATCATTCCTAACACTATTTCCCCATAAAGATATATTACCGTGAATCTCAATAGGGAATCGTAAGGTAAAATTTCCTCTTAGCAATGTTTCTTACACAGACAAAACATGGGAAATTCGTGAGCCTTATTAACACTGTGTTCTATGACCGTACTTACGTTGGTTAGGAGAAGAGGTGATGTTTTTCGACAGGCAGAGGAGGTAGTGGCGATACGTGGGTCCCTGTTTAGGATTATGTTACCTCTTGTTTCTATCTGTGTGTACGGAATGATGCTTGTGATTAATAGATTCTCCCCCACCCCTGTAACCACAAACACCAAGGGACTGTAACCACAAACACCAAGGGACTGTAACCACAAACACCAAGGGACTTTGTTTACACGGTATACAGTAGACCATTAACATCATCTCGCTGGCTCCTCCCTGCTGACTTGAACAGGCGAAAGCAGGCGGAGGTCCTGCATTTATCTGACTCAGCTGCTTCTGCTGAGTCAGGAAGCAAGAAGAAGACAAGCAAATTTGATGAGATTACAGATTTTTTACAGATTGCCCCGGAGGGGGCTAGTTTATTGGGCACCCCCTTACATCCTGTACAAGGTGAAGCGCGGAAGCGTTTACAGTGCCCAACTGGGAAGCATGCTAAGTTCATGCTTGCCTTTATGACTCATGCATTAAGGGCGTGGAAGCCTGAAGGGTCATGGGTTTTGTCAGCAAGTTACATAAAGTGACAATGATGAGTGTGTGTGTGTGAGGGGGGGGGGGGGGGGGAATTCCCGGTACATTTCATCTGTTTATGGCAAAGCGTGGCAGGTCCCTAGTAATGCCAAGTGCCAGGCCTGTGACTAGGAGGAGGGATATCTGGTCAGGTAGGGAAGAGGTGTTGGTAACAGATGGGGACCTGTAGGAGGTCATAGGGCAAGTGAGGATGTAGTGAGAGAGGGTGTGAGGGTCGGGTTGACCACAAAGTTTACAAACAGTGCGGCAAGGTTCAGGGTTGCCAATGTACTCCCATAGGTACCTCTACCCTAGGTGCAGTCTCATGTACATAATCTGTTGAGATCGAGTCAGGGATTGATATTCTTTGTAGTGGCGGTTGTCGTCACCGGTTACAGCGTCATAGTGGCATAGTGTGACGCTACCCCGTTGTTTCAGGTCTGTCCAATTTTCGTCGAATGCTTCTCGTTGTGCGGCGTGTATGCGAGATTTGAGATGATTCGTCATGTGGTTGTCATTCATTTAGGTCAAAAGGATCATGGGGTTAGGTCAGATGGGGTCAGATGAACACGTTAACAGTAGCGTATCTTGACCTGATCTCTTCTTCATTGTTTAAGTAAAGTGACTTCCTATTTATACACTTTTAAGTTATTGAATGGCCTTGGAAAGTTATTAGGGAGAAGTGAAGTAAATTTGGTTTTTGTGGTAAATTAAAAATCTTGTGGTTTTCACTTTCTTAATGGTTGGTTTTAATGAGAGGAGAATTATATTAACACTTTTGCCGTTAATGTGAGTGTAGTGTGGGTGTAGGTGTGGTGTGGTGTGGTGTGGTGTGGTGTGTAAATGTGGTGTGGTGTGTAAGTGTGGTGTGGTTTTGTAGGTGTGGTGTGGTGTGGATGTAGAGGTGTGTGTGGTGTACAGTACAGGCGGTAGGTGTGGTCTAGGTACTCCGAAAAATGGCACAGAAAAAATAAGCAAAATACACAATACCGATTTACTGGACATACTATATAACAATACGATGACACAAAGTTTGAAAAGCACTATTTAGGTCTCAGGTCATGTAAGGTCAGATTAAGCCAACACACATTTGACCTGACCTTACCTGAAGTTTACTCTTCTTGGAAATCCCTGGAAAATATTGACCTGATTGGCCTATGACAATATGTTCTCGTGACAGCACTGATCATCGACATGTTGGTCAGTAATATCGGCGCCGACATGACGACACATGTCACTTGTCAACTTGGGGAGCTAAAAAAAAAATCACTACTTTAGATCCGCCATTATTATATATATATATTTTTTCCTGTGACATTTTTCCCAACATTCGTGGTCTGGGGTGTGGTGGAGATGTGGTAAAGGTGTGGTAAAGGTGTGGTAAAGGTGTGGTATGTGTCGTTGGTGTTGTCTAGACTCTAAAGTGTTGTAGTAGATGTAGACGTGAAATAAGCTTAGTAACCCTATTTTACCAGCCCCTCCCCACCCCTCTACAAAAGAAAAAAAGAAAATATTTAGGTTAGTTTTTCGGATAGTTTTAGGTTCGTCTCCCCCGAGGTAAACAATCCCTCCCTCTTCTCCCCTCTCCTTCCCCGGATACTCCCGAGCCTGAAGCCGGATTCGTAGAGTTTCTTCTGTTAAATTTTCCTCGTCCCTGATGATGGAAAAGAGCTGATATATCTAACTTGTTTGTAAACTAATGTACAAAAATGACTTTCTTAAGACCGTCAGAATTACGTTGAGAGAGAGAGAGAGAGAGAGAGAGAGAGAGAGAGAGAGAGAGATGTACATCAGTTATATTTACACCCAGATGGCTAGCCGTGTATACACTCAGTCATAACCAACACCAGGTGGACACACGCACACTGCACTCACTGCACAGAAGTCTCATTACCCAACCAAATTGCAACTCCTGAAGCAGACCAACATCAGTCACTGGTATGGCAAGCTTAAAGAACTCTGTGGACTAAACAATAAGACACACCCCCTCCCCTTCCTTAGGCCATCTGACTAATGTTGACGCAGCTGAGCAATCAAATAACCATTTCGCAACTATATGCCAGACGCTCCCCCGGCTTGACACAACCAGTCTCCCTGCTTACCTACCAGCCCCCCTTCCCACTGACTTAGTAGAAGATTTAAAGTAGCAAAACGTCTGGACAAACTAAAGTTAAAACGCTCTACCACCCCCATTGACTTACCAATGAAACCCTTCAAGGAGTTCTCCCCGGAGCTTGTTAAACCCCTTTGCTCCATCATCAATGCTTCCCTCAGTCAAGCCAGATGCCCAGCTGACTGGAAGATTTCTTAGGTGTCACCAGTGCCCAAGTCAACCAGCCCACAATCCTTAAATCAGCTACGACCCATTGCAATCACCCCAATACCCAGCCTAATCTGCGAAAGTTTTGTGTTTGACTGGGTTTATACTGATATTGCAGGAGTCGTAGACCCTCAGGAATTTGGTAATATGCAAATTTCCTCCACCACTCACTGTCTTGTCAGCTTTCTCGACTACATACACCGCCATCTGGAGAAACGAAAAACGTCTGTCGTTGCCACCCTCATTGACTTTACTATGGTATTCGATCTAGTCGACCACAATTTAATCATCAACAAAGCTGTCGACCTCGAGTTTCGAAGAAGTCTTATACCATGGCTTACAGACTTCCTCAGTAACCGACGCCAAGCTGTACACTTCCGAGGGGCTGTCTCCACCTTTCAATCACTCACCTGTGGCGTCCCCAAGGCACCAAGATGGGACCACTATGCTTCCTTATGCTTATCAATGATGCCCTGCTCGCTGGAAATATGTCGACGACTCCACCATTGGGATCAGCGTCAACAATTCTGCTCCCGACTATACCGCCCTTCAGGATTTATTGAACAGTCTCCAAAACTGGGCCACCAACAACCATGTCACCATCAACCATACCAAGACCATGGTTATGCACATCAACCTCTCCTCCGACGTTGTCCCACCTCCCTCCATTACATTAGGTCCCAACCCACTCCAGGTTGTAGATTCCTCTAAGCTCCTCAGCGTCACCATTGACAACAAACTTAATTGGAAACCACACGTCAGTGAAGTTGTCAAATCCTCCGCCGAATCAAGTCCCTCGGAGTTCCTGCACCCGAGCTCCTCAATATTTACTCAACATTCATACTTCCCAAGCTCACCTATGCCTCCCCTACCTAGTCTTCCTCCCTAAATACCACACAATGTAAACACCTAGAAAAAGTGCAAAAGAGGGCATGCAAGATTATTCTCTCCCCTTCCTACTCCACATATCAAGAAGTGCTCAACACACTGACCCTCTCGGCTCTCTCTGACCATCACCACGACCTCATCTGCAAATTTGGTGAGAAGTTTCTGCACCATCCTCGACACAGGCTCCCACTACCACGTGAGATCCCTCGCCCGAGAATTGCTGTTCGACACCACAACCGCATCCAGCCCATACGAGCACGAACTGATCGCTATAAGAACAGCCCAGTCCCAACCATTGTAAAAATTATCAATAACTTATAATCAATCAGTGTATTCACTCCCAGTCAATCTTACTTTATGCACTGTCATTATGTTGAAATGCCCTGTAGTTTGACCTTCTCCCCACCTAGCTATTATATGTCATATTTGTATCTCTTATGTTATTTGTAAATCAAGAGACCCATTACCCAATTATGTATCTGTATATTTTCACCTTCCGGCTGCCATGCTCTGTCAATAAACCGTTAATTACTATTATTATTATTACACACACACACACACACACACACACACACACCTTGTCCTTCCCCTTCCGGCCTGGTTAATGTGCACACACTCATAAATATATATTATCTCTATCATCTCTCAGTCCGCCTTGAAAGATAGAGACATAGAGTGAGATTAAGAGAGACATTGATGAGAGAGGAGAGAGAGAGAGAGAGAGAGAGAGAGAGAGAGAGAGACTGTGTTAAAGGAACTCTGGGTAACTCGGCAGTAACTCTTTAAATGAGGAAGAGAGAGGGAGGAAGAGAGGGAGGGAAAAGCAGGAGAGACGAGAGAGAGAGAGAGAGAGAGAGAGAGAGAGAGAGAGAGAGAGAGAGAGAAGGGAGTTGTGGGAGGGAAGAGCGACCTGTCCAGTTGTGTATTAGGTTAACGGTGAGGGAGAAGGATGGAGGGGAGAGGAGAAGGAAGAGAGGGAAGGAAAGGAAGACAGGGAAGGAAAGGAAGACAGGGAAGGAAAGGAAGAGATGGAGGAGGAGGAGAGAAGGAGGTGAGTGAGGAGAAGGAGGGAAGAAGAGAGAAGGAAGTGAGGGAGAGGAAGAGAGGAAGGGAGAGAGAGAGGGAAGAAGAGAGAAGGAAGTGAGGGAAAGGAAGAGAGGAAGGGAGAGAGAGAGAGAGGGATGAATGAGAGGAAGAGGAGGAGGAGGTTGGAGGTATTTGTTTTACGAATTGGGAGAAAGGAAGAAGAAGAAGGAGAGAAGGAGAAAGAGAGAATAAGTGGAGGAAGAAGGAGAAGGAATATGAGGGAAGGACAAGAGTGATAGAATGTAAAAAATATGGAAACTGATAAAAAATAGAGAAAGAAGAAATAAAAAAGGAAACGAAGGAGGAAGAATAAAAATGGAATAGAAAGAAGAGGAGGAACGTGAATAAGGATGGAAGAGGAAAGGGAGAGAGAGAGAGAGAGGGAATAAATGGGGAGGAAGAGAAGGGTAAATAATGATGAAAGGGAATGGTGATAAATAAGGAAGAGAGGGAGGGTAAATAATGGCAGGGGTTACAACGTCTGTCTGTCTGTCTGTCTGTCTGTCTGTCTGTTCTTAGTATTGTTATTTGGTTTGGTTTGGTTAGGTTAGGTTAGGTTGGGTTGGGTTAGGTTAACAAGTGGGTGAGGTGTTGTGTTGAAACTTGACTTGATTATGAGTAAAGTTTATGAGGCTCTGTTATTCCTTCAGTCAGTTCCATTGTGGTGAGTGAGTGAGTGAGTGAGTGGGTGAGTGAGTGAGTGGGTGAGTGAGTGAGTGGGTGAGTGAGTGGGTGAGTGAGTGAGTGAGTGAGAGTGAGTGAGTGAGTGAGAGTGAGTGAGTGAGTGAGTGCATCATCCTCCTCACCTCCTGGACTAAAACTCAACCTCTATTAACTCGTGTTCAGTGTTGTCATTACTACGATCACACACACACACACACACACACACACACACAGTTAATATCCGTACACATAGACATACTGACGCTGCTAACTGCCCATGCTGGAACTATTTAAAGGAAACAGCCCCCGAGGCAACCATTATTATATCTCTACTATTAATCATTTACTGCCACACACACAAAACATTACTGATATATAACAGGTGTAGCAGGTGTGTTTTATATTATATGAAGGTGTAGTGTAGCCATTATATGTATGTGTATGTGTGTGTGTGTGTGTTTGTCCCTTAAGAAATCATTATATACACCTGCACTACTTAACGACTAACTAAGGTATTCTCTCCATCTCATTAAGCTCCCCAGGTATCCTTCCACACCTGTTATATCGTAAAACAATAACATTACATATTATACGATAGTTTTGTGTGTGTTGCAGACGACATTGTTGTGGGGTCGATCAGCTGTTTTCTGTTGTTGTCTGTCAGCTGCTGGTGGTGGTGGTGGGGAGGTTTCCGTGCTCTCTCTCTCTCTCTCTCTCTCTCTCTCTCTCTCTCTCTCTCTCTCTCTCTCTCTCTCTCTCTCTCTCTCTCTCTCTCTCTCGGTAGTTCCCTCCCCCCACACACACACACACTCAATCTCACTCTGTCTCCCCCTCTTTCACTCTGCCTCTCTTCCTTCTTGATTCTCTCACTCTGCCTCTCTTCCTTCTTGATTCTCTCACTCTTTCATTATCTTTCACTCTCCCCTGATGACTTCCCCTTTCACACACTCCTCCTTCCTCATTCTCCTCTTCCTTTTGTCTTCTTCCCTTTCTCTCTCTCTCTCCCCGAACACCTTTCCCCCTCCTCTTCTCTCTCTCTCTCTCTCTGTCCCTCTTTTCCCTTACTCTTCATTTTTTCCTCTCGCCTCTTATCCCTCTCCCACCCCTAGACCCCTCCTCCCCCCCCCTCGCCCTTAACCCCCCTCCCCCTCCTCTCCGACTCATCCCTCTCATCTTCCCCCTCCCCTACCCCTCTTCTCTAATCCCCCCTCCCCCTCCCCTACCCCTTCCCTCTCACCCCTCTCTCCTTCCCCCACACAGACACAAGGCTGTTAACCTAATTGGATCACCTATTTTATAAGATATTGATAGTGATTGATTCTAGTTTGATCAACATTCGTCTTGTGAGTTGATCTGTTATCGGAACTTTGTGATCTTTGGAGAGACTGACGGCCTGACTGACGGCTGACTGACGGCCTGACTGACGGCTTGACTGACGGCCTGACTGACGGCTTGACTGACGGCTTGACTGACGGCCTGACTGACGGCTTGACTGACGGCCTGACTGACGGCTTGACTGGCGGCTTGACTGACGGCTTGACTGACGGCTTGACTGACGGCTTGACTGATGGCCTGACAAAATTGTGTATGAAGGTTGTGCTCTCTCTCTCTCTCTCTCTCTCTCTCTCTCTCTCTCTCTCTCTCTCTCTCTCTCTCTCTCATTTTTAGTACCCACAAAAACTTAAAATATAAATAATATTTTCCTCCATTACTAATTGCCAAAAATATTTACGACAATACAGAGGTTAGGTTAGGTTAGGTTAGGTTAAGTACAGTCTCACATTCTCTATTACTCTCACAGGGGGATAAATGTGTGAAAATATAAGAGAGAGAGAGAGAGAGGGAGGGAGAGAGAGAGAGAGAGAGAGAGAGAGAGAGAGAGAGATTGATATACGAGTTAATTTTAAAGTGTTTTTGTCGTAATACTTTCAACGTGCTGCTCCATTCATCCACCCAGACACCCATCCATCCATCCGTCCATCCATCCATACAACCAACCATCCATCCATCCATCTATCCATACAACCAACCATCCATCCATCCATCCATCCATCCATCCATCCATCCATACAACCAACCATCCATCCATCCGTCCATCCATCCATCCAACCATCCATCCATCCACCCATTCATCCATCCATCCATCCATCCATACTTCCGTCCGTCCGCCTCCTATCTCTCTCTCTCTCTCTCTCTCTCTCTCTCTCTCTCTCTCTCTCTCTCTCTCTCTCTCTCGTCTAGGCAGGTATAATAATATTTCACCTTCAACGGAGCGTTAAGTTACCGTTTCCACTTTGTTAAACATAAATGGTGATTATTGTCCGTCTCTCCTTATACCTTACGTCTGTCGGGTGGGGGAGAGGAGGGGTGTGGGAGAAGAGGTGGTGGGGGAGAGGAGCGGGTGGGGGAGAAGAGGTGGTGGGGGAGAGGAGGTGGTGGGGGAGAGGAGCGGGTGGGGGAGAAGAGGTGGTGGGTGGGGGGAGAGGAGGGGGTGGGGGAGAGGAGCGGGTGGGGGAGAGGAGCGGGTGGGGGAGAGGAGGGGGTGGGGTAAAAGAGGGGGTGGGGGAGAGGAGCGGGTGGGGGAGAGGAATGGGTGGGATAGAGGAATGGGTGGGGAGAAGATGAGGATGGATGAGGAGGAGGAAGAAGAAGATAGTCAGCTGAGAGGTATATGAGGTGAGTGATAAAAATGTCTCGCGCTCCTGTTTTTTAAGTTTACTTCACACGCCTTATGTCTCTAGGCTAATACTCTCACCCCCTCCCTGCCCACAGCTCTCTCTCTCTCTCTCTCTCTCTCTCTCTCTCTCTCTCTCTCTCTCTCTCACGTAGACAACTTACCTCATTAAGCCAATACACCTCACAGGTGATGCCTCTCCCGTTATCCCTTCCTCGGGGTGACCGTCTAAGCAGGTGAAGTATACGTACCTGGTCTAATTAGCCAAGGTAGAGAGTCGTCAAGGTGATGTCCTCTTATGCTCTAGTCTAAAGAAGAGGAAGTTCTTTTTTGAGCATAACATAGGAGAGAGAGAGAGAGAGAGAGAGAGAGAGAGAGAGAGAGAGAGCTGTCCTCTGTGGTGGTGGCTGTTGTTCACGTTGCGTGGTGTAAACTGATGATATAGGAACAAGTCAGAGGTGTAAGCCAGCTGTGTTTACAAACATACCTGGGTGGCTGGGTCGCGTTGTCTTAGAGACGTGCCTAAATTTGTTCTGGATCACATGAAGTTTAGTGCCCAAGCTTATTTCATCTTTGAGAACCCAACCCAAGACAACTGTTGTACAGGTTTTTAAGACTCAAACATCTTGGAGACTTTTGTTGAGGAATGTACCTCGGAACAATTCATCATCATCATCATTGTCATCATAATAATAATACAGGGACAATAGAGGCACTACTGGTCATCATAACACAAGTATACATTTCTCCTGGTGGCGGGGATGATGGCCATTCAATACCTGCTGGAGTAGGGGCAGTGAACGGGTCCTCCTTCACCGCCTTGTTCCTTCGCCAGGTAACAAATGTCGGCCGGACAATGATGTTTACGAGAAGGATTCTAAATGTGTGTGTGTGTGTGTGTGTGTGTGTGTGTGTGGCGGCTCTGGTAACACTCACCTTAATTATCCTTCTCGTGTTTTATTTTAACTGAATGAAGTTTTTTTTTTTAATTAGTTTGTACATTTTGTTTTGTTTTATTTTTTCTTTCAGTCGACAGAGTTGTGTATTGTAACGAGGAAGATCAATTATGTTGGCCAAAGGTGGAGTCAAAGGTGTGTGTAGGCGCTGGCAGGACTACAAATTAACCTACAAAAAAAATCCAACAACTTTTGATTGGCTTAGAGAAATGCAGGTACCTTTTGTGAAGCTTAAATTACGGTTGTGTTTTGTAGCGATGCATCACGAGGAACAACACAAATGAAGTGTAGTGAAGTCTTTGTTTTGGTACTGTGACAGGGCCTACACACACGGGGGAGGACCAACGACGGATTATTACCTTTCATCACTCATTATTTTCAAATCGTTCTGGGATATTGTTTTTTTAATACTATTTTATGAGAGTTATTAATGTCACTGACCAAGAGAAGTGTCCCAAGTGGTGAGGGAGGCACCGTGCAGCTGACCCATTACATCAAAGGGCACTTCCATCACCTGCTGGGTCACGGTCATGTGAGGTCGGGACGGTCAATAATGATGTGAGCACCAGATCACCGAGTGCCTCCCTTTGACCTCATCATGACCTTAACTGATCCCGTGTAACAGCCGCCAGCACTTCCGCTGTACTGGACAATTAAGCTCTCAGTAAAAGGCTGGAAACTTTTATTATAATACACTAGGTTTGATTACCATTGTGACTTCCTTTCCGTTACTAATCTCTCAAAGTGATTCCTGAAATATGAGTGAAAATGGATTCCATACGCTTGGCCGGACAGTGTAAATAAAATAAAAACTATATTAAGCTGTCGGTGCACAAAGAGGGAGAGTGGCAGGCCGGCACTGACTGGTCTCTTAGTGTAAAGTTGGTATCCACACAGCTGGGTGCAGACCAGCGACCCTTAGGGCGAGAGCTGACCGTTGTATGACCGCAGCAGCAGGAGTGTATCATACAGGGGTGAGTTAACTATACCGGGGCCATTTTTGTATAGATTTTTCTCAATAATACATGTACCGTACAGTACAGCAACTTGGACACTCCCCGTATATTGTAAGACAGGGGAAGAAGAATTCTACATTCTTCAACAGGATATTTTCTGCACACTGACAGGTGGCCTGAAGCACGGTCTTCACCCGCCGCTGTATGGTCACACATGTACTAACCGCCGTGACAGTAGCCGCCGGAGGAGCAGCTCGCTGGTCGCCACGCAGTATCATCCTGAGAAAGCCGGGACGATAGGCACTGTTGGTCATTGTTCAGGTCACCAGGGAAAAATATACATGTGGTATTATTAAGGTCATTTATACACCAAACCCGTTTATTGTGATGTTTCAAATGAACTGTGTCGTAACTGATGATGAGTCATGTTTGTTTCACCCTTTGCTTCACACTATTTCGTACTGTTTCACCCTTTGCTTCACACTATTTCGCACTGTTTCACCCTTTTGCTTCACACTATTTCGCACTGTTTCACCCTTTTGCTTCACACTATTTCGTACTGTTTCACCCTTTTGCTTCACACTATTTCGTACTATTTCACCCTTTTGCTTCACACTATTTCGCACTGTTTCACCCTTTTGCTTCACACTATTTCGTACTGTTTCACCCTTTTGCTTCACACTATTTCGCACTGTTTCACCCTTTTGCTTCACACTATTTCGCACTGTTTCACCCTTTTGCTTCACACTATTTCGCACTGTTTCACCCTTTTGCTTCACACTATTTCGCACTGTTTCACCCTTTTGCTTCACACTATTTCGTACTGTTTCACCCTTTTGCTTCACACTATTTCGTACTATTTCACCCTTTTGCTTCACACTATTTCGCACTGTTTCACCCTTTTGCTTCACACTATTTCGTACTATTTCACCCTTTTGCTTCACACTATTTCGTACTATTTCACCCTTTTGCTTCACACTATTTCGCACTGTTTCACCCTTTTGCTTCACACTATTTCGTACTGTTTCACCCTTTTGCTTCACACTATTTCGTACTGTTTCACCCTTTTGCTTCACACTATTTCGTACTATTTCACCCTTTTGCTTCACACTATTTCGTACTGTTTCACCCTTTTGCTTCACACTATTTCGTACTGTTTCACCCTTTTGCTTCACACTATTTCGTACTGTTTCACCCTTTTGCTTCACACTATTTCGTACTGTTTCACCCTTTTGCTTCACACTATTTCGTACTGTTTCACCCTTTTGCTTCACACTATTTCGTACTGTTTCACCCTTTTGCTTCACACTATTTCGTACTGTTTCACCCTTTTGCTTCACACTATTTCGCACTGTTTCACCCTTTTGCTTCACACTATTTCGCCTTTTTATTTTTTAAGTGTTTTACAGCTTGACATTTCCTGCACCACCACCACCACCACCGTCCTCCTCCTTCAACCCATCCTCCTCCTCCTCCTCCTCCTTCAACCCATCCTCCTCCTCCTCCTCCTCCTTCAACCCATCCTCCTCCTCCTCCTCCTCCTCCTCCCTACACCCCACTGAGCTAATCACCTCCGCAAGGGAAGGGGCGGGGCGGGGCGTTTGGATAGGGGTGAAAGGAACGAGAGAGAGAGAGAGAGAGCCCAAGAGGAAGGAGGGGAGGGGGTGGTAGGGGTAAAGGGGAAGGAGGGGCGAGCAGCAAGACCTCACCCTCCCCTTCCTCAACACTCTCCTCCACCTCAAAAAAAAAAAAAAAATATGTTTCTGAATTCGACTCGTCTAACAAACGTGTAGGGGGGGGGGGGGAGGGGGGGGTCATGGTATTGATCGCCAGAATATAACCCCGACGGTTCCTCTCTCTTTGTCGGGACCTGGAAACATGTTTGTCTTTATGTGACCCTGAATGATGCTCTTGGGGGGGAGGGAGGGGGGGGGGGGGAAGGGGTGATGATGATGTACGTAAAATATTTTGATTTTGTTGTGAAATATAAATTAGTTTGTTTGATTTTATTTTGTTATTTATTTTGTTATTTATTTTTTTACTTGTTGAGGCGTCGTGTCACAGTGGGGATGAGAGAGAGGTTGTCATTGGTATTGCTGTGATTGTTAGTGTGTTGCTGTGATTGTTGGTGTGTTGCTGTGATTGTTGGTGTGTTGCTGTGATTGTTGGGGTGTTGGTGTGATTGTTGGTGTGTTGGTGTGATTGTTGGTGTGTTGCTGTGATTGTTGGTGTGTTGCTGTGATTGTTAGTGTGTTTGTGATTGTTGGTGTGTTGTAATAATAATAATAATAATAATAATAATAATAATAATAATAATTAACGGTTTATTGAAAGAGCTTGGCAGCCAGAAGGCTGAAAATATACAGTTACATATTTGGGGAATGGGTTACGAATTACAAATAATATACAAGTAACATAAGTGACACAAATAAGACATGGTTACAGGACAGGAAACAGCGAGTGAGCATTAACGGCACTAAGTCCCATTGGAGCAACGTCACAAGTGGAGTTCCCCAAGGCTCAGTACTTGGACCATTATTGTTTATTATATACATAAACGACATAGATATCGGCATAGACAGCAACATAAGTAAATTTGCTGATGATACTAAAATAGGACGTGTTATCAAATCTGACGAGGACTCGGCAAAACTACAGGAGGATCTAAACAAATTTTTCGAATGGTCTGAAAAATGGCAGATGAAATTCAACATCGACAAATGTAAAGTACTCAGTATAGGAAATGTAAACAGGGAAACCAGATACCAGATGAACAACGATGCCATAGAGAAATCCGACTGCGAGAGAGATTTAGGAGTAATGATAAGTAGGAACCTTAAACCAAGTAAACAATGTGTTTTTGCTCGTAACAAGGCTAATAAAGTACTTGGGTTCATACAAAGGAGTGTTAGTTACAAGACTAGCGAGGTCATCCTAAAACTGTATCTTGCTCTTGTGAGACCACACCTGGATTACGCAGTCCAGTTCTGGTCACCGTATTACAGAATGGATATAGAATCCTTGGAAAGAATTCAGAGGAGAATGACAAGACTAATCCCGGGCATTAGGAACCTTGAGTATAGAGACAGGTTAAAGCATCTTAATTTGCACTCCCTTGAGAGACGTAGAGCGAGGGGCGACCTGATAGAGGTGTATAAGTGGAAGGCAGGGCTAAACAAAGGGGACATTACAAAGGTACTCAAATTATCCAACCAGGAGCGAACTCGTAACAATGGTTTTAAATTGGACAAATTTAGATTTAGGCGTGAAATAGGTAAACACTGGTTTGGAAACAGAGTAGTGGATGAATGGAACAAGTTACCAAATATCATCATTAACTCGAATACGCTGAATTGCTTCAAACATAGGTTGGATGCTCATATGAGCAATAGGGGTTGGGTGTAAACGGGACTGCCCAGTATGGGCCAATAGGCCCGCTGCAGTTTCCTCCATTCTTATGTTCTTATGTTCTTATATAATAACTTAGATGGGGAAAAGCTCAGACTACAGTTCAACATAGTGACAGTGTAAGGAGCAGTGTTTACTGTGATTGTTGGTGTTTTGCTGTGATTGTTGGTGTGTTGCTGTGATTGTTGGTGTTATGTTGTGATTGTTGGTGTGTTGCTGTGATTGTTGGTGTTATGTTGTGATTGTTGGTGTTATGTTGTGATTGTTGGTGTTATGTTGTGATTGTTGGTGTTATGTTGTGATTGTTGGTGTGTTGTTGTGAGTGTTGGTGTGTTGCTGTGATTGTTGGTGTTATGTTGTGGTTGTTGGTGTTATGTTGTGATTGTTGGTGTGTTGCTGTGATTGTTGGTGTTATGTTGTGATTGTTAGTGTGTTGCTGTGATTGTTGGTGTTATGTTGTGATTGTTGGTGTTATGTTGTGATTGTTGGTGTTATGTTGTGATTGTTGGTGTGTTGTGATTGTTGGTGTTATGTTGTGATTGTTGGTGTGTTGCTGTGATTGTTGGTGTTATGTTGTGATTGTTGGTGTTATGTTGTGATTGTTGGTGTGTTGTTGTGATTGTTGGTGTTATGTTGTGATTGTTGGTGTGTTGCTGTGATTGTTGGTGTTATGTTGTGATTGTTGGTGTGTTGTTGTGATTGTTGGTGTGTTGTTGTGATTGTTGGTGTTATGTTGTGATTGTTGGTGTGTTGCTGTGATTGTTGGTGTTATGTTGTGATTGTTGGTGTTATGTTGTGATTGTTGGTGTGTTGTTGTGATTGTTGGTGTTTTGTTGTGATTGATGGTATTTTGTTGTGATTGTTGGTGTTTTGCTGTGATTGTTGGTGTTTTGCTGTGATTGATGGTGTGTTGCTGTGATTGTTGGTGTGTTTTGCTGTGATTGATGGTGTGTTGCTGTGATTGTTGGTGTGTTGCTGTGATTGTTGGTGTGTTTCTGTGATTGATGGTGTGTTGCTGTGATTGTCAGTGGCTAGAGAGTGTTATTGATGTGTGTTGAGGATCATCATCATCAATATTTTGCTCTTTAATTTTTACTGTGTGCAGAGAGAGAGAGAGAGAGAGAGAGAGAGAGAGAGATTAATAACACTGCGGTTCCTTCAGTCATCTCATCTACTGAAGCCCTGAGAAGTATCACACACACACACACACACACACACCACGTCCCTCTGCCCCTTTTGTCGCGGGTTAAGTAAAGGCATACATCTTGCTAGCTCACTAAATAGGGTTCCCGGCGCCTGATAAATAGGTCTTCCTTATTTCCTGGTCCGAGAGAAGGAGCTATTTAGTATTTTTCTGAGTTATAAATAGGGTTGCTTAACCAGACCAGACCCGACCCGACCCTAACCCGACCCGACTCTAACCCGACCCGACCCAAACCCGACCCGACCCTACCCGACCCGACCCGACCCTACCCGACCCGACCCTACCCTACCCGACCCGACCCGACCCGACCCGACCCGACCCGACCCGACCCGACCTATTTACTATGTTTGTGAGTTATAAATAAGTGTGTTGTCATAGTTAATTTTATTGATTTTTTTTGTGTAGTTTATGAATTTGATATTATCTTATGGCGTGTTTTTTTATAAGTATATTTTCGTTAATATATATATAATTTTTATTCTTTATCAGTTCAACTAAAATTTAATCTATTTTTGGGGGGGAAGTTATTCAGTATTTATAATTTTTATTTGTTTGAAACTATTTTTTTTTTTGCATTTTACTTATATAATTTACGTTAAAATTTTCACTTTAGTAAATTTTTTTTTAATAATTTACTATTTTTTTTTAATAAATTTCGGAATTACTTTTATTTACTTTTGATTTTAAAATTTTCCTTTATATTTTAAGTAGTTATTTTTCGTTATTATGTCACAAAGAATATTATGAGTAATCTTTCCCTCAAGTGAGATAAGTTATTTAAGTGTAAAGTGTGGCATCTGGGGCTACTTTATGAGTGACTTAAGAGTTAGTTAAAGGCCTTTTGACGAATATAAGTAAGGCACAGGTAGACATAGGCTAATTAACCTTTATTACCTGCTGGTGGTTATGGGAGGGTGGGAGGGTGGTAGGGTGAGTGGGTGGATGGAAGAGAAGGAGGGTGAGTGGGAGGGTAAGAGAGTTGGGGGAGGTGGGAGGGAGAGGAAAGGGGGGAAAGGTGGATGGGTGGGAAGGAAGGTGGGAGGGTAGGAGAGAGGGAGGAAGGAGTGTGATTGGGTGAGAAGAAAAGAGGGTAACTAGGAGGTAGGGAGGGAGGAAAGGGGAGTGGTTGAGAGAGAAGGAAGAAAGAGGGAGGGAAGGAAGAAAGTGGGTTAGTGAAGGGAGTGGAGGGAGGGAGAGAAGACGAGGAGGAGAAGAAAAAGAGGGATGGGTGGGAAACGAGGAAGGGAGGGAAGGAGAGAGGGTAAGAGGGAACAAAGGAAGGAAGGAAGGAAGGAAGGGGGGAAGAGGGGAACAAAGGGAGGAAGGAAGGAGAAATGGAAAGTGAATGAAAAAAGAACAGAGAGAGAGAGAGAGAGAGAGAGAGAGAGAGAGAGAGAGAGAGAGAGGTAAACAAACATAAACCAACGACACACAGGTAAATTATCACACCTGCAAACGCAATCACAAAAAAAAAACAACATCAGACGCACACACACACACACATACCTTTGGGGTGTGGCCATCATGTCTATAGAGTGTGACCATCTTGCGTATAGGGTGTGGCCAGCTTACCTATAGAGTGTGGCCAGATTTCCATTGCAGTGTGGCCAGTAGATTTATATAAATTAGAACCTTAGAAATTTTTTAATAAATCAGGAACTTAATTTAGGCTTACATAAAACACTGAGAATAAGTTTCTATAAATGGAAAAAAAAAAGATAATTAACAAAATACGAATAAGGAATAAACAGACAATCTTACCGAGGTGGTACTTGACATATACACACTGTCACTATGTAATTGGGGAGTTGGTGGTCAAAAATGGGTGTTGTAATAGGGTTGGTGGGAAGAAAAAGCTATAAACTACTTTTCACTGTGTAATTGGGTATAGATAGAGACCCAAATTGGTAATATTGTTCTATGATTGAAATCCAGATAATAGAAATGTAATTGGTTAACTGGATACTATAAATAGGTTACAAATGGGTTAACAGAAGGCCATACATTAGCTATTTTAATTGGGTTGATGGAAGTCTGGTCATTTCTGTGTAATTGGGTGACACAGTGTCCTTAAGTTAGTGAAATAGGGAAATTGGTGTGTGTGTGTGTGTGTGTGTGTGTGTGTGTGTGTGTGTATTTCTGATTCTATTAATGTATTTTTTGTATACCTATTTCTATGTTTACCAATTGTTTGTTTGCATATTTTTGTAAATGTTTTTGTTTGTCAATTTGTTACCTAATTTTTATATACCGTTTTTTATTCTTAATTTTGTTTGCCTATATTTTTGTATATTTTTTTACTTAAGCTGTTTAGTTGTTTACCCTGTGGTGGCATTTTTTTTTTTACTCTTGTTTACCTATTTGGTATATCTATTTTTTTGAGGTGGGTATTTTCTTGTCCCTATTTTTTGTGTCCATATTTTGAATCTCCTTTTGTTGCCTATTTTTTTTTTTTACCTATTTTTCGGAGGTTTTTCAGTGTCTGTCTGTCTGTCTCTTCACATACATAAAAACAGACAGACGGATAAACAGACAGACAGACAGACAGGTTACCGTACTTACGGGTAGTCAGTACACTCGAACACAGTCAACATACACGAATATAGTTAGCATAGTCAGCATGTTTCGTAAGTCACGTTACTTCAGCATACCTCGGCATACTCGACATATAGGAGTGGTCAGCATAGTCAATATACATCAGCTTCATTGCCATCGTCAGCACACCTCAGCATAGTCAAAATAGTCAGCATTTTATAGCATAATCATCAGGGTCAACATGGTCAGCATAGTTAACTCAAAAGAGTCAAACAGTCAGCATACTCAGCACAGTCAACATTGAGTATACTTAGCACTGTCATCACTCAACATCGTCAACATACCTCAGCATAGTCAGCATACTTCGGTATAGTCAGCATACTTCGGCATAGTCAGCATACTTCAGCATAGTCAGCATACGTTGGCATAGTCAGCATACTTCAGCATAGTCAGCATACTTCAGCATACCTCAGCATAGTCAGCATACTTCAACATACTTCAGCATTGTCAGCATACTTTAGCATACCTCAGCATAGTCAGCACACAACAGAGGGTAATACAGACAAGGGGAGACTTAACTGTTCAACATTGGGATGAGTGCAGTTGAAAATGGCCATCACTAACTACCCGAGGGGAGAGTCGGCGCCGATTAGTTAGGGGAGAGAAGGGAGGAGGAGAGGGGAGGAGGAGGAGGAGGAGGAGGAGGAGGAGATGGGAAGTAGAGAGAGAGAGAGAGAGAGAGAGAGAGAGAGAGAGAGAGAGAGAGAGAGACTAGTGGGGAGATGTTTCCAAGTTAAGAGGTTTTCATCGGTGTTTGGATCCAACCTGTTCCCTTTATTGGCCTCTCCTGCGTGCTGTCCGTGTCCGTGTTTCAATATCCGTGTACGTGTCGCAGTGTTCATGTGCTTGTCTTAGTATCTCTATACGTGTCTTAGAGTACGTGTCAGTGTACGTTTTCTTAGTGTCTTTGTTTGTGCTTTAGTGTCTTAGTGTACGTGTCTTAGTGCACGTGTCTCTGTGTACCTGTATGTGTCTCGGTGTTTATGTACGTGTCTTAGTGTCAGTGTGCGTGTCTTAGTGTCCGTGTATGTATGTATGTATGTATGTATGTATGTCCAGGACTCTGAAATAATCACCTTAATTCTGGAGGTAAACTCAGGGAGGCGTGACCCTACACGGACCCTTCCCCTCTCTGACCCTGATCTCTATTGTGATTGGCCAAAAACGTTCCCATCACCGCCCATCACCGCCCATCACAGCCTATCACCGCCCATCACCGCCCATCACCGCCCATCACATCCCATCACCGCCCATCACCACCCATCACCGCCCATCACATCCCATCACCGCCCATCACCACCCATCCTGGTAATGTTAGGAAGGCGACCACCTCCTCTGGACCCGCGTTCACTCTTTTCCTTGTTGCGAGAGAGAGAGAGAGAGAGAGAGAGAGAGAGAGAGAGAGAGAGAGACCTTCAGCTGGGTCTCTACTCTACTTGAAGGAGGAGGATAGATAATTCCCCTCCATCTATATACCCATAAACCAAATCAATCTATCCGTTCATCCATCCATCCATCTACCCTCCCCTCTCAGAAAAATGTTATTGAAAACAGAATGATCATACGAAGAGAACAAGAGTCTTAACAATAGTCTCCTGTAGCCATTTCAAGTATAGCTTGTGAGGGAGAGACTCAGCTGCTAATTGACAGTCTCTTTACCTGCCATTTATTGCTGTATAACTGTGACAATATTTTACTCCTTGTTCACCTTGCCTCTCTCTCTCTCTCTCTCTCTCTCTCTCTCTCTCTCTCTCTCTCTCTCTCTCTCCCTCCCCCTCCCTCCCTCCCCTCGCCGCTACCATCTCCTCTTCAGCCGCCCAAACAACACCGATATTCCCCTTTATTGGTCGTGAACGTAGTTGTGGTTGTTGTGATGGTGGTAGTTGTGGTTGTTGTGATGGTGGTTGTTGTGATTGTTGTGGTGGTGGTTGTTGTGGTTATGGTGGTGGTAGTTGTGGTTGTTGTGGTGGTGGTAGTTGTGGTTGTTGTGGTGGTGGTTGTTGTGGCTGTTGTGATGGTGGTAGTTGTGGTTGTTGTTAATAGTGGTTTGGATGTTTTGTTTGGTTATTTAGACTTATTTTTATGGTATTTATTTCACAGATGTAAACAGAGTAACCAAATATCAGGTGAACAACGATGTTATGGAGAACTCCGACTGCGAGAAAGATTTAGGAGTAATGTTAAGTGGGAATCTTAAACCAAGTCAACAATGTGTATTTGCTCGAAACAAGGCTAATAAAGTACTTGGGTTCATACAAAGGAGTGTTAGTTACAAGACTTGCGAGGTCTTGCGCTTATGAGACCTCACTTGGATTACGCAGTTCAGTTCTGGTCACCGTACTACAGAATGGATATAAAATCCCTAGAAAGAATTCAGAAGAGAATGGCATGACTAATGCCGGGCATTAGGAACCTTGAGTTCAGAGACAGGTTAAAGCATCTTAATTTGTACTCCCTCCAGAGACGTAGAGTGAGGGGCGATATGATCGAGGTGTATAAATGGAAATCAGGGCTAAACTAAGGTGATATAACAAAGGTTCTCAAACTATCCAACCAGAAGCGAACTCGTAGCAATGGTTTTAAATTAGACGAATTTAGATTTAGGCGCGAAATAGGTAAACATTGGTTTGGAAATAGAGTAGTGGATGAGTGGAACAAGTTACCAAACATCATCATTAACTCAAATACGCTGGATAGCATCAAACATAGGTTGGATGGATATAAGAGCGATTTGGGTTGGGTGTAAATGGGACTGGCCAGTATGAGCCAATAGGGCCGCTGCTGTTTCCTCCATTCTTATGTTCTTGGTTTTACTGTTTACTTCACTTTGTGATTGTATTTGACTTGGTGGTTGTAGTTTTTATGAGTGTTGTAATTGTTGTTGTTATGGATGGTGGTGTGTAACTTGTGATTTCATTTTTATTTGTTATTTTATTAGTGGTTGTGATTGTTGTCTGTGATGGTGGTAGTTATGGTTGTTGTAGTTGTGTTTTTGTGTTAATTATAGTTTTGTATTTGTTATAGTTGTTGTTGTTGTTGTTTAGTGATGATTGTATTTTATTATTGTATGTGTTGTTGTGGTTTTTGTTATTGGGGCTGCATTTGTAGGACTTCCGTTGATTGTGGTTGTTAATTGTGATGGTCTTAATGATTGTTGATATGGAGGAATAGATAATGAATGAAGAAATGGATAAATATATAGGAAAATAATTAAAATGTATAAACTTATTCAATAAATTCAGAGACAAATGAAAGCTAAATAAGATGATAAATAAATAAAGGAATAATAAATGAATAAGCGAAATATTGAATAACGAAATGTATAAAAATAAATTACTCAATGAAAGAATAAGAAGTAATAAAGTTGTATTATTTTGTATAAATTAGATTTTTTATAATGTACATCCGACGTGACCTCCTTGACCTTTGACCTCGGCATAGACAAAAACAAGATAACGGGGAAATTTGTCACGAATCTAATGTTAAAGATACAAGCCACTAAGCCTTGCCAAATGACCTTTAACCCCGTGACATTGACCTCTTGTCTATTCTCGAACCCCCAAAACATTTCACTTTCACGGGATAATCCTCTGGAATTCTGTCTGAAAGTTTGAAGGTGATAGTTGTTAGTGATGAGCAGCTGTTGCCTCGCTAGATGAACCAACACTCATACACACAGAGGAGTCGCTTACTACCTTAGTGAATTTCCTGAAGATTAATCCCCCAAATTAATTGCCAAATTAAACACCTTAGCGCTACCTGGGGAATTAAGATAAAGTAAGGTTAGGTTAGGTTTGGTTAGGTTAGGTAAGGTAAGGTAAGCTTGGGTTAGGTATAATTTAGGATGGTTAATCTTCAGGTGCAATAAGCTGGGGGCTATTGTTTACGTGATTTTACTTAACGAATATTTTCCACGTACTGTGCTAGTGAATGCGGTGTTTACAAACCTTCCATAGCTGTTATCGTCTGAGAGTTTGAAGGTGTTAGTTCCGAGCGTTTGACTGCTGTAATAGTCCTAATAGACAGTCAGACAGACAAACAGTCTTAATCTGCAAGTCAACGCCCTGAGCAAATATTCATGTAAATTTGAAAATACAATTTACAGATGTTGTGTAGCTCTTATCGTGTGAAAGCTTAAGGGTGATAGTTGAGAGAATTCGACAGTTGTAACTCTGCCAGAATTTTCTCCAACGGCAAATGAACAACGTTGTAATTTACAGATGTTACATTGGTCTCCATTAGTGGTGCGGAGAGTAACTGAGGCTTCATTAACAAAACTGTCAGGAAGAAATGCATCTCTGTCACCAGCGTTATTAACAAAGTTGTGTGTGCTGTGTTACTGACCGGGCCCCACTAAGCCTGTAGGTCTGCTGGAACTTCGTGCTGGCGTGTGTGTTGCCATAAGAGGCGTTGCTATCATAGTCGAGCTCCAGCGGTAACCTGCATGATGCTATATTAAGGAATTTATTGTTAGGCGCTTTAGATGCACGGAATAGCTAACACGTTCGCTATTCCCGGACTGTCATTAAGAAATACGACATTATACCACAGCTTGGGAATAGCTGTTGTACATCACAGTCTTCAGAAAACAATAAAATTTGAACTGTTATTTGGACACAATAGGTAAAGAATAGTGAAGCAAATATATAGAAAATTATGGAAAGGAAAACAAAAAAGGAAAAAAGTCAATCAGTCAACAATAAATAAGGATAAGAAAAATCGAGCCACTTGTAAAGGTAATTTCTCCCGGACTCTGGAACGACACTTAACAACCACAGCATCTGTACCCTTCTTCTCTTGCGGCTAGGTGTTCGCATATTTGTACACGAAATATGACGAATTTCAGGTTCGTTTAAATCTTAATATTTGCTCTTACAGGACTGTAATCAACTTGTTCACCCTTATTTAAAGCATCTTATGAGTAATGATATTAAGGTTTCAATCATATTTGAGTAATTATCAATATTGTTACACCAAAGTCACCAACGGTTAATGAAACGGACAGTGCCCCACTTAGAGATGGGTGGAGCCAAAACTGGTTTCAACTCGGCGCAATTCCTTCGCGCCATACAATTTGTTGGTCCTATCCAATACAATACTTATATAGAATTATTTGTATTATTATATCACAGTTTTTTATTGCCTTACACGCCTTCAACTCTTCAATATTAATAAATATATTCTTCATAAGCGGCCGTAATCCGCGTTTCAATGGAAAAACTCCCTGATTGGTTGTTAGCTATTTGGGCCGCTCGGGCGCTGCACAAGGCTAACGCCTGATCAAAGCATTTGCTTTTCCCTCTCAGCAGAAGCATCTGGGCAGACAGAATAGCTAACTCGTCAACTATTCCGTGCATCTAAAACGCCTTACAATAAACGCCTTTAGTCTGTTATTATCACCAGTCATTTCAGTGACCGATCACCACCAAGACCTTAGTGGTGGTCTGCCTGATGCCATACAAGGCTCAACTATTATTGGCAGCGTTAACAGTTCCTAATATTATTAGATTAAAAACAAACAAACAAGATAATGGAGTGTGGGAGAGTTACTGTACCGTTGGAACACTATACGAAGCTCTGAGCTATGTGTTCATAACTTTACAATAATTTCAAACATTGGGGAAAAAAGAGAATTTAACTGAGTAAATGTGGAGTTTCATTTAGTTACTTCTGTTAAAAGAAGAAATTGATATTAATTTAAATGAGAAAATAATATTCTGTGTGTGTGTGTGTGCGCGCGCGCGCGCTCGCGCGCTCGTGGTTAAGCAAGTATGTATATTTGCACATTCGTATTCAACAGTCACCATAGATTCTGTGCTGTCAATAAAATACAGAAATATAGGATGGTTCCTGAGAGCAGCAAAAATATAGAATATATCCGGAGATGAGAGGCAGGTAGTGGAGTAGGGGGCTGTGGTACTAACACGACCTGGGTTCCAATAATATTTTGGCCTGACGTCATGATGGTCGTGGCCCCTTGCTCCGCCCCTATTGATGACGTCATCACAATGCAGATTTGATGAGACAAGTGAAGCACTCCTGTGGAAGGGACGGAGGAGGAGGAGGGGAGGATGGAGAGAAGGAGGAAGAGGAGGATGGAGAGAAGGGGGAAGGGGGAGGAGAAATGGAGAAGAGGATGAGGAGGGAATTCCAGAAGAGGAGAAGTGGAAGAGGTGGAAGGGGAGGAGAGAAGGAAAGAAGTTGCAAATGGAAGGGACAGGAGGAGAGGAACAGAGAGAGAATCGGGAAAGACGGTGTGAAAGGAAACGAACGAGAACGGTTAATACAGAACAGGAGAAATGGGAAGGAGAGTAGAGAGAAATGAACCGGAAGGGAGAATTAAAAGAAAGGAAGAGGGAGAGTGAAAATGGAAGGGACCAACAGATGAAAGAAGAATCAATAAATGAAAGAAGTAATATCTATTTGTCTCTCTCAAGGGCGACATAAACAGAACATCGCCAGCCCAGGAACTCCTAAATGGCTGTGTAAACATGGGGAGGCAATAAATGACCCCAGCAGATACGACTGTCTTGTGTAAATGGCTTCATAAACACAAGGGAGAGGGGGTGAGGGGAGGGGAGGGGAGGGGAGGGGAGAGGAGGGGAATAAATGTCTCTCCCAATACTTCGCAAGGAAAGGGGTTTTCAGAATGGTAAACATTAAATGGCATTGATAAATAGCTCTTGTTAATTTGGTCTAAGTTAAATGGCTAGTAAATGGTATAAGATAAGTGACTCTGTAAGTTAAATGACATAAAATGGCTCTGTAAATTACATGCATAGAAATGGTTTTGGAAATATTTTTTTTTTTTTTACTTAGATGGGCCTTTTAGAGATGACCGTATTAAATAACTCTGTATACATATATGGGTTATTTAAATGACTCGTATAATACTAAGCCTACAAATGGCTCTATAGAAATAAACACAAGTTACTTCACTAATAGTTTTCTTCTCTTTATGGGTTTGAAAGGTATATTTTTGTATTAAATGGCTCAAGAGGTATTGTGAATATAAGTGTATTGGGGCGTTATAGTTATTATTATTATTATTATTATTATTATTATTATTATTATTATTATTATTGTTATTGTTATTATTATTATTATTATTATTATTATTGTTATTGTTATTGTTATTATTATTGTTGTTGTTATTATTATTATTATTATTATTATTATTATTATTGTTGTTGTTGTAGAAAAAGGTTAATTTGTGAGGGTAACACACACACACACACACACACACACACACACACACACAGGGTGGTATTTGTATGCCTGTAGTTTTATGCACACTTTCTGCCTCTTGTTATTTAATCTCTTAACTCTCCCTTTTTCCTGTATCCCTCCCTTCCTGCCTCCCATTCTCCTTTTCCTTCCCTCTCCCCCTTCCTCTTTCTACACACACACTCGTACATGAACCTCTACAGACACTCTTTCATAAATTTTTCTCTAGTTTACTCTTTGTCATATCTTTCTCCCTCCCTCCCCTCCCTTCCTCTCTCTCCCCTTCCCTCCCCATCTCTCACCGCTCCCCTCCCTCTCTCACTCCCTCCCTCCCTCCGTCTCTCTCTCTCACACACACGCTGATAAACCAAGCAACACGTCACTACTCCGCTACGCTCACCAACACAATAACACGAGTCGCCCTTCAAAGAGAAAACGACCAAAGAAAACGTACATCGTCCTTTCACCCCTTTCTGGTTTTTTGTGTATTTTAAATTTAACAATAAGATTTGTTTTTTATTCGTCAAAGTTTCACTAAAATTCCTCGTATGGTCTTAAAGGGGTTGGTATAAAATTGGTATTTTTATTCACCAAAGTTTCGTTTGATGTCTTTGTCAAATTGTTAGTGTGGGAGTGTGTGAAGGTATAGAATTTGATTTTTTTTTTACGATGAAAGTTTTGCCAATATGTTTCGGGTGTGAACGTTAGAAGTTTAGTTTGCAAATGCAGAGATTCTCCTAAATCCCTCGCCCCATTACGTACACGTGTGTGTGTGTGTGTGTGTGGGAGGGGGGGGGGGGCTTAGAGGCGGACTTAATTCGCGAAATTATTGAGAATGATTTTAAAGTGTTGGCGCTTCCTCACCATGTTGCTGGTAACAATTTAGACAGCATTATGTGTGTGTGTGTGTGTGTGTTTACTCTCTAGTTGTTTCTTGTAGCCAACTGGGGGGGGGGGGGGGACGTGGAGTGTGGCCATCAGCTGGAAGACGTGTTGTGTGGCCACCAGCTGGGGAGATGTGGAGTGTGACCACCAGCTGGGGGGCCGTGTAGCGTGGCCATCAACTGGAAGACGTGTAGTGTGGCCACCAACATACTCTGGCGGTGTTGGTGGCGTTGTTGATATGACAGATCCTGCCAGGTAGTGTGCAGGCTGAGGTGGGAATTACCAGGCCTCTCTACTGTCTTGTCCAGGAGTCTAAAAGTTAGGAGGGTGTAGAGGCCATCATGGAGGCTGGAGGATGTAAACAAACTCTGGCCTCGTGTAGAGTTTTGCTGCCTTAGTCATCTAGTGTGTACGAGGTGATTCTTTAAGGCCTGTAAAATTTCCCTCAGAATTTATTGCCTGGTGTCCGGACGTGATTTTCCCTTGTTAGCTTTCCAGTCTTAGTTTACATCAAGAGTATCCACTTTACCTGTGCATCACGGCCCTGAAGGTGTGGTCATTAACACTGCACCATTAAGGGCTGCCTGTACATCACGGCCCTGAAGGTGTGGTCATTAACACTGCACCATTAAGGGCCACCAGTACATCACGGCCCTGAAGGTGTGGTTATTATCACTGCACCATTAAGGGCTGCCTGTACATCACGGCCCTGAAGGTGTGGTCATTAACACTGCACCATTAAGGGCTGCCTGTACATCACGGCCCTGGAGGTGTGGTCATTAACACTGCACCATTAAGGGCCACCAGTACATCACGGCCCTGAAGGTGTGGTCATTAACACTGCACCATTAAGGGCTGCCTGTATATCACGGCCCTGGAGGTGTGGTCATTAACACTGCACCATTAAGGGCCACCAGTACATCACGGCCCTGAAGGTGTGGTCATTAACACTGCACCATTAAGGGCTGTCTGTACATAAAGGCCCTGAAGGTGTGGTCATTAACACTGCACCATTAAGGGCTGCCTGTACATCATGGCCCTGAAGGTGTGGTCATTAACACTGCACCATTAAGGGCTGCCTGTCCAACACGGCCCTGAAGGTGTGGTCATTAACACTGCACCATTAAGGGCTGTCTGTACATAAAGGCCCTGAAGGTGTGGTCATTAACACTGCACCATTAAGGGCCACCAGTACATCACGGCCCTGAAGGTGTGGTCATTAACACTGCACCATTAAGGGCTGTCTGTACATAAAGGCCCTGAAGGTGTGGTCATTAACACTGCACCATTAAGGGCTGCCTGTACATCATGGCCCTGAAGGTGTGGTCATTAACACTGCACCATTAAGGGCTGCCTGTCCAACACGGCCCTGAAGGTGTGGTCATTAACACTGCACCATTAAGGGCTGTCTGTACATAAAGGCCCTGAAGGTGTGGTCATTAACACTGCACCATTAAGGGCTGCCTGTACATCATGGCCCTGAAGGTGTGGTCATTAACACCGCACCATTAAGGGCCACCAGTACATCACGGCCCTGAAGGTGTGGTCATTAACACTGCACCATTAAGGCCCTGAAGGTGTGGTCATTAACACTGCACCATTAAGGGCTGCCTGTACATCACGGCCCTGAAGGTGTGGTCATTAACACTGCACCATTAAGGGCTGCCTGTACATCACGGCCCTGAACGTGTGGTCATTAACACCGCACCATTAAGGGCCACCAGTACATCACGGCCCTGAAGGTGTGGTCATTAACACTGCACCATTAAGGCCCTGAAGGTGTGGTCATTAACACTGCACCATTAAGGGCCACCTGTACATCACGGCCCTGAAGGTGTGGTCATTAACACTGCACCATTAAGGGCAGCCTGTACACCACGGCCCTGAATATGTGGTCACCAAGGGAATGTAAGATTTTACGATAGATTCCTAACACCGTCAGTTTCGTGAGAGTAACCGGGTGTAGAACTCGGCCCAAGGCTCATCATCGTCCTGTACAGCAACACGCCTGATCTCTATTGTCAGGCGTCAAGTGTGTGGCGCCTCACAGTTAAGAGGTTCAGCAGGAGATCGACAGCTGAGCGACACTTCCTTAATCAAGTTGTCCGTCAATCAGGTGCCACAGTTATTATTAAGGAACTGTGTCATCTGTTGAGGTATTATGGTCTTGTTTATTATACCAGTGAGGGGCAACGATGGTCCCTAGGTGCTAACTACCGCCTCATTCGTTCTACTAACCTAACCTAAGTTAACAACATTAGCCTGTCTCCATAGAGCAGAAAGCAGGATATTTATAATTGTATAAAACTGACTTGGTAAAGTAAGGTAAGAGTGTGCCAGGTGACCCACAACGTCCTTTAACTAGTCTTACGTTGACCAGGCGAGGCCCCAGTACTTCACTACGTCAGGTATCTCCAGGAGGTGAAGCACGTGTTGTCGTCTCACAACCTCCACGTAGTTAAAGCTCCTGGTGTGAGGGGTTGTCTCTCCTGGTATCTTGGCCGTAAAATAAACAATCAGCCTGTCAGTGTTTTGTTGGTTAGAGGCAACACTGTCGTCCTGTCGGCTGAGTGGTGCAATTGTGTTCTCTGGAGACTAAATTTGGTGCTCTTAAACCAGCTTACAATCCCCTCGCCCAGTGTCTTCCTCCCTCCGAGAAGCGGCTCAATGTTATGGGTTTTCCATTCCCGGAGACTTACCTGAAGAAGGTCTTGTTGTAGGTGACGGCTGCCTCTAACACCTCACCCAGGATGTATTGTTACCACCAGCCTTTGTACTGACCTGTCGATGGTCACTGCGTTTGAGCTGGCTGGTGAAGGTAGTCTCCTGGTCACCATCATCACCCTGCAGTGTGACTCCCAGTTACTGGCGTCAGCTGTGAGTCACGTGCTGACCAGTCTGTCCCAGTGCCAAGCTGTGTGGGTTACATTCCTCTTCTCGGTCTGTCAGTACGTCAGGTTGTGAAGATACATTCCTGTGATCTAGTAAGCCGATTTACACCGAGAGGTTTACAGGTGACTACAGGTGCGGGCAAGACGGTCGCTATTAGGTAAGGAAAAAACCAGTGACGTGGCCAGGGAAGTCCGCGAAGCTCGAATACCACGAGGAGGTCATCATGGTCCCTCCCACCAGGTGCTGATTCACCTCTTCAACAGGGAGAGTATGATGTCACAATTGTGGTGAATCAATTGTGTTTTCCCTAAGAAAAATAATGTGGTCAGTAATGTCTGTGTGTTACAACTTAATATGGTGTGGTTAGCAATACTGGCTGTGTATACACTCATAATTAACACCGCCTCTGCTCTCACGTGTCGTCACAGCCGCGAGGTACAGCCAGCAAGTTTGGCAAAGTTGTGGAGAGTTTTGTCATACAATAATGTTAACACAAGTGCCGCAACATGGGGACAAGGAGCGTCAACAGAGGTGTGCGTCTGCTCGCCAGCGCCAGCAACAATCCTCATTGTTGGCAAACAGTGTAGTGATGAACTGTGTCCTCATGTTGACGCCTGCCAGGTGTGGAGGCTGACATTAAAACACCAGAGTGAAGTTTTAGGCACTCGGTATATAACTGCGGCCGGAGTTGAAGTGACATATTAGGTGCTCCGTAATGTGTCAAGGTCTGTATGTTTCTGAGATGCTGGCAGAGTAATATTACTTGGCAGTTGATTCTGTTTCTCTCACTACCCTTTGCTGCTACAGGTAACCTCGTTATGTCTCCCCAGGTGTCTCACAGGTAGTCGTCACGGTGTGGGTCCTACTGTCACAGTTAGAGCAATGGTAAGGGTGACTGGTGTAGTGTGAGGGGTGACTGGTGTAGTGTGAGGGGTGACTGGTGTAGTGTGAGGAGTGACTGGTGTAGTGTAAGGGGTGACTGGTGTAGTGTGAAGGGTGACTGGTGTAGTGTGAGGGGTGACTGGTGTAGTGTGAAGGGTGACTGGTGTAGTGTAAGGGGTGACTGGTGTAGTGTGAAGGGTGACTGGTGTAGTGTGAAGGGTGACTGGTGTAGTGTAAGGGGTGACTGGTGTAGTGTGAGGGGTGACTGGTGTAGTGTGAGGGGTGACTGGTGTACCTACCTTGGTCTTGTGTGTGTGTCCGTCCGTCCGTTTGTGTGTGTGTGTAAGAGAGAGAAAGAGAGAGACCAGGTTCGCTGAGATTAGAGACGACCGGACACACTATTGTTCTCACACGGGCTGGGTTGTGACACAGAGCCCATATCTTGTGGAAGAGAAGGAGGAAGAAGTATCCAGTTGCTCGAGACAGTTCTGGTGCAACGTTATCTGAAGAAGCCGCTTGTACTGTAGTGACATTCTCCACGGAGGGGTTGTCAGCGCCCACGTGTAGAGGCTGTTACTACTCCTTCAGCGCCTAGTACAGTGTGTTGTCGCCCTATCTCCATCAAGGGGACGTGTAGAATGGCGAGCGTGGTGGTAGTAGCTGTGTCTGGAGATCCTTCAACAAATCGATAAGTGGTTGGCTCTTGGTGGACCTAAGATACATATGACTCTTACAGCCTCTTGACAGCAGCGCCGTTCTGAATTATCTCCTCACACACTCTGGAATCTTCTCTCTGGTTAACGGTGTATGATGATCAACGGTACGTTTTGTATCGTGGTACTGGTCAGGGTGCAGGTCAAGGTGTACTGGTCGGGGGTACAGTTAGTGGTACAGGTCGTGGTGCAGGTCAGGTCAGGTCACAGCAGCTCGCCTGATCTTGATGACCTTATTCTTCCCCCCCCCCCCCCCCCCTTGTTGGTATGACCAGGGACACTGCGGTAAGGGACAGGCGGCAGTAACTTAAGACCTGGACCTGTCGTGCTTCCTTTGAGACTCTACCTTAACTAGATACGTTCACTTAGCACCAGTTAGGAGACAAAATTAACACTGAGACTCTACCTTAACTAGATACGTTCACTTAGCACCAGTTAGGAGACAAATTGCCTGAGACTTTACTTACTAGATACGTTCCTTAACATCAGTAGAGACAAATTAACACTGAGACTCTACCTTAACTAGATACGTTCACTAGCACCGTTAGGGACAAAATTACATGAGCCTACCTTAACTGATACGTTCACTAAGCTTCAGTTAGGAGACAAAATTAACACTGAGACTCTACCTTAACTAGATGCGTTCACTTAGCACCAGTTAGGAACAGAACCCTCAACTATGTCTCCTAACTGGTTAAGGTGTAATTGTCTCCTAACTGGTGGTAAGTGAACGTATCTAGTTAATGTAGAGTCTCAGTGTAATTTTGATGACATTTATGAACGCTAAATTAGTGTTTTCGGTCAAGTCAACCAGTTAAGCTGATTCTTTCATCAACGTTTACGAGCAACATCCATCGACCGACCTTGTGAGAATTTGATCCCGGTAGCTGGCAGATAAACGGCGGCCATTTCTCTCTAAACTAACAAGCTTTTCTTTATACCTCAAGCTTTTGTTTACACTGTAAGGTTTTGTTTGAACCTCTTGTTTGCGCCGCAGGTGCTTGTAATGACAGCGATTTTATTTCATTTTATTTTCATTTTCTAGACATACTCGTGGGCCATCGGAGGTTATTATTATTATTATTATTATTATTATTATTATTATTGTTATTGTTATTATTATTATTGTTATTATTATTTTACCGTGATCATTATTAGTATTGTTAATATTATTATTTTTAAAGGTGATTAGCCCACCCGGGCACAGGTCACCGACCCATATCGGGGCCTGGGGGGCGAAAATATAATACTACTACTACTACTACTACTACTACTAATGATAATAAATATACTATTATTCATAATAATAATGAAAATATTAATAATAATGATAATCATAATAATAATGATAATAAATTTGATAAAAAAGTACAAAATAAAAAATATAATAATTAACTTCCTGACCTCTCGCATGTCTATGGGAAAGGGTCGCGGAAAAGGGACGTGATTGCTGCCCGTATCATCATTGGGTATGACTTTGCTTGGGAGATTGGTATCTCCGCATCCCCTGAGCAACGCTCTTGTGCATTATGCAGAAGACCCGACAGCAGCACCCTTATCCACTACCTCCTAAGATGTCCCCACACACAACGCTTCCGTGACGCCTGCTGGACCACCACTCCACGACCCCCTGACGGAGACACGATGATCCTCCCCATACTGGCCACATACTATGTAAATAATATTGATGATGTGTTAAAGGAATATCCTTCCTTCCTTCGGCTTTAGTAAGCCCTTTATAATATTTATACTGTATATACTTGTCACACTTGCCAGATGCTTCTGGTGTCATTGTACAGGGGTACCTAGTGACAGCACTAGGATCCCGCTTCCTCTATCAAGGAATAAAATATTGAAATTGAAAAAAAAATTAACAATAATAATAATAATAATAATAATAATAATAATAATAATATAAAGAACCATAAAAAAAAGGAAGTGAGAAACAATATATGTATGTTGTGTTGTCAAAGTAAGAGAAACATTTGAAACCCTGCAATTGTGTGTAAATGAGGCAGAAAGTCAGATCAGCAACCTGGGAAATAAAATAGACTATAACCCTTAAAAAAAAAGAGTGAACAATAAACGGGCAAAAAGCATAAACAATTACCATCGTTTCTTCTTATTGGTTGACCTGGTCATAGTGTTCTGTAAGACGGCCTCTGATTGGTCGTTGGGGTCTAGCTATATCCTTGATGGGCTATAAATATACGGGGATAATTGAAATGTGGCCAGTGTCTTCCCTAGACTGTTTGTGTGTGTTGCGGAAGGTTCTTTACCCTGAGTTCCGTGTTACTGTCCCCTGAGTTCCGTGTTACTGTTCCCCGAGTTCCGTGTTACTGTTCCCCGAGTTCCGCGTTACTGTCCCCTGAGTTCCGTGTTACTGTCCCCTGAGTTCCGTGTTACTGTCCCCTGAATTCCGTGTTACTGTCCCCTGAATTCCGTGTTACTGTCCCCTGAATTCCGTGTTACTGTTCCCCGAGTTCCGTGTTACTGTCCCCTGAATTCCGTGTTACTGTCCCCTGAGTTCCGTGTTACTGTCCTCTGAGTTCCGTGTTACTGTCCCCTGAGTTCCGTGTTACTGTCCCCTGAGTTCCGTGTTACTGTCCCCTGAATTCCGCGTTACTGTCCCCCGAGTTCCGTGTTACTGTTCCCCAAGTTCCGTGTTACTGTCCCCTGAATTCCGTGTTACTGTCCCCTGAGTTCCGTGTTACTGTCCCCTGAGTTCCGTGTTACTGTCCCCTGAGTTCCGTGTTACTGTCCCCTGAGTTCCGTGTTACTGTCCCCTGAGTTCCGTGTTACTGTTCCCCGAGTTCCGTGTTACTGTCCCCTGAGTTCCGTGTTACTGTCCCCTGAATTCCGTGTTACTGTCCCCTGAGTTCCGTGTTACTGTTCCCCGAGTTCCGTGTTACTGTCCCCTGAGTTCCGTGTTACTGTCCCCTGAGTTCCGCGTTACTGTCCCCTGAGTTCCGCGTTACTGTCCCCTGAGTTCCGCGTTACTGTCCCCTGAGTTCCGCGTTACTGTCCCCTGAGTTCCGCGTTACTGTCCCCTGAGTTCCGCGTTACTGTCCCCTGAGTTCCGTGTTACTGTCCCCTGAATTCCGTGTTACTGTCCCCTGAATTCCGTGTTACTGTCCCCTGAGTTCCGTGTTACTGTCCCCTGAATTCCGTGTTACTGTCCCCTGAATTCCGTGTTACTGTCCCCTGAGTTCCGTGTTACTGTCCCCTGAATTCCGTGTTACTGTCCCCTGAGTTCCGTGTTACTGTCCCCTGAATTCCGTGTTACTGTCCCCTGAATTCCGTGTTACTGTCCCCTGAGTTCCGTGTTACTGTTCCCCGAGTTCCGTGTTACTGTTCCCCGAGTTCCGTGTTACTGTTCCCCGAGTTCCGTGTTACTGTCCCCCGAGTTCCGTGTTACTGTCCCCTGAATTCCGTGTTACTGTCCCCTGAGTTCCGCGTTACTGTCCCCTGAGTTCCGCGTTACTGTCCCCTGAGTTCCGCGTTACTGTCCCCTGAGTTCCGCGTTACTGTCCCCTGAGTTCCGCGTTACTGTTCCCCGAGTTCCGTGTTTCTGTTCCCCGAGTTCCGTGTTTCTGTTCCCTGAGTTCCGTGTTACTGTCCCCTGAGTTCCGTGTTACTGTCCCCTGAGTTCCGTGTTACTGTTCCCTGAGTTCCGTGTTACTGTTCCCTGAGTTCCGTATTGATCGCCAATAGCCTCATACACTGACTCCAATAACTGGTCTTCAGCTAATTGTTCAATTTGTCGGTTCCTCGTCAGCCACTCACTCATTTCTTGCCAGCCAATCACTGCTCCTCGCCAGCAAATCACTGCTCCTCGCCAACCAATCACTGCTCCTCGCCAGCCACTGAACTACCTGGGGGTATTTTAAGGTCACTCTGGGTAGGTCGTCGTAATAGACAACCAATCCATCCTGATTAGACCAAAGCACCAGGATTGGAAGCTATTTGGTCTAGGATCTTTTGGATTTATTTCCCCAAAGAACTGAGACCTGTTACGACTATGACCCATTAGGACTGGCACACACACACACACACTCACACACACACACACACACACACACACACTCACACACACACACACACACACACTCACTCACTCACACACACACACACACACACACACACACACACACACACGTGCGCGTAGTTTTTCATGCGAGAAAAGTTCTATTGCCTGAGTTAACACGAAGATGAGATCAAGGTAAGAAGACCTTGTAGGATATAACCACAGAGAGAGAGAGAGAGAGAGAGAGAGAGAGAGAGAGAGAGAGAACACCCTCCCTGGTTGGTGTGTTGTCAATGTTGCAGTCGATGGTTCCCTGTAGGCCGGGAATATTTAGCTGGAGGGCCTGGTGAGTCCGCTTCGACCCTGCTGCTGGCTGTCTCGACGTCGACACTGGTGGTGGATGATAGACGTCGACACTGATGGTGGATGATAGATGTCGACACTGATGGTGGATGACAGGCGTCGACGCTGGTGGTGGATGATAGACGTCGACACTGGTGGTGGATGATAGATGTCGACACTGATGGTGGATGACAGACGTCGACGCTGGTGGTGGATGATAGATGTCGACACTGGTGGTGGATGACAGACGTCGACGCTGGTGGTGGATGATAGACGTCGACACTGGTGGTGGATGATAGACGTCGACGCTGGTGGTGGATGATAGACGTCGACGCTGGTGGTGGATGATAGACGTCGACACTGGTGGTGGATGATAGACGTCGACGCTGGTGGTGGATGATAGACGTCGACTCTGGTGGTGGATGATAGACGTCGACACTGGTGGTGGATGATAGATGTCGACACTGGTGGTGGATGATAGACGTCGACACTGGTGGTGGATGATAGACGTCGACACTGGTGGTGGATGATAGACGTCGACGCTGGTGGTGGATGATAGATGTCGACACTGGTGGTTGGATGATAGACGTCGACACTGGTGGTGGATAATAGATGTCGACACTGGTGGTGGATGACAGACGTCGACGCTGGTGGTGGATGATAGACGTCGACGCTGGTGGTGGATGACAGACGTCGACGCTGGTGGTGGATGATAGACGTCGACGCTGGTGGTGGATGATAGACGTCGACACTGGTGGTGGATGATAGACGTCGACACTGGTGGTGGATGATAGATGTCGACACTGGTGGTGGATGATAGACGTCGACACTGGTGGTGGATGACAGACGTCGACACTGGTGGTGGATGACAGACGTCGACGCTGGTGGTGGATGACAGACGTCGACGCTGGTGGTGGATGATAGACGTCGACGCTGGTGGTAGATGACAGACGTCGACGCTGGTGGTGGATGATAGACGTCGAAGCTGGTGGTGGATGATAGATGTCGACACTGATGGTGGATGATAGACGTCGACACTGGTGGTGGATTATAGACGTCGACGCTGGTGGTGGATGATAGACGTCGACGCTGGTGGTGGATGATAGACGTCGACGCTGGTGGTGGATGATAGACGTCGACACTGGTGGTGAGTGATAGATGTCGACACTGGTGGTGGATGATAGACGTCGACACTGGTGGTGGATTATAGACGTCGACGCTGGTGGTGGATGATAGACATCGACGCTGGTGGTGGATGATAGACGTCGACGCTGGTGGTGGATGATAGACGTCGACACTGGTGGTGAGTGATAGATGTCGACACTGGTGGTGGATGATAGACGTCGACACTGGTGGAGGATGATAGACGTCGACACTGGTGGTGAGTGATAGACGTCGACACTGGTGGTGGATGATAGACGTCGACACTGGTGGTGGTGGATGATAGACGTCGACACTGGTGGTGGTGGATGATAGACGTCGACACTGGTGGTGGTGGATGACAGACGTCGACACTAGGTGAGGTGTCAATGCTGGTGGTTGAATCATTGTCGACACTTGTAAAAAATCGACGTCGAAGCCGGTTGGTTAATTAGCGTCGATGTTGTGATTTAATCCACATTGATATTGGTGATGAGAGTAACCGTGTAGGCCTGTGTGTGTGCGTGTGCGTGTGTGTGTGTGCGTGTGTGCGTGTGTGTGTGTGTGTGTGTGTGTGTGTGTGCCATAGCAGTTATCTGTACTTCATTAAAAGGTAAACTAAAAGTAAGACGTTAATACAGACACTCAGTAGGTCACAGGCGCGGTCTGAGGCGGTGAATTATTATTTATGACTGCTGATTAAATATTCATTAAAAATTAAAAACAAAAAATATTTCTTTTGGAAATTTTAATCAAGAGATCTCTTTGACTTGGTACAATTTGCATCCAATAGTGGCGGGAAGTTCGGAAGCCTGTGTTAAGGAAGTTCTGAAGCCTCATAGAACGGAAACCTCGGAAGTATGTATCAAAGGTGAAGCGTTGGGGAAATTTGCATACATAAACTGAACTTTAATCACCTCCTGTTACTTCCCTCTCCCCTCCCCCTCAACCCCTACCTACCCCCTCCCCCCTTCTCTTATTCATTTCACTATTCAATAAATCGGAAAATCAGCTGAGCGAGTTTAATTACGCCGATAAAACAGAAACAATGAAATCGGACAAGTACAAAAATTACTCATTAAATCGGGACAAGATACAATAATTAAAACTGGGGGAAAAAAGTATAGTGGGAAATTTAATCGGGTAGGTAAGGAAAAAATAGGTATTGCTTCATAGGTAAAAATTATATAGTTTACCGGTTTATACACAGAGATAAAACATGAGAATTAAAACAACGCTAAAAAGAATTAAACTAATCGGATTAACAAAAAAATAAATTAACAAGAATGAATCGGATTAAAATTATATATATGTAAAACACAAACACATTAAATTCAGAATAAATGAACAAGACTTAAAATTAACCGAATCAAAACAAAAACGAAAACAAAATCACAGAAAAACAAAACACACAAACACAAAACAACAACAAAATCAAAATAAAAAACAAATTAATATGATAAGAAAATCAATATGATTTGTTGGGTTAATAATGCAGCCTAAGTTAGACTTATTTCATTTGGTGTTGGGATGTGCCGGGATATGGGATGTGTTGGGATGTGCTGGGATATGGGATGTGCTGGGATATAGGATGTGTTGGGATGTGCTGGGATATGGGGTGTGTTGGGATGTGCTGTGTTGATGAGGTGTGTTGGGATGTGCTGGGATATGGGATGTGTTGGGATGTGCTGGGATATGGGATGTGCTGGGATATAGGATGTGTTGGGATGTGCTGGGATATGAGGTGTGTTGGGATGTGCTTGGATATGAGGTGTGCTGGGATGTGCTGGTGTGTTGGGATGTGGTGGGATGTTTTGAGATACATTTGGGAAAAGATTATGCATGCGTTTTGGGTCGACTACACACACACACACACACACACACACACACACACACACACACTTACTTACTTACTTACTTACTTACTTACTTACTTACTTACTTACTTACTTACTTACTTACTTAATTACTTTACCTGACCAACAACTATGAGTTCGACAGAGAAGAGAAGGGAAAAAAAAATGAAACGGCCTCTGTAAGAAAAAAAGAAAAAGAAAAGGAATATATATATCTAGTAGCAAGCAGGTACTGTCCTTAGAGAGAGAGAGAGAGAGAGAGAGAGAGAGAGAGAGAGAGAGAGAGAGAGAGAGAGAGAGATAACACACTTTCCTATTTTTCCCCCCCCCCAAAACAAAAAACTCAAAAGACATATATAAGAAGAAATAAACATAACCTTCTATTTTTTTTCCTCTTAACCCAAACTTTTTTTTTTTTCCGAAGTATTGTGTGAGAGGTTAAGTATGGGTCCACCCCTCCCCCTCTCTCCCCACCCCTCCCCCTCCCCTCCCCCCTCCCCCTCCCCTCCCCCTTCCCCCTCCCCCTCCCCCCTCCCCCTCCCCACCGAAGCTGCAGGAACACACGCCAGAAAATCTTTACTGTCAGAGGAAAGATTAAATACAGTGAGAGGGGTGAGGGAGGGTGAGAGGGGGGAGGGGGGGAGGGGAAGCCTTACACACACAAGTACTCTCTCTGTTTTGTTAATGGTTCTTATGAGGAAAATAATTGGCTGTGGTGTTTTTTTTTGGGGGGGGGGGGAGGGAGGGGTGAGGGGGGGGGGTGAAATATAGTATGTTGATGGTTAGGTTAGGTTAGGTTAGGTTAGGTTAATTGAGGTTAGATTAGGTTAGGGTGGGTTAGGTTAGGGTAGGTTAGGTTAATTGAGGTTAGATATTAAAAAAAAAAAATCTGGGACACTGAAACAAAAGAGAAAGCTTAAGCATGACTGACTGTAACTTGGAACCTGAGACCAATACAGCATCAGTGTAAGAGAGGTGTGAGAGGGGTGTGAGAGGGGTGTAAGAGGGGTGTGAGAGGGTTGTGAGAGAGGTGTGAGAGGGGTGTGAGAGAGGTGTGAGAGAGGTGTGAGAGGGGTTTGAGAGGGGTGTGAGAGGGTTGTGAGAGGGGTGTGAGAGGGGTGTGAGAGAGGTGTAAGAGAGGTGTGAGAGGGGTGTAAGAGGGGTGTGAGAGAGGTGTGAGAGGGGTGTAAGAGAGGTGTAAGAGAGGTGTGAGAAAGGTGTGAGAGGGGTGCAAGAGAGGTGTGAGAGGGGTGTAAGAGAGGTGTGAGAGAGGTGTGAGAGGGGTGTAAGACAGGTGTGAGAGGGATGTAAGAGAGGTGTAAGGGAGGTGTAAGAGAGGTGTAAGTAAACTGTATTTGTAAGGATAAGGTAACTGTATACTGTAAAGAGATATCGGTCAGTGTCAGGCAGAGTTCTAAATCCAGGACTTGACGGTAAATGAAGTATTGGCACAGGACTGAGGAGGGTTTCTTTAGGGAAATTTCGCGTCGATTTATTACGAGTTATTGAAAGAAATAATGAAGTGCGTTGAATATTTTATTGTAATGAGTGAAAGAAATAGCACAAGTAGGACCACATGGGTTGTACAATGGTATGAAAGTTTGGGTTGGATTTTGTGAAGAAAAACAAGATTACAGAAAATTTACTGCCTTCATCATCACCCAGAGGCTGTATTATACAAACATATCACCGTAGAGAAGTTAAAATAACACCGTAAAAGCAGAGATATATGATAGACAAAGTTAATATTTAATTAAAAAAATCACACGAGGGAATTCTTAACCTGAACAAACACTTACCCAAAGTCACACAGTGTCCAAGTGCTAAGTCCAGTTAAGTTGCAAATTAAAAAAAAAAAATGTAAATGAAATCTAATGGGATTTTGGGAAGCTGAAGACTGACTCAGGGATTGAATTTAAAATGAATTGAAAACGAAAATGGATTTGCAGTATTGATGGAGGACGGACTTGGAGAGAGCAAGAGATGGAACAACAGTGGCATGGATGAAAAGAACAGTGGAGGAGAACTAACAGAACAAGAGAGTGGGAAGAAGAACAAAGTGAGTGGGGAGAAGAACGAGAGAATGGGGAGAAGAACAAGAGAATGGGGAGAAGAACAAGAGAATGGGGAGAAGAACAAGAGAGTGGGTAGAAGAACAACAGAATATGGAGAACAAGAAAATGGGGAGAATAACAAGACAGTGGGGAGAATAACAAGAGAATGGGGAGAATAACAAGAGAATGGGGAGAATAACAAGACGGTGGGGAGAAGAGCAAGATAATAAAGAGAAGAACAAGACAGTGGGGAGAATAACAAGAGAGTGAGGAGAAGAACAAGAGAGTGAGGAGAACAAGACAGTGGGGAGAAGAACAAGAGAATAGAGAGAAGAAGAAGACAGTGGGGAGAAGAACAGGACAGTGGGGGAAAATAATAAGAGAATGAGGAGAATAACAAGAGATTGGGGGCATTAACAAGAGATTGGGGAGCATAATCAAGAGATTGGGGGCATTAACAAGAGATTGGGGGCATTAACAAGAGAATGGTAAGGTTAAAACCGACAGTATCACAACTTGAAATATTAAAGAAAATGGGAAACAGATGGAAGTCGTTGACAGGAGGTGAGACTTAAACAGAAACTAAAAAAAATAAAAAAAAAATATTAAAAAGGACTAAAGAAAAATTAACAAAAGGAAATATAAAGAAAATGAAATAACAAAGAGACATAATTAAAGGAAATGAACAAGGAGACAGCAAGTAATTGGGTAACGAAATAGAAGAAAAGTGGGATGAGATAAATAGAAAACAAAAGATGGTTAGAATGAGTAGGTGTAATAATAATAATAATAATAATAAAAATTTAAGTACAAACACAAACTAACGATAAAAAAAATGGTATTGTCTGTTTTAATTGGTATCAGGAAAGTAGAGAATTAGTAAAGAAACGGATGAATTGACTCAGTGTTAGAGTAAACGGTTTATATGGTTGATATAATTATAGAGATTTTTTTTTTATAAGTGAAGTGGTGGAAGTGAAGATGGATAAATGAAACTTAATAATAAATTGATAAGCTGAACCAATGAGAAAAAATACTGAACATTTATAGAATAAGCAAACTGACATATTTTGGCTATAGAGTTTGGCATGGGTGAAATCTTGGGTCAGAGTGAGGAGGAGACTAAGGTGGGTGAAGGATTTTAATTAAAAGATGTTGTTTGTCTCCGAGGAGAAGGAAAATTTGGAAAGATCGACCAAGACGTTTGGAGCGGTGGGCTGTGGTGGCCAACCCTGAGACCGGAGAATTGATTGCACCTTGTTTAGGTTGGGGTTGGTTAGGTTATGTTAGGGTAGGTTAGGTTAGGTTTAGTTAGGTTAGGTTTAGTTAGGTTAGGTTTGGTTAGGTAAAGAGGATGATGGATAGCTACTCGAGAGGATTAAATAGGATATAAGCTGATACCAAGGATACAGGATATAGGATTCCGCTGCTTCTATAAACCTCTCCTATATTATATATAGCCTACTTATCGCTGTCAGGATTCGCCAATCAGAGGGTGGTCAGGATTGTGGAGTATCGAATCTCAAACCAATTTCCTGAACGTTTCAAGGGTAGAGGAGCTGTCAGAGAAGGTGTGTGGGCGGTGTGTGTGTGGGGGCGGCGGTAGTGGTGTGTGTGTGTGTGTGGGCGGTGGTGGAGGCGTGTGTGTGGGCGGTGGTGGAGGTGTGTGTGTGTGTGTGGGAGGTGTGTGGGGGTGGAGGTGTGTGTGTGTGTGTGTATGTGTGTGTGTGTGTGTGTGGGCGGTGGTGGAGGTGTGTGTGTGTGGGGGGGGGGTGGAGGTGTGTGTGTGTGGGCGGCGGTAGTGGTGTGTGTATGTGGGTGGTGGTGGAGGTGTGTGTGTGGGCGGTGGTGGAGGTATGTGTGTGTGGGCGGCGGTAGTGGTGTGTGTGGGCGCTGATGGAGGTGTGGGTGGTGGTGGTGGAGGTGTGTGTGTAGGCGGTGTGGGTGGTGGTGTGTGTTGTGGTGTTGGGTCTGTGTTATTCATGGTTGGGTGGTGATGGTGGTTGTGGTGTCGTGGTTGTGTAGTGTGAGGACGAATGTATGATGTGAGGAAGGGGTGTGGTCGGTGTGGTGTTTGGGAGGGAGTGTGAGAGGGGAGTGTGGTGTAGTGTGGTTAGTGATGGTAATCTGAGAGGGAAGTGTAGTGTGTAGTTAATGGTGGCGTGGCAATGATGATATAAAGAGAAATTAATTAATTCTCTCCCATCAAAATCTCGTTCAATAATATCCTTTTGAAAATACCAGGTAAAAACTGTCACCGAATTAATTAATAATATTTCCACGTATCAAATTTATCACAGCCAATACATTTGATGTGTGTATATCAGATCTTTCATTGTTTTTTTTTGTTTTATCCAGAGAAAACAGACTAAGTTATAAAACATGATTCACCCGGTTACTTTTCTTAGACTAGCAATGATCTCTGTTGATTCTCGCTGTTAGTATAAAAAAAAAATTCCATGTCATTTTTTTTTTATACAGGCTAAAAATATCGCACTACTTAATGTTGGCACGAACTGAAATCTCATAAAATAATGTATCTTGTCATTTATTACTACTTTGTCATTTTTTCCCGGATTTAAATTACGAGAGATGTAACGGTGACGATTAGTGAGGGGTTGATCGTCACTGGTGCCTCACACTGTCTGCTGGGTGTCACTGGTGCCTCACACTGTCTGCTGGGTGTCACGGTGCCTCACACTGTCTGCTGGGTGTCACGGTGCCTCACACTGTCTGCTGGATGTCACTGGTGCCTCACACTGTCTGCTGGGTGTCACGGTGCCTCACACTGCCTGCTGGGTGTCACGGTGCCTCACACTGTCTGCTGGGTGTCACGGTGCCTCACACTGGCTGCAGAGTGAGGCTGGCCACGTTGTCTCGGTATACAGTAGACTCTGTCTTCAGTGTACTGTATCCACACCGCCTCTTATGACCCATCAGATATAAAGGATCCACTTTCACTCCAGATAAGTAACCCTCCAAGGTCGTATAACAGCTGATGCTCGAGTGCTGGTATTACTTCCAAGTTTATTATCATCAAGAGGTTTAGTTAGTCTACCTATCATCTATATTATGACTATATTGCGAATAGTACAGGTCCTAAAACTGACTCCTGGGGCACTCAGATACTTACATTTATTCTGTGGCTGTTTCCTTTATAATTACCCTTTGTTGACATGCAGTGAGCCAGTTCTCCCTGTCTCTCCGCGCCTTCACAACTGGGTCTCTAAATTTGTAACTGGTCTCGATGAGGGACTTGGCCAAAAAAGAAACACCTGTGGAAATTCTAAGTAAAGAGAATCTACTGGTGGAGATTGAAGCTATCATGACAGGAGATCAGGGAGGCTGGTCATGCACGAGCGAGTTCTTGGAAAGCTGTTCACAGAGTGTTTAATGAGACGATCATCTAGTTAATGATTCACAAATTTAGTCACTGAGGAGTTGCTATTGTTTGTATTCTTTTTCTGAGTTTACTAATGGCGGAAATGAGAGTGAAATTGGTGGTGGGTGATTAATTGATGGTCGTTTATCACGTATTGTTAAAGACAAATGTGTAACGTTGACGAGGTTATGTTGCAGTGAGGAACTTGTTGAATGTTTTGCTGAAGAGTTGCGAGACATTATTCATTGTTTATTTTAACGCTGTGTGGTAAAACTTATCGGGCATTAAAATTATAGTTGTGAACATTAGCCTATCAACGGTGATGATGGAGATCGGCTCCTCATCATTCCCCCTTCATCGTGCTCTGCCTCACCATCACTCCCCCCCCCCCCCCCGTCGTCGTCTTCTGCCTCACCATCACTCCCCCTCCCGTCGTCGTCGTCTTCTGCCTCACCATCACTCCCCCTCCCGTCGTCGTCGTCTTCTGCCTCACCATCACCCCCCCCCCCCCCGTCGTCGTCTGCCTCACCATCACTCCCCCCCCCCCCGTCGTCGTCTGCCTCACCATCAGCCGCACCCCCCCCCCCCCCGACGTAGACTGCCTCACCATCATCAGCAACAACCTGACCAATAATAGTGAGAGAGAACCACCTTCTTCCTCCTCCTCCTCCTCACATGAATATAAATCTACCTGGGGTAATTCACGTCATTTATATACACATTATAAGTTTTTATTTAATTTTTATTTTTTTACGAATCAATATAATTATTATTTTTTTTTTGTCTACGTGAATTTATACACAGATTATATTGTTATTCTTTCATTGACGTCTGGTGAATGTTCTTTTGTAGTTGACTGTTTAATTTTTGGTGTGGTATTATTGACCGTTTGGAGAAATGGCGCCGCCACTTTCTTAAAACACGCTAACACTTAGAGCTCGTCCTCAGTGTTGTGTGGGACGATGTTGAATTCCTGCCAGAATTCAACATCGTTCCATACACACACACACCTACAACATCATCACCCTCTTCACCCCCCGGGAAAATGAACGTCTTTTAAGGTGTGAGAATGTTTTGTACAGCCGCTCATCCTCAGATCTCCTTCGGGGAAAAATTATTATCGTGGGAGGGAATTTTAACCCGACCGAGTTTCTCCCCCACTGAGGTGTTGTTCTCTAATTCTCGGGTGTAAACAAGGATCTCTCGTCTTATGTGTTAAAGGGTTTTTTTCTACTTAGTGATTTACGGTGTTTTGGGGCGTGTTGTTTACAGTGGTGTGTGTGTGTGTCTGTTGTGTGTGTGTGTGTCTGTTGTGTGTGTTTTGTGTGTGTTGTTGTTGTTTTTGTTTTTTGTTTTGTTTTTGTTTGTGTGCGTGTGTATGTGTGTCGTAATAATACTAATAATGATAATAATCAGCAGTTTATTGAAAAAGTTCTGCAGCCCGAAGGCTGAAAATATACATTGGACAAAATAACTTATTACATACAAAGACATGGTGGTGGGTGGGGCTTTTAACAAAAGCTTTCATTACTGAAAGGAGAAGGAACATGAATTGAACATACAAATTATTATAGATTGCAGCTGATGGCCCCACGAAAGTCTAATAAGAAAAGTGGAGGCTCATGGCATTAAAGGTGATATTCTAAAATGGATTAGGGCGTGGTTACAGGACAGAAAACAGCGAGTGAGCATTAACGGCACTAAATCCCATTGGAGCAACGTCACTAGTGGAGTTCCGCAAGGCTCAGTACTTGGACCATTATTATTTATTATATACATAAACGACATAGATATCGGAGTAGACAGCAACATAAGTAAATTTGCTGATGACACTAAAATAGGACGTGTAATTAAATCTGACGAGGACTCCGCAAAACTACAGGAAGATCTAAAAAAAAATTTCGAATGGTCTGAAAAATGGCAGATGAAATTCAATGTGGACAAATGTAAAATACTCAGTATAGGAGATGTAAACAGGGAAACCAGATACCAGATGAACAACGATGTTATTGAGAAATCCGACTGTGAGAGAGATTTAAGAGTAATGATAAGTAAGAATCTCAAGCCAAGTAAACAATGTGTATTTGCTCGAAACAAAGCTAATAAAGTACTTGGGTTCATACAAAGGAGTGTTAGTTACAAGACTAGCGAGGTCATCTTAAAACTATATCTTGCGCTTGTGAGACCTCACTTGGATTATGCAATTCAATTCTGGTCACCGTATTACAGAATGGATATAGAATACATGGAAAGAATTCGGAGAATGACAAGACTAATCC
>CAUDMG010001677.1:245000-380000 GCA_958450375.1 Homarus gammarus
TACCTAGCCATATTAAAACCATTCATCAGCTTGTGTCATTAATATATAACACACGAACAACCAACTCGAGTCGACGAAGATGGTCACTACAGCTGGTCTCTTGTCACGTTATTATTTCAACTGATCTCTGGCTTAACTTGTATTAGTCATGAAATTTTGACTAACACTGATAACTTATTTGTAGTAAAAAACATGAATTTGAAAATTTATTAATAGTGTGTGTGTGTGTGTGTGTGTGTGTGTATATGTGTGTGTATGTGTGTGTGTGTGTGTGTGTGTGTGTGTGCGCGCCTTATACTTTCTCCACAGTTGGTAGAATATATAATAGAGATAATACTAATACTAACCTACCCAACCCTACCCTACCCTACCCTAACCTAACCTACCCAACCCAACCCTAACCTACCCAACCCTAACCTAACCTACCCTAACCTACCCTAACCTACCCTACCCTACCCAACCCTAACCTAACCTAACCTAACCTACCCTACCCTACCCTACCCTAACCTAACCTAACCTACTACTACTAATAATAACAATAAATAGAAAGAAAAATATATGAAGAATGCCAACAGGTGGTCGTACTTGAGGACAACCTTCAAGGGGTCACCACGATCCATCAAGCACGACCTAGACCTCTGAGAGCTCCTCCTCCTCCTCTGGATTATTTTTCGTTGTCGTCTTTACCCCCCCCCCCCCTCCCTCACCCCCCCCCCCCCCCACCTCCCTCAACTGGTGCACTGGGGGCTGTAAATTGTAGTGTGGGGGGAAGAAGGTGTAGTGGTAGTAGTGGGGGGGAGGGGGAAGGTGATGGGAGGTTTGATGGTAGGGGGGGAGGAATGGGGGTTGGTGGTAGGGGAGAAGGGGATGGGGGTTGGTGGTAGGGGAGAAGGGGATGGGGGTTGGTGATAGGGGAGAAGGGGATGGATGATGGGGGAGTGAAGAAGGTGGGTTGGAGGTGGGTGAGGGAAGTTGGTGGGCTGGTGGTGAGGAAGAGGAGGGGGGGGGTAGAGGTGGGTGGGGGGGGTGAGGGGGGGGGTGTTAAGAGAGATGGTGAAAGATATCGTACTACACAGCACAAACAATACCATTTAAATTATTGTACAGTGGCTCTCAGTTATCGTGCCTTGAATTAACACTTATACCATACTAAGGAGTTATCGTGTTAAGAACTTACAATATCTGAATTATTGTAATCGAGAGAATAATTATTGCATTCAGGAATATAATTATTGTACTCAGACAACTGCCATCTGCCATCTGCCCACCCGCCTGCCTGCCTGCTTGGAAGACACTTTAACCGAGGCATCATAAAACACAAGTGGCAGCCTCGGGAACAATTGAGGCGGAAGTCCATCAAACTAGCACCAAACAGTGGGCGTCTTAACATACACGCCTGAAGCTGTAGTGTTAGGAGATGGACAAAGGGAGATAGAGAGATACATGGGAGACAGAGAGATAACAGGAGATAGAGAGTTAAAAGGGAGATAGAGAGATAAAGATAAACGGGAGATAGAGAGATAACGGGAGATAGAGAGATAACGGGAGATAGAGAGAAAACGGGAGATTGAGAGTTAAAAGGGAGATAGGGAGACACATGGGAGACAGAGAGATAACGGGAGAAAGAGAGATAAACGGGACCTGGAGTTGGCGGATGACCTCCATACTAGGGGTCACGGCTTGAGGTTGAAGAACCCATAAGTTCAGAATTGTAAAAAAATTTCAAAAAATTGTCAAACCAAACTTTTCCGGAGTGAGAATTGTGAACTCTTGGAACAACCTGCCAGTGTGTGTTGTGACGGCACCGAGTGTGAGCTCTTTTAAGACCAGACTTAACTAACACTGGAGCAGGTTCAGGTACATCCAAGAGCCAGTGCATGCCTAGTACTTGCCAACAGTGCTTAACAGAGACGTGATCCACCTTCCAAGTGGCTAACGAGCTGATCTGTGGCGAAGAGGATAAAAGTAAAATTAAGTAGCGATCTAAAAGAGAGATAAAGAAAAATACATGGAATATATGGAGCCAATAGAGATACGTATGTAATAGAAAGTTAAGAGATATTAAGATAGATAGATAGACTGGGATACATATGTGGGTTAATTGGTAGACAGGTAAATAAATAGGAAAAAAAGATGGAAGAAAGAGACAGTGAAAGAGGTGTTATTAGAAGTGACTGATTACCTTAAAAATTATTAATACATCTATAGTTATAATTACATATAAGGTAGCTGTTACAGGTAAGGAAATGATTACACTCAGGTTAAAATTACAGTTAAGGTAATTAACTTCATTTTACCCTCATAAGACAAAGGCCCCCGACAGCTCAAGGAAACGGAAGTAATTTTGTGGGGGTCATTCATTACCTGGGCGGCTCACCTGGGGGTAGTACCTGCCTGACGTGTACCTCCAGCCAGCAACAGGTGTGAGCTCGGCCAGGTGTGTAGACTCGGTAGTTTAAATCAGAGTGAAGGTGCATGGGTTTTGTTCCTCTGGTTTAGGTTTACTTGTTGGCTGGGTTTAATCTCTCTCTCTCTCTCTCTCTCTCTCTCTCTCTCTCTCTCTCTCTTCTCACAGCAGGTAACACTAAATGCCACTATCTACTGAGACTGTGTAATCTTTCCTTCCTGAACACACACACACACACACACACACACACACACACACACACACACACACACACACCTTTCAGATTCACCGTCCAAATACACACACCAAAAAAAAAAAAACACCAAATCTAAAAATAAAAAAAACAAAAAAACACTCTGGCAACCTCCACGGGATTTTGTTTTTTAATGGATCGTAAAATGAAGACCAAGTGTCAAGGAGAGTGACGCCCCCTGCCACGTCCCTCAATTAATAATTATACAAACGATAAATTAAAATCATTCCTCCTCGTGAAGTGATGGATTTTTCCATTTTAGTTTTACCGCGGGCTGTAGGAAGAGGGGGGAGGTGGTAGGGTAGGTTAGGTTGGGGGTTAAGGGAGGGTAGGGGAGGTGGTAGGGTAGGTTAGGTTAGGGGTTAAGGGAGGGTAGGGGAGGTGGTAGGGTAGGTTAGGTTAGGGGTTAAGGGAGGGTAGGGGAGGTGGTAGGGTAGGTTAGGTTAGGGGTTAAGGGAGGGTAGGGGAGGTGGTAGGGTAGGTTAGGTTGGGGGTTAAGGGAGGGTAGGGGAGGTGGTAGGTTAGGTTAGGGGTTAAGGGAGGGTAGGGGAGGTGGTAGGGTAGGTTAGGTTAGGTTGGGGGAGAGTACTGTAGAATTGAGTAGGGGATTAAAATAGGGTAGGGTAGGGTAGGGAGGGGATTTCAGGTGTGTTGGGGACGGTAGAGAGTGTTAGACATATATATAGACAGACATGAGTGGTAGACATATAGATAAACAGACATGTAATAGCTTTTGACTTGCATGTGTATGTATATGTATGTGTATATGTGTATGTGTATATGTATGTGTGTATTAATCATTAGTGTTATTATTCTTCTTCTTGTGGCGTGTATATTCCCAGCTGTTCTCTCCCTATATCTGATCATCCCCGTAATGCCGCGCCAAAGCTTTATTATCACTTATTAGTCCTCTCCCCTCCTTCTACTGTGTAATAACTAGGCTCAGGGGGACGCTACTGTACCTTAAGGCTTATAGCTCTCTCTCTCTCTCTCTCTCTCTCTCTCTCTCTCTCGTAGGAAATGATTGAAGAAATGAAAAAAAACAAGAATATTAGATAAAAAAAGAAAGAAAGAATTAAAAGAGAGGAAAGACAAGAATCGTAGTGAAAGCAGAAAGAAAATAGGAAGAATAAAAGGAGCAGAAGGAAGATAGAAGAATAACAGAAGAGAAAGAAGATTAAAGGGAATTAGATAAACGTAAAGAGAAAATAAAGAAAAACAGATGAAGAAAACGAAGAAAAGGAAGGAAGCAAAAATAAAGTGAAGATAAAATAATAGAAGTAAAAGAGAGTGAAGTAAAACGAAGAAAATAAAATGAAAGAAATGAGAAAGAGAAAATTAAATAAAGGAAGAGACGAAGAAAAACACCTAATTGTCTTCTACCTTTTTTTTTTTACCTTGAGGACCTCTGACACGAGATGAGGGGAGAGGGAGGTGAGGGGAGAGGGAAATGAGGGGAGAGGGAGGTGAGGGGAAAGGAGAGGAGGGTGAGTGGAGAGGGAGGTGAAGTGAGAGGGAAAATCCAAAGTGAGAATGAGAAAAAGGAGTTGCGAGGTGAGAGTGGGAGAGGGAGCCGGGGGTGAGAGGGAAGTGAGAGGGATGGGAAGGTAATGATAAAAGGGGACAACGGGAGGGGTGAGAATGTGAAGAGATGAGAGGGAGGAAAGAAGGGGAGAGTCTGAAGTGAAAGGGATGAGAGGGGATACGAAGATAACATAAGAAGGAGAAGAGAGAAGACGAAAGAAGGAGGCAGAGAGGAATGGGAGAAGTTTAGTTTGTTGAGAGGAAAGAGAGAGAGGATGGAAGGAAGGGAAGAAGGAGGGGAGGTGATGGAAGGGGAGGGTAGAGGGGAGGGAGGGAAGGGGTGAAAACTAGGAGCCATTAATGCACGTTTAAGCCTGAGGGGAGGAGAGAGAGAGAGAGAGAGAGAGAGAGAGAGACATATACAAGGAATATAAAAGAGAGGAAAGGGAGAGAGATAATGAGCTTGTACACACACACACACACACACACACAGATTAGTATAATACCTTGACAAAAATATTATACATGTCGACATACACATATCTATAAAAGACACATAAATGCGTATATACTTAAAATATATATACATTTTTACATACATACATACACGAAATATACATATACATATGCACAAATACATAAATATTTAATAGTGAACCAAAATTTAATCTCATATCTCCGTCCCCTTTGCACACTTAATAAAGCCGGACATTCAATTAAAATAATCAGAGACCCGAATACTGTACGTTCCTAAACGCATATTCTCATTTTTGGGGGGTAGCTCTATCTTGCCCCTAACGTGTGAAATGGCATTAAAGATTTACAGTAACTCTACCTTAACTAGATACGTTCACTTAGCACCAGTTAGGAGACAAAATTAACACTGAGACTCTACCTTAACTAGATACGTTCACTTAGCACCAGTTAGGAGACAAAATTACCCTGAGACTCTACCTTAACTAGATACGTTCACTTAGCATCAGTTAGGAGACAAAATGACCCTGAGACTCTACCTTAACTAGATACGTTCACTTAGCACCAGTTAGGAGACAAAATGACCCTGAGACTCTACCTTAACTAGATACGTTCACTTAGCACCAGTTAGGAGACAAAATTACCCTGAGAATCTACCTTAACTAGATACGTTCACTTAGCACCAGTTAGGAGACAAAATTACCCTGAGACTCTACCTTAACTAGATACGTTCACTTAGCATCAGTTAGGAGACAAAATTACACTGAGACTCTACCTTAACTAGATACGTTCACTTCGCATCAGTTAGGAGACAAAATGACCCTGAGACTCTACCAATGAGCGAAAGAACGTCATCATATTTTATTTATCACTAAAAAAAAGCGTAAAAAAAAAGAGACCCGGAGACTCCAGTAGCAATGACGTTATCTCTCAAACCCCAATCAGAGACCTGGGAACTAAAGCTTATCCGTTGATTGGCTATTGACTATAAACCCATCAACCAATAAGATCCCCCAAAACTCATTGATTGATTGATTGACCTCTGTAATTTAAACAGATCCAAGAAAGCCAAGTCACTGATTCGATGGCCTTATGTACCCACTAACCAATTAGATCTCCCAAAATCCCGCTTCCTGATTGGCTGTTTACTATAATCCACGCTTCCTGATTGGCTGTTTACTATAATCCCTTTTCCTGATTGGCTGTTTACTATAATCCACGCTTCCTGATTGGCTGTTTACTATAATCCCGCTTCCTGATTGGCTGTTTACTATAATCCCGCTTCCTGATTGACTGTTTACTATAATCCCGCTTCCTGATTGGCTGTTTACTATAATCCCGCTTCCTGATTGGCTGTTTACTATAATCCCTTTTCCTGATTGGCTGTTTACTATAATCCACGCTTCCTGATTGGCTGTTTACTATAATCCCGCTTCCTGATTGGCTGTTTACTATAATCCCGCTTCCTGATTGGGTGTTTACTATAATCCACGCTTCCTGATTGGCTGTTTACTATAATCCCACTTCCTGATTGGCTGTTTACTATAATCCCGCTTCCTGATTGGCTGTTTACTATAATACCGCTTCCTGATTGGCTGTTTACTATAATCCCGCTTCCTGATTGGCTGTTTACTATAATCCACGCTTCCTGATTGGCTGTTTACTATAATCCCGCTTCCTGATTGGCTGTTTACTATAATCCCGCTTCCTGATTGGCTGTTTACTATAATCCCGCTTCCTGATTGGCTGTTTACTATAATCCCGCTTCCTGATTGGCTATTTACTATAAACCCGCTTCCTGATTGGCTATTTACTATAATCCCGCTTCCTGATTGGCTGTTTACTATAATCCACGCTTCCTGATTGGCTGTTTGCTATAATCCCGCTTCCTGATTGGCTGTTTACTATAATCCCGCTTCCTGATTGGCTGTTTACTGTAATCCCTCTTCCTGATTGGCTGTTTACTATAATCCCTCTTCCTGATTGGCTGTTTACTATAATCCACGCTTCCTGATTGGCTGTTTACTATAATCCCGCTTCCTGATTGGCTGTTTACTATAATCCACGCTTCCTGATTGGCTGTTTACTATAATCCACGCTTCCTGATTGGCTGTTTACTATAATCCACGCTTCCTGATTGGCTGTTTACTATAATCCCGCTTCCTGATTGGCTGTTTACTATAATCCACGCTTCCTGATTGGCTGTTTACTATAATCCCGCTTCCTGATTGGCTATTAAGTGAGCCAATTAAGTGCATTGTCACAAATACACTTAAGATAAAAAAAAAATTGAGATATTTCAGGAATGTTCAATTTTAACAAACAAATATCGGATCTCAATATACGTATTTGCTTCACTGATCTGGGCTCTTGATTGGTCAACGAGAGGGTGTTGAGCCAATCAGCGAATGAGCGTCGTAGGATGGAATGGTCAGCGGAATAGCGTGGCAGCCAATTATGGGCCCTGGATACTGGAAATATTGAATTCTCGGATGTGATTGGTCAGCAGATAATGGTACAGCCAATAAGAGGACGATTATTGTTCTTGGACACTGAGAGACGGCGATTATGGATCTGATTGGTCAGCTACATAACGTTGTGGAACCAGTTGGCGGATTCTTAGATGTGATTGGTCAGTGGGTCTACAACATACCCAATTGCAGGCCTGGACACGGGGAACGTCAATATCGCGGATGAGATTGGTCAGCAGAGTAGTGAGGTAGCCAGTAAAGTGATAATCTCTGGACCTGGTCACACTTTAATTTCAGTTTCTAATCCTTATTGGTCGGTGACATAATAGGGTAGCCACTAATAGGGAACGGAGAAGGTTGATTCTTGAACGTGATAGGTCAACGGAATAGGTGATCAACTTGTAGATGACAATTGTTTCGAGACTCAAGAAACGTCGATTCTCAGGTCTTATTGGTCAGCCGGATGTAAAGGCAGTCAATCAACGAGCGACCTTTATTTCCGGGTCCTCAACACACTCCACGTCGATTACTTGGTGTCTATTGGTCAGCAGGACAGCAGAGCAGCCAATAAGGGACATTCATTGTTCCTGGACGGCTCTGAATGAGGGGAGGGCGGAAGTAAACATTGTGAAAGTGGTGGTGAGGGAGGGGGGGTTAGAATGTTGGTGAGGGAGAGAGACTTGAAGTGGTGGTGAGGGAGGAGAGTGAGAGTGGTGGTGAGGGAGGGGGGGTTAGAATGTTGGTGAGGGAGAGAGACTTGAAGTGGTGGTGAGGGAGGAGAGTGAGAGTGGTGGTGAGAGAGGGGGGTTAGAATGTTGGTGAGAGAGAGAGAGTGGAAGTGGTGGTGAGGGAGGAGAGTGGAAGTGGTGGTGAGAGAGGGGAGTTAGAATGTTGGTGAGGGAGAGAGACTTGAAGTGGTGGTGAGGGAGGAGAGTGAGAGTGGTGGTGAGAGAGGGGGGTTACAATGTTGGTGAGGGAGAGAGACTTGAAGTGATGGTGAGGGAGGAGAGTGAGAGTGGTGGTGAGAGAGGGGGGTTAGAATGTTGGTGAGGGAGAGAGACTTGAAGTGGTGGTGAGGGAGGAGAGTGAGAGTGGTGGTGAGAGAGGGGGGTTAGAATGTTGGTGAGGGAGAGAGACTTGAAGTGGTGGTGAGGGAGGAGAGTGAGAGTGGTGGTGAGAGAGGGGAGCTAGAATATTGGTCAGGGAGAGAGAGTGGAAGTGGTGGTGAGGGAGGAGAGTGAGAGTGGTGGTGAGAGAGGGTAGTTAGAATGTTGGTGAGGGAGAGAGAGTTGGCGCTTGTCTGCCTCGCTATGCAGTCGGGCTAACTCGAAAGTATTGACACTCTCGTGTGGTGCTCCTCCAAACGTTATGGTGTGGAGTAATCGTCTCCCAGGTGAGGGGGTCGATTTGGCACTTTATCAGGTTTGTCTTAAGACTATCCTTATACCTTTTCAGTTGCCCGCCAGCGTTATGTTTACTATTCGTTAGGTGACTGTAAAGTAGCTGCTTTGGCAGTCTACTGTCGTCCATGCGGGTAACATGGCCAGTCCAGCGTAGTTGTTCATGGATAATGGTAGCCTCGATGCTCCTACAGTTGGTGTCAGCAAGAATACTGGCATTTGTTCTCTTGTCTTCCCAGCGAACTCGGAGGATGGAACGTAGACTATGTTGGTGAAAGTTTTCAAATGCCTTGAGGTGCCTCCTGTATGTGACCCATGTCTCGCTGCCATACAGTAGGGTGGGGAGGACCACTGACCGAGTCGTCGTTAAGGACCACGCTCGTGATCTTGGTGGTTGCGGCAGTCTTCGTAACCCAGATGGCTGCCTATAGACTTTAGCCTTCCAGGGGTGCCCCCCCCCCCTTTCCCCCGAGCTCCCTTTGTCCCTCAGTAACTTCTCGACCGTGATGCTGTGTAGACTCTGCTCCACCCACGTTCCACCTCCCTGACCCGTCATTACCACTACCCTCTACTCGTCCCTCCACCTCTCCACACGACCCTCCACCTCTCCACTCTACCCTCCACCTCTCCACACGACCCTCCACCTCTCCACACGACCCTCTACCTCTCCACACGACCCTCCATCTTTCCACACGACCCTCCACCTCTCTACACGACCCTCCACCTCTCCACACGACCCTCCACCTCTCCACACGACCCTCCACCCCTCCACACGACCCTCCAACCCTCCACACGACCCTCCACCCCTCCACCCCTCCACACGATCCTCCACCTATATATTTTGGTGATTTTCATGTCCCTACACTCCTACACATCTTTTTTTATTACCGGGTTGATACTGGGGTGAACCGGTCCGCTACTGGTGGTATGTACAGGTATTTTTACGATATTTACACACCCTAGAAATTATTCTGTACTTGGGTCGAATTTAAAGTTGGCGAATTATTTTTTTTTGTGTGTGTGTGTGATTTTTTTGCTTACATACATACATAACCTTGAATCACTCTCTCTCTTACACACCTACACACACACACACGCACACACACACACACACACACACGCACACACACACACACACACACACACACACACACACACACAAATTTATTTACTGTTTCGTATTTGTTTATCGTCTAAAGTACAACTGTTTATCATCTGTGTTTTCTTATGGTAAAAATTAAACACTTTAAAGCGAACATAAAATCTAGATTAATCTATTACACGTATCGTCTTAACCAATCACCGTTGGATTTAGTCTATAACTCGTATAATCTCCACCAATCACCTCGTGTCTTAGTATATAACCCACGTATAGTGTCCACCATTCACCGTGAGACTTTGGATATCCCACATATCATCTCCACCAATCACTGTACGCCGAGGTCTGCCACCCTACGTCCATAAGCCAATCATCGATCATCTTAGTCAGTTCAGACACAAGTTTCATCATTTATAACAAAAGAGAGGAAAAAATACCTTCTCCTCCGCTTTTTCGTGACCCGGAAAAAGTTGCAGCTGTCTCCCTCTCGTTTTTGTAACCCGGAAAATATCGTAATTCATCTCCTCGTTCACTTTATTATCCCGGTAAGAATAAACCTGGGATATTCGAATTTTTTTCCCCCTCTTATCGTGTTTGTAACCTGGGAAAAAATCGAATTCGTCTCCATATCATTTTTACAACACGGAAATAGTCGAGTTTACCCTCTGTATCGCTTAACATAACCCGGAAACCGTCGAATTAATTTCCCCTCAAGTTTTTATGGTTCAGAGAAAGATCAAATTCACCTACATTTTTTTTTATAGCTCAGAAATATGTCGAGTTTATACCTCTTCTGGTTTTATAGTTCACATCTTCTTCGCCTACTTCTTTCTCCTCATTATCTTCTTTCTTTCTTTTTTTCTTCTCCTTTCCTCTTTCTTTCTTCTTTCTTTTTTCTTCTCCTTTCCTTTTTCTTTCTTTCTTTCTTTCTTCTTCTTCTTCTTCTTCTTTCTTCCCTCTTTCTTCTTCTTCTTCTTCTTCTTCTTTCTTCCCTCTTTCTTCTTCTTCTTCTTCTTCTTCTTCTTCTTTCTTCCCTCTTTCTTCTTCTTCTTCTTCTTCTTCTTTCTTCATTCCTTCTTCATTCTTTCTTCTTCTTTCGTCTTCTTCTTTTTCTTTCTTCATTCTTTCTTCTTCTTCTTTCTTCTCTTTCTTTCTTTCATTCTTTCTTCTTCTTCTTCTTCTTAGTCTTTTTTTCTTTTTTCTTCTTTTTCTTCTTTCTTTCTCCTCTTTTATCTCCTCCTTCTTTCTCCTTACTATTTTATGTTCCGTCATATAAAAACTCACTCTCTCTAATATCTTTTCCACTGACGTTTATTCCTATTATTCTTGTTATTATTCCCTTTCTTCCTCTATTTCTCCTTGTTCTTGGTGTTTTCCTTCTTTTCTCTTTTCTTTCTTTCTCCGTCCTCTTGATTCTTTCCTTTCTTCTTCTTCTTTTTATTCTTATTTTTATTCTTATTCTTATTCTTATTATTATTATCATTCTTCTTCTTCTTCTTCTTCTTTTTCGTATTCTTTTTCGTATTCTTCTTATTCTTATTACGACTTTATTTATGTGTTTTACATTTATATAATTACTAATTCATATCTATTTCTTTATTTTGTATTTAATAGTTTTATTATTGTGTGTCATTTAATAATATGTCTCTGTCTGTTGCAGGTGGGTGTTGGGTGTACCTCTACCGTCCACGAGTGTTGATAAGGTAACGTCTGTCTGTCTGTCTGTCTGTCTGTCTGTCTGTCTGTCTGGTGTGTGTGTCTGTCTGTTGCAGGTGGGTGTTGGGTGTACCTCTACCGTCCACGAGTGTTGATAAGGTAACGTTTGTCTGTGTCTGTCTGTCTGGTGTGTGTGTGTCTGTCTGTCTGGTGTGTGTGTGTGTGTGTGTGTGTATGTGTGTGTGTGTGTGTCTGTCTGTCTGTCTGTCTTATGTATGTGTGTGTGTGTGTTTGTGTGTCTGTTTGTTTGTATGTCTGTTTCTCTTTGTCAGGCACTGCTATAAGGTACGGGAGATGTTAGGATGGTATCGAGAGCAGTTGTTGTAGTAGTAGCAGTAGTAGTAGTTGTAGTAGTAGCCGTAGTAGTAGTGATGGTATTAGTAGTAATATTAGAATGGTCATAGTAATGGTACTGTCACACACACACACACACACACACACACACACACACCAACTAAGTAATCTTAACACCACGTGACACAAAGCTGACTAAAGCTCCCCCTCTCTCAGCTTCACCAAGTAGAGTCCAAATTCCCAAATGTTCCTAAAATTTTCCCCTCCCCCCTCCTCACTTCCCCCCCACCTATAACCACCCCTGACTGTATCTCTCTGTCTGTCTCACCTGAAATACAAAGATTGCAGACAAGAGGCCGACGAAAGTGCTCAGTAACTCGAGCTTAGATACATTTTCTTCTCTTCAGTTACGAGAAAAATAAAATTCTTACGATTTTTTTGGGGAAGAATTCTGGTTGATGTGACTTTATGTTCAGCTCCTTGGTGTTTATTCCCCGCCTTATCTGACGTAATCCGTTGTTATCTCCCTTTAATCTGCTATCTGTCTGTTGTTCCAGTGTGTATTTCTGTGATGGGGGTAATTTTTTTTTTTGGGTGGGGGGCTGTGTGATATATTGTAATGCTTCATTGTTGTTTATCCCTGAATACTGTTATAGATGTAGTCTCCTATGGTGTTCTCTGTCATATATCCCAGCATCATCTATCATACTAGCTTCATCCATCATCACCATCATCCATCATCACCATCATCCATCATCACCATCATCCATCATCATCCATCATCACCATCATCCATCCCCACCATCATCCATCATCACCATCATCCATCACCACCATCATCCATCATCACCATCATCCATCACCACCATCATCCATCACCACCATCATCCATCACCACCATCATCCATCATCACCATCATCCATCACCACCATCATCCATCACCACCATCATCCATCACCACCATCATCCATCATCACCATCATCCATCACCACCATCATCCATCATCACCATCATCCATCACCACCATCATCCATCACCAATTAAGATTACAAAGATAAATATATCCACTCATACGTGTTCTTACACCTCAACTTACATAATCAACACACTCGGTATACAAAATGAATTTCACCATCCAGAATGAAACACAATGCTTCGGAACACATTAAAATTGACGTAGGAATTTGTCTCGTTAAGGTTCGTTTATGCTACAACTCTCATGGATGAAACGTTTAGAGAAAAAAAAAAAAACATTGAACTATTTGGTGTTAAATATTACTATCAAGAAGAGTACATAGAATAAAGACCAGACGATGGTGAGAATTTATAAAGGCTGTCTGTGTGAAGTATTTAAAAAGGTATAGTCAACAGGTGTCAACAATATATAAATTAACGAAGGATAAAATAATATTGAATAATTAATTTTATAGATTGGTTGAATGATAAGTCAACAGGTGTAAAATATAAAAAGTAACTCAGGTAATGTATGTTGTGACACACTGAAGGTATTACTCCACTGGTGTAAATACATAATACCTGGTACATAAATATTTACTTGTACACATATACCTGGTAGTTTTACACTGAGGAAGATCAACACCAATAAGGAATGCATTAACCTCTTAAGACATATTTACAATTCCAACTTAAATATCATCCCCGATCCACAAAAGTTCATTATGTTAAGTGACTGATATATGTAAAGTATTATTAACTTATGTATTTTAATATTACAAAGTTAAATGCACACGTAAGGTTAAGCATTGGGTAGTTTACGTGAGGTTAAGTACACTGAGGACCATAACTGAGTGGGTGCCGGGAGAACTACCTGACGCTGGGGTCTGGTGCTGGGAGAACTACCTGACGCTGGGGTCTGGTGCTGGGAGAACTGTCTGACGCTGGGGTCTGGTGCTGGGAGAACTACCTGACGCTGGGGTCTGGTGCTGGGAGAACTGTCTGACGCTGGGGTCTGGTGCTGGGAGAACTACCTGACGCTGGGGTCTGGTGCCGGGAGAACTACCTGACGCTGGGGTCTGGTGCCGGGAGAACTACCTGACGCTGGGGTCTGGTGCCGGGAGAACTACCTGACGCTGGGGTCTGGTGCCGGGAGAACTACCTGACGCTGGGGTCTGGTGCTGGGAGAACTACCTGACGCTGGGGTCTGATGCTGGGAGAACTACCTGACGCTGGGGTCTGGTGCTGGGAGAACTACCTGACGCCGGGGTCTGGTGCTGGGAGAACTACCTGACGCTGGGGTCTGGTGCTGGGAGAACTACCTGACGCTGGGGTCTGGTGCTGGGAGAACTACCTGACGCTGGGGTCTGGTGCTGGGAGAACTACCTGACGCTGGGGTCTGGTGCTGGGAGAACTACCTGACGCTGGGGTCTGGTGCTGGGAGAACTACCTGACGCCGGGGTCTGGTGCTGGGAGAACTACCTGACGCTGGGGTCTGGTGCTGGGAGAACTACCTGACGCCGGGGTCTGGTGCTGGGAGAACTACCTGACGCTGGGGTCTGGTGCTGGGAGAACTACCTGACGCTGGGGTCTACGCTTGTAAACTCCTGCATTAGTGTTCCAGCGTTAGACCTCAGTTGTTGGCGTCTGTCAGTAGTATGCTGGAGAGAGAGCGAGAGAGAGAGAGAGAGAGAGAGAGAGAGAGAGAGAGACTACCTCGGGGTTGGAGGATGAGTGTGGGGTGGTGATTGAATATGTGCGTTGGAGGATAATTGTGTATGTTGGAGATTCAGTGTATGTGTTGGAGATTAAGTGTATGTGTTGGAGAATATAAGTGTATGTTGGAGAATAAGTGTATGTGTTGGAGATTAAGTGTGTATGATGGAGATTAAGTGTGTATGATGGAGATTAAGTGTGTATGATGGAGATTAAGTGTGTGTGTGTTGGAGGATAAATCAGTGTTGGTGAGGTACTCTCCTTACGTGTGGAGGTAACGTAGCCCCGGCGGCTGGCTCAATGTTTTCCTAGCTGGCTGGTGGTGTACAGGGCTAGAGAGAGAGAGAGAGAGAGAGAGAGAGAGAGAGGCTGCGTTTACTCTGACATGAGGTGGAAGAGGAGGAGGAGGGGGAGGAGGAGGTAGAATCAACAACAGCATCTCAAAAAAGTCCTCCAGGTCTTCGTCGATTAGAATAAAGCTTTTAAGGAGTGATGAGATAGATGGCTTAAAAAAAACCCACAAACACAAACACAACAGTTGTGAAGTGTGCTAAAAGACCGCCTAACATTATCCTCCCCTTCCCCTCGTCAGTGTAGTCTTGCTGCCTGTCTGGTAAAAAATATGGGGAGAATATGAGAGGGGAGAAGAGGGTTGGGAGAGTCTCTTTTGTCGGGTTTTCAGAAGGACTCAGCCAAGAGGAGAAAGACAGCCCGATCCAGCGCATCACACTGGTCTTGGTAGCATCAGCAACGGTGAATATATTGACAGTGGTCTTTCATGTTACAAGGCCATGCAGACCAGACTACTGTTGCTTCTACGGGGGTACTCAGTCTGTGCCTTTGTTGATAGACGGACTTGGCATAAAGGCTCTGCCGAGGTGTGTGTGTGTGTGTGTGTGTGTGTGTGTGTAGCTAAAGTTGGAATTATCTGTACGTGGAGGTAGAAATAACTGCCCCCCCCCCCCCACACACATACACACTCACAGTATGAATCATTCAGGATGTGACTGCTCTTGACAGCTTAAGTTAAACCTGATGAAACGCACAAGTTCCTCCATCTCTTCGCGTCTCTCTTCCTTCCTTCCTCCCTCCCTCCCTCCCTTTCCGTCTCCCTCCCTCCCTCCCTTTCCTTCTCCCTTCCTTCCTCCCTCCCGCACTCTTTCCTGCCTCCTCTCTCCTCCATCCTTCCCTCCCACCCTCTCTCCTTCCCTACCTCCCTAATACAGATGCCCTGAGAAGCAGATACCTTGGAGTGAGGGAAGGAGGGAGGAAGATAGAGAGGGAGGGAATGGCACATGGGTTAAGGAAGGGAAGGAATGGAAGATGTGGAGGGAGTTTAGGCAATGGGAAGGAAGACGGGAGGAGGGAGTACCTTAAGGGAGAGGATGGAGGGGGAAGGGAGGGGCAGGGAGAGGAAGGAGGGGGCAAGGAGAAGAAGGAGGGGGCAGGGAGAGGAAGGAGGGGGCAGGGAGAGGAAGGAGGGGGCAGGGAGGGGAAGGAGGAGGGGGGACCAAAAATAGCCCAGGGCCTCGGGAATCTCCAGACGGGCTGTGGACCACGTCTTGTTGATACTCTCTCTCTCTCTCTCTTCCTATCTCACTCTCTCTCTCTCTCACTCGCCCTCTCCCTTTCCCCTTCCCTCTGTTATCTCACTCAACCGCTCTTCCTCGTCCAGGCTTCCTTTATTCCTCCTCTCCCCTCTCACTCTCCTCCATCCCACACCTCTCTGACTCTCCCTCACTCCCTCCCTCCCTCCTCTCCCACTCTCCGTCATCTCCCTCACCTCACTCACCCTCCTTCCTCCCTCCTCTCCCACTCTCCCTCACCTTTCTCACTCTCCCCCCCCTCCTCTCCCACTCTCCCTCCTCTCCCACTCTCCCTCCTCTCTCCCACTCTCCCTCCTCTCTCTCACTCTCCCTCCTCTCTCCCACTCTCCCTCCTCTCTCTCACTCCCTCACCCCCTCACCTCTCCCACTCTCCCCGTCTCTGCCTTCCCTCAGGTGATCAAACCTGAAACACCTTAGCGAATGTGATTATGTCAGTGTACGTGTTTCACCATGTTATTCACCGTGTTTCACCGTGTTTCACCATGTTATTCACCGTGTTTCACCATGTTATTCACCGTGTTTCACCATGTTATTCACCGTGTTTCACCGTGTTATTCACCGTGTTTCACCATGTTATTCACCGTGTTTCACCGTGTCATTCACCGTGTTTCACCGTGTTATTCACCGTGTTTCACCATGTTATTCACCGTGTTTCACCATGTTATTCACCGTGTTTCACCATGTTATTCACCGTGTTTCACCATGTTATTCACCGTGTTTCACCGTGTTTCACCATGTTATTCACCGTGTTTCACCGTGTTTCACCATGTTATTCACCGTGTTTCACCATGTTATTCACCGTGTTTCACCGTGTTATTCACCGTGTTTCACCATGTTATTCACCGTGTTTCACCATGTTATTCACCGTGTTTCACCATGTTATTCACCATGTTATTCACCGTGTTATTCACCGTGTTTCACCATGTTATTCACCGTGTTTCACCATGTTTCACCATGTTATTCACCGTGTTTCACCATGTTATTCACCGTGTTTCACCATGTTATTCACCGTGTTTCACCATGTTATTCACCGTGTTTCACCATGTTATTCACCGTGTTTCACCATGTTATTCACCGTGTTTCACCATGTTATTCACCGTGTTTCACCATGTTATTCACCGTGTTTCACCGTGTTATTCACCGTGTTTCACCGTGTTATTCACCGTGTTTCACCGTGTTTCTCACTTAACTATGTCACTTGAAGTACAACATCCAGATGACTCCAACGTAATGAAATTGAGGCATTATTTAACCTTTTCACCCCCTTTCATCTCACGCAACCCTCTCACCTTGTCCCCTCTCACCCACTCCTCTCTCACCCATTCCCCTCTCCATTCCTCTCCCTCCCCTGTCACAACCTCACTCTCTCTATCCCTGTGCATCCCCTCTCACTCCCTCAATTCCTCTCTCTATCCCTCTCCCTCCCTTCTTCTCTCACCATTTCCCTCTCATCCTCTATAATCGTTCTCTAGATCATTCTACCACTTTTTCCTCTCATTTCCCTCTCCATTTTTAATCTTCATGCACTCTCACCAGCCCTCTCTCGGCCCTCTCACTCTTGTATTCCCTCTCACCCTGCCCCTAACGCTTCATTTCTTCCCCCTCGTCTCCCTCACCTCTTCCACTCACCCTCTCACGTCTCCCTCTTATTTCCCACTCCGTCCTCACTTGTCTCTCTCTCCTTCACTTACCTCTCCCTCTCATTTCCCACTCCTTCCTCACCTTTCCCCTCTTTCTCTCACCCCCTCTCGTCGTCTCTTAAATCCCCCCATCTCTCCTTTACTCTCCTCTCTTCCCACTCATCTCCTCTCATCGCTTCTTTACCTTCTTCCCCGTTTATACCCCTCTTATACTCCTCTCATTTTGTCCTTAACCCCTCCAGCTCTTCCCACTCCCCCCTCTCTCCCTTTGTGCTCCTCTCTATCTAACCCTCCTACCTTACCCTTATCTTCCCCTCTCCCTTCTCCCCCTCCCCTCTTTCCCTCCCCTCTCCTCTCTCTTCTCCCCCTCCCCTCTCCCCCTCCATCTCTCTCTTCTCCACCGTCTCTCTCTCTTCTCCCCCGCCCCTCTCTCTTCTCCCCCTCCCCTCTTTCCCTCCCCGCCCCTCTCTCTTCTCCCCCTCCCCTCTCCCCCGCCTCTCTCTCTTCTCCCCCGCCTCTCTCTCTTCTCCCCCGCCCCTCTCTCTTCTCCCCCGCCCCTCTCTCTTCTCCACCGTCTCTCTCTCTTCTCTCCCGCCTCTCTCTCTTCTCCCCCGCCCCTCTCTCTTCTCCCCCTCCCCCTCCATCCCTCTCCCCCTCCATCTCTCTCTTCTCCCCCGCCTCTCTCTCTTCTCCCCCGCCTCTCTCTCTTCTCCCCCGCCTCTCTCTCTTCTCCCCCGCTTCTCTCTCTTCTCCCCCGCCCCTCTCTCTTCTCCCCCGCCCCTCTCTCTTCTCCCCCTCCCCTCTCTCTTCTCCCCCTCCCCTCTCTCTTCTCCCCCGCCCCTCTCTCTTCTCCCCCTCCCCTCTCTCCTCTCCCCCTCCCCTCTCTCCTCTCCCCCTCCCCTCTCCCTCCCCTCCCTCTCTCTCTTCTCCCCCGCCCCTCTCTCTTCTCCCCCGCCCCTCTCCTCCCCTCCCCCTCCCTCTCTCTCTTCTCCTCCGCCCCTCTCTCTTCTCCCCCTCCCCTCTCTCCTCTCCCCCTCCCCTCTCTCCTCTCCTCTCCCCCTCCCCTCTCCCTCCCCTCCCTCTCTCTCTTCTCCTCCGCCCCTCTCTCTTCTGCCCCTCCCCTCTCCCTTGGCTCTTACTCTCTCTCATGTCGCCCTCAGAGGCACTTCATCGCCAGTGATCGGAACGGGCATTCAGCAGAGAGCTCTCCCGCCCTCTCACACGCCCTCTCACACGGCCTCTCATGAGTCCTCCCGCCCTCTCACGAGTCCTCCCGCCCTCTCACGAGTCCTCCCGCCCTCTCATGAGTCCTCCGCCCTCTCACGATTCCTCCCGCCTTTTCACTCTCCCTCCCGCCCTCTCATGAGTCCTCCCGCCGTCTCGCACGCCCTCTCCTGAGTCCTCTGCCCTCTCATGAGTCCTCCGCCCTCTCATGAGTCCTCCGCCCTCTCATGAGTCCTCCGCCCTCTCGTCCACTCACACGCCCTCCCACCCTCTCATGCGTCCTCCTGCCCTCTCATGCGTCCTCCCCTCTCTTGCGTTCTCCCACTTTCTCACATGCCTTCCCGCCCTCTTATGCGTCCTTCCGCGCTCTCACACACCCTCCCGCTTTCTCACTCACTGTCCCGCCCTCTCACATATCCTTCCGCCCTCTCACACACTTTCCTGCCCTCCCACTCACCCTCCTGCCCTCCCACACACCCTCCCGCCCTCTCACTCACCCTCCCGCCCTCCCACACACTCTCCCGCCCTCCCACACATCCTCCCGCCCTCTCACTCACCCTTCAGCCCTCTCACTCACCCTCCAGCCCTCCCACTCACTCTCCCGCCCTCCCACACACCCTCACGCCCTCCCACACACCCTCCTCCTTCTCACAAGTCATCCAGCACCACTTGATTGCTGTACCGCCAATCACCCTCCACCTCTTCCACCTTCGCCTCTACCTACTCCTTTCCTTCTTCCTCCTCCTCCTTACCTCTTCCTTAGTTCCCCTCCAACTCTTCATCACCTCTTCCTCTAACTCCACCTCCTCCCTTCCCCCTCCCCCCCTCCCTCCCTTTTCCTCCTTTACTCACACCTTCTCTCCCCCTCCACCTCATTCCTTCATCTCCCTCCCCCATCCACATCTCTCTCCACTTCTCCCTCTACCACTCCTCCTTGCCCGTAAGAGAGAGAGAGAGAGAGAGAGAGAGAGAGAGAGAGAGGCAAGAATTATTAAAGAACGGGAGAAGAGAGAGAAAGACAGATAAACAAAGGAAAGAAAAGAGAAGGAGAGGGAAACAGACAGGGAGGGATGGAGGGAAAGATAAAATAACAAAGAGAAGAAGAAAATCGTCTTTTTTTTTTTAACATACTTTAGTGAATCTTCTTCTGAGAGACCACACTGCTCCCTCCCTCAGTGTGACGGACTAGGGGCGCCTCACACACACACACACACACACACACGGTCAATGTATCAGACAAAGTGGAAGATGAAAAAATATTGGATAGTATGAGTGTATGACAGGAGAAGAGACGAGAAGAGAGAAAGAGTGAGAGAAGAGAGAAAGGGAGATCAGTTCGTAAATATTGTATAATATGTTGTGTAAGAATAAGGAGAAGGGAGATAGGGGAAGTTATTTAGTATGAGAATAGAAGGAGGAATGAAGGAGGTGAATGATGATGATTTCCGACAATAGGAGAACATGAGAGAGAGAGAGAGAGAGAGAGAGAGAGAGAGAGAGAGAGAGAGAGAGATAAGTGATGCATGTAGAGATACGTAATGAGAGGGACCTTATAGTAGAAACAATAGTAAGAAGTTATTAGTTGTAGGATAAAGCGAGGAAGTTTGGCCGGTTAGTTATTTAACTCTGTATTATATTCGTAGGGGAAATCTTTCTTAACACCAATTTCAATACAACTATTTATTAATTAACTGAATGGCATGGACACATTAAAAGATCAATATATCGAAGTTACTAGACACGGACTCTCGGACACAAACATGAAATGGATACACTTCCCACCGTAAGTAACTCACTCTATGGATCACTCTGACAATAACTCACGTGTGACCTGAGGGAGGCCCAGCGGGTGCTGCTGCACTGTCTCCTGTGGGAGACTGCAAGCTGGGGCTCGGTGCGACTGTCCTGAGAGTTTTTTTTGGAATATTACCTACGCGGACCTTAAGCTAAAATGCTGGTCCACCCACTGCTGGGATAAAATACCAGCATCTTTTTGGTTAAATGTACATCTCCACTAGTGTGTGGGGGGGGGGGGGGGGGGATGCCCGGTAAGAAACTGTAGGGTTTCTTGAGAGTGGTTGGTGGTTAGCATTCTGGCAACCTTCTCTGCTGTGATAGGGGGTTGTATGTTTCTCCTAGCTAATTGTGTTCCAGGGCACTCTATGAGGTAGTGCTGCAGTGTGTTTTCTGCTCCGCTGTCTCAGGTCTTGCATATGCGCTGCTCTGCTGGTACTGGTACAATGATTTCCCAAATGCATGGGTATCCCAGTCTCAGTCGGTGGAAGTTGACTTCTTCCCTTCTTGTTATATCCTTCATGAGTGGCGGTCTCTCATAATTCGTGACCAGATAGTACCACCGGGCCGATCGTGATACTGGTGTTAATCTTCTATGTTTGTCTATTTTCCACTGGGCAGTTCGTGTTATTGTGGTCTTCTTTATCTGCTCCTGACTGGGCGGGATGTTCATCTCATTGTTTCGCTGTCCTAACGCAGCCTTGGCAGCAGCATCAGCGCGTTCATTTCCTGGGATTCCGATATGACTGGGCACCCAGCTAATGATAATTTGCCGATTTTGTAGTTTTAAACCTTGCAGTAGGCCAACAACAGATGTTATGAGATGAATGTTGTCTCTATGCTCTCTGCATTGTAGTGCTTCAATCGCACATCGTGAGTCAGTGTGTATTACAACGCCTTGTTGACTGTTTATGGAAGCGTGTCTTAGGGCTCCAAGTATGGCAGCTAGCTCAACTTGCAAAGTTGAGCTGCTCCTGCCTTCGTACTGGTGGGCTCTACGGAACCGTCTGTGTAATACACTGTACTATTGTGAGGTGTTAGAGCCTTCATGTTTCTCTCTGCTATCTGTCGGAGCTCATGTGGGTTACAGTCAGCCTTTCTTGTCCCAGTTTGTAGAATGTTGAAGACTGCTGGCAGGGACTCCCACGGTGCTGGGGTGCTGTAGTCTGGGCTCATTGTATCAGGTCCTTTGCTGAGGATTGTGTCTTTCAATTTCAGTCGATTTACAGCGTCAGCTGCGCACAATTGCCATGTTTTCTTGTTAAAGATATCTCTGTTAAGGTTCAGTGCTCGTAAGAGTCCATTCTTGATGTCACCCTCCCGAGCCTTAGTAGTCAGTTTTGTTGCAAAGCACGCTGTTAATCGTTCCGCTCTGGTTTGGAGAGATGTGAGACCTGTCTCCATGTGTAAGTTTTCAATTTTTTTCCACATAGGTGCCTTGACAATGGCTCTCATAGCGTTATTCTGGGCAACCTGCAATTTCGCCCACTGCCCCTCAGACAGTGTGTTAAGAGCTGGTGTCGCATAGTCTGTTAATGATCGAATGGCGTGTATATATAGCGTTCTTTGGACTACATGTCCCGCACCCACCTTGGGTCCTGTCATGGCTCTCATCATGTTGACTCTCTTGCCTATTCGGTCTCTTAGATAGTTTATTTCAGTGTCAAATTTGAGGCCTTTGTCAATCCAGATGCCCAGGTATTTGTATACATTGACCCATTGTAGGGCAATACCTTGTATTTGAAGTTGTGTCACCGGCTCATTGTGTCCAAACCTCATGGCTTTCGATTTGGGGATTGATATCTTGAGCCCGAGCCTCATACATTCTTCACTTTGCTGATCTGGTTTCTGCCTTTTACTATCAGTGCTAAGTCGTCAGCATAGCACAGCAGTCAGGTACCCTCCTGAAAGGGGAGCCGACACAAGTTTTCCATGAGGATGTTGAAGATAGTTGGACTAAGAACTCCTCCTTGCGGTGTGCCATTTTCCAGTCTTTGGTGACCTGAGACTTGTCCTTGACAGGTAACTCTTCCTGTTCTGTTCTGAAGATAGTCAGCAATCTAAGCCAGTAGGTATCCCTTGACGCCTTTCCGGGCCAGAGTGGTTACAATGGCCTGTGCATTTGCCAGCTCAAATGCTTTCTCTAGATCAAGGAATACTACGATTGCCTTATTTTGACCAATCGATCCCAGGAGAGTGGCCAAACTGTGTGCAGTGCTGAGACCTTTGTTGAATCCAAAGATATTGTGGTGAAGTGGTCCAGTTTTCCAGAGGAGTCGTGTAAGGACCATCCTTTCGGCGGTTTTGCCGATGCATGCTGTTAGTGATATTGGTCTGAAATTCAAGGGATCATTGGGTTTGGGAATAGGAACAATGCTTGCTCTTTTCCAAGCTGACGGGAGTTTGCCTGCTGACCATGATGCGTTGATAACTGTTAGGAGAGCAAGTTCACCAGCTGTAGTGTCAGCTTGTTCAATTGCATGTCTAACTACTACTTCTCTCTCCTGAGAGGGAGCTGCAGGGCCTTTATATTGACGATCTCCAGTCGGAAGATGTTGTCACTAATCTGGGTGTGTCTGGTCAGGTGACAGTTGTACTGACTGGAGGGTAGCTTGAGAAACACAGTCATGTCACCGGGTTAAGCGAATCGCGTGGCGGTGAGAACTCTGAGTCAATTAGACTGACCTCTCTTGGGTCAGGTCTGGACAGCTTGTCCAGGAGTATTTTCTTGAGTGACTGGGTCATATCGCCAGGTTAACTCAGGTACCTTGTCTGTGACCTCTCATGGGTCAGGTCTTACTGTCACTGTAGGGTGTGTCAACCTATGTGGGTTACCACGTGGGTATCTAGTTACTGTTATGTGTTGTTGTCTGGGCTGTAAGCTGTGGTCTGATAAACAATCATTACAGATACTTGGAGCTACAAAGAAAGAGAGAGAGAGAGAGAGAGAGAGAGAGAGAGAGAGAGAGAGAGAGAGAGAGAGATCTAGCCAAGTTGTTATTAATGGTCGTAAAATTGTTAAAAGGCGGCGAGATTTTCATATCCTGGTCTTGTTCTGAGGATTAATAGACTCTCTCTCTCTCTCTCTCTCTCTCTCTCTCTCTTTCTCTCTCTCTCTCTCTCTCTCTCTCTCTCTCTCACCAATCTAGGTGGACACGAGAGAGGTTCACTTCCGACTTAACAATTTTAGTTCACACGTAAAAAGGTTTCCTCTCCTACCTGAGACTTTACTGTGTATACCTCAGTAAACTGGGCAGTGTATATCATTGTAAACTGGGGTGTAAGGCAGTGTAAATCGTTGTGTGCAAGTAGATGTAAATTATGTTTAACTAATAAGTTCAGTAGGTAAATCTGTGTAAACCAAGGTAAACCGCTAAGTTGTGTAAACCAAGGTAAACCGCTAAGTTGTGTAAACCATGGTCAAATAAATTACAATAAACACGAGAATAAAGAAATGTAAACCCGTCATCCAGTATAAATCTCTGTAAACCTCACATGTAAACCAAAACAAACCAAATAATGTGTAAACCAGTTAACCCCCCCTTACCAGTAGCTCTCGATCGATTCAACGTCACTAAAGGTAAACTAAAGTAAACTAACGTAGACTCGCTTCATCTGTAAACCACAAGTCGAGTTAGTTTACAAATTAATCTAAGCAAATTGATAAAAGACAACTACCAAAACCGTTTAGAGTAGAGGGCTATAGTCGCCAACCCTCAGACGACACTTAAAATGAACTCCCGATCTGCTCGTTAACTTCCAAGACATATATCTCTTTACCCTCGAGAGACAGAGATAATAGAGAGATATCTGTTTACATCATATACAGAAGAGACACCCCCTTCACCCCCCCCCACCCCCCACATTTCGAGAGACTCCAACACCCTGAGAGATATCGATTCTGAATTATCTCTTCAGTAGTGAGGAAGAGACGGGTAGAGAGAGAGAGAGAGAGAGAGAGAGAGAGAGAGAGAGAGAGAGAGAGAGAGAGATCTTTTACACGTTGTCATAATGAGAAAATTTGGATTCTCCCTTCCTCCTCTTATTAGACTGTCAAGTGGTGAGAGATTACGTGTTATTAATGACCTCTGTGTTGACGATGATGATGATAATAACAATAATAATAACAATAATAACAATAATAACAATAATACACTCTGTCCCTCAAGCAGATGTGAACAAAACTAAGTGTTAAGTGTGTGTGGCGAGATTTAATAACCAAACAATCTCTTAAGGGACAGGTCCAAGCACATCCCGTGGCACATCTCTTTATCTCTGATGTGCAAGATATCTAGTGTACTAAGACCGCTTCCACATTTTATACCTTGTAGCGAAGTCACCTCTTATGTATAGCACTAAACGAACAATAACCTGAAAATACTCTGTAATATTCACCACCACAATGTTCTTACCACCTCTAGTACCTTTCATAGGATGGGTAAGGGGTGTACAATAAACTAGCTGCTTACTGGGATAAAATTCAGCATGATAACAATGGCGGTGTCAAAATTATCCTGAAAAATCTGCCACGCCTGTGAGAAATAACTTGAGAAACAGTGAGAAACACCGTGCTAGAGAGATATACATTAGTCATATCATGCTGAGACTAGTAAGAGATGGTTCTCCCCTGCTAAGAGCTGTCTCATTAAATGCTCAACTTTACGTGGTAATTCTCGAGGGAAAAAACATCATGCTGCTTCCCCTGTCTAGCTCCTCCCCAGCGCAGCCTCCCCCCCCCCCCCACAGCGCAGCCTTCCTCCCAGCGCAGCCTTCCTCCCAGCGCAGCCTTCCTCCCAGCGCACCCTTCCTCCCAGCGCACCCTTCCTCCCAGCGCAGCCTCCCCCCCCAGCGCAGCCTCCCCCAAGCCCAACCTCTCGAAGCACAGCCTCCCCCAAGCCCAACCTCCCCCAAGCCCAGCCTGTCTTGTCCAAACACCTCCCCACCCACCTAATCCCATCCACATTAACCCCTTCCTACCCTACCCCATCGTTCCGCCACCGACCCCATCCCAGCCGCACCCCATCCCAGCCGCACCGCAACCCCTCAACCCCACCTCAACCCCGCAGCCCCACCTCTCCCCAAGAGTTATGAGCAGCAGGTGTATATATATATGTGTGTTTATGTGTGTGTGTGTGTGTAAGTAACTAACTCGCGGGAAAGTCATCAACTGTGCCAAATCCCTCTCCCGACACCTGACGCTCTACCTGGTTCTCTCTCATCCACCACACATTGTGTTGTTCACCTTAACTTGACGGCCTCTCTCTCTCTCTCTCTCTCTCTCTCTCTCTCTCTCTCTCTCTCTCTCTCTCTCTCTCTCTCTCTCTCTCTCTCAGTAGTATAAAACACCCACCATATAATGTTAGTCACGACGACCTATATATAAGTCAACACTGAAGGCTGAAGATCAAGGTTGTGTTTCTTAATATGGATGACAGCCACGACCTTGACCTGCCATAAATAACACAGGAGGCTTCACTTAATAGACGGCCTCAACTCACAGCACCACGACTTGACTAAATAACACCTCGTAGGTTGTAATGGCTGAGCTTAATGACAAGTTTGTACGTCAAGAAGATCGTAATGTGTCCCTGTAGTTTTTCACAGTTTAATGATAGTATGTTAATTCTCGTCTCTAGTGCCAGACGCCGCTTGAGTGGTTCATGACGTCACTGTAGACATAAAGGGAGGGTATGATTCACTATGGCCAAGGTATCATTAAAAACTAACTTATATCATAATATTATAAATCTTCCTTTTAAACCAAGTATCTAAATTAAGAACAGCCTCTTGGATAATGTTATTTAATCTTAGCAACTTTGTGAATATCTTATTGAAACATGAAACAGAAGTTGGGTTTTACAATATTGTAGACTTGAGCCCTTTTTCCCGGTACATGAGACAGTGTGCCCGGTATTGGACTCGAAGCTTTCACCTCCCAGCTGTAAAACCGGGAACCAGCAACTTTAAGAGACGGGCTTTGTTTACACTGGGCGCCACACACCTTGTTATAAGATATATGTTTGGTTAAATTAGGCGTCTGGCAAGTGTGTGGGTGGTGAGCACAGGAGGCGGGGCTCAGGTGTAAGAGGGTGTGTGGCTAGTGAGCACAGGAGGCGGGGCTCAGATGTAGGAGGGTGTGTGGCTAGTGAGCACAGGAGGCGGGGCTCAGATGTAGGAGGGTGTGTGGCTAGTGAGCACAGGAGGCGGGGCTCAGGTGTAAGAGGGTGTGTGGCTAGTGAGCACAGGAGGCGGGGCTCAGGTGTAAGAGTGTGTGTGGTTAGTGAGCACAGGAGGCGGGGCTCAGATGTAGGAGGGTGTGTGGCTAGTGAGCACAGGAGGCGGGGCTCAGATGGTTGTCAGGTTAATTCATAATTTTCTTAGTTTTAGTTTACTGTAGTTACTGTAATATTTTTGTTCACCTGAAGATTAAACACCCTAACGGTAACCTACTGTAAGTTAATCTAACCTAATGTCATGTGACCTAACCTAACTAAACCTAACCTAACCAAACCTTGATCCGTGACTGTACTCAAGAGGCTAAACCCACTGTGTTACAAATACCTATGATGACGTCACACACCCGAGCCCCATGCTGGAATTTTTTGATTAATTGGTTTTTACATTTAATCTGTAGTTCAGTTTTTATCAAGTACCAACAACAGCAGTGAAACACGTACAGCACTGTAGATGACTTTTATGGCACTGTAGATTTATGGCACTGTAGTTGACCTTTATGGCACTGTAGTTGATCTTTATGGCACTATAGATGAACTTTATGGCACTGTAGATGACTTGTGACACTGTAGATGATTTATGACACTGTAGATAACCTTTATGGCACTGTACATGACTTTATGGCACTGTAGATGAACTTTATGGCACTGTAGATGACTTTATGGCACTGTAGATGACTTGTGACACTGTAGATGATTTATGACACTGTAGATAACCTTTATGGCACTGTAGATAACCTTTATGGCACTGTAGATGACTTTATGGCACTGTAGATGACTTTATGGCACTGTAGATGACTTATGGCACTGTAGATAAACATTAAGGCACCGTAGATGACCTTTTTGGCACTGTAGATGATTTATGGCACTGTAGATGAACTTTATGGCACTGTAGATGACCTTTTTGGCACTGTAGATGACCTTTTTGGCACTGTAGATGAACATTAAGGCACCGTAGATGACCTTTTTGGCACTGTAGATGAACTTTATGGCACTGTAGATGAACATTAAGGCACCGTAGATGACCTTTTTGGCACTGTAGATGACTTTATGGCACTGTAGATAACCTTTATGGCACTGTAGATGAACATTAAGGCACCGTAGATGACCTTTTTGGCACTGTAGATGAACATTAAGGCACCGTAGATGACCTTTTTGGCACTGTAGATGAACTTTATGGCACTGTAGATGAACATTAAGGCACCGTAGATGACCTTTTTGGCACTGTAGATGACTTTATGGCACTGTAGATAACCTTTATGGCACTGTAGATGAACATTAAGGCACCGTAGATGACCTTTTTGGCACTGTAGATGATTTATGGCACTGTAGATGAACTTTATGGCACTGTAGATGACCTTTTTGGCACTGTAGATGACCTTTTTGGCACTGTAGATGAACATTAAGGCACCGTAGATGACCTTTTTGGCACTGTAGATGACTTTATGGCACTGTAGATAACCTTTATGGCACTGTAGATGAACATTAAGGCACCGTAGATGACCTTTTTGGCACTGTAGATGAACATTAAGGCACCGTAGATGACCTTTTTGGCACTGTAGATGAACTTTATGGCACTGTAGATGAACATTATGGCACTGTAGATGACCTTTATGGCACTACAGATGACATGGCACTGATGATATAAATATTCACCCTATTTTTAAAGATCTAAGAACGTATTAAGGGAACTAACTATAGCTAACACACACACACACACACACACACGCACACACACGCACACGCACACACACACACACACACACACACACACACACACACATGGATTCTCAAAGGCGAGTTAGTTGACTTTCTCCTCTAAGTTAAGGTGTGATAACTAATTTTTTTTCTTCAAGCTAATTCGTGTCAACAACAACAGGTTTAAGTCAATAGGAATGTCTAAATGGCGTCGAAAATATGTTGTCTGTCTGTCTGTCTCTTTCTATCACTGTCTGTCTGTCTGTCTGTCTGTCTGTCTGTTTTGCCTGTCTATCTGTCTCTTTCTATCTCTGTCTGTCTGTCTGTCTGTCTGTCTGTCTCTCTCTTTCTATCACTGTCTGTCTCTTTCTATCACTGTCTGTCTGTCTGTTTTGCCTGTCTGTCTGTCTGTCTCTTTCTATCACTGTCTGTCTCTTTCTATCTCTGTCTGTCTTTCTGTCTGTTTTGTCTGTCTGTCTGTCTGTCTGTCTGTCTGTCTGTCTCTTTCTATCACTGTCTGTCTCTTTCTATCACTGTCTGTCTCTTTCTATCACTGTCTGTCTGTCTGTCTGTATTTCTGTCTGTCTTTCTGTCTGTTTTGTCTGTCTGTCTGTCTCTTTCTATCACTGTCTGTCTCTTTCTATCACTGTCTGTCTGTCTGTCTGTATTTCTGTCTGTCTTTCTGTCTGTTTTGTCTGTCTGTCTGTCTCTTTCTATCACTGTCTGTCTGTCTGTCTGTCTTTCTGTCTGTTTTGCCTGTCTGTCTGTCTGTCTGTCTGTCTGTCTCTTTCTATCACTGTCTGTCTGTCTGTCCTTCTGTCTGTTTTGTCTGTCTGTCTGTCTGTCTTTGTATCGTAAGTACAAATTCTCTCTCTCTCTCTCTCTCTCTCTCTTACCTAACCATCCCCCCCCTCCCCCCCCTTGCCACCGACCACTCACTTAACACTACAAACATGAACACCAGAACACGCCACAGCCTCCACCGCCTCCTCACTTTATTAAATAACTAAGTAACTCCAACGTAGACTCTCCCTCCCCCTCCTTTACTTAAAACACTTTATTTAGAAAGAAAACAAAAATAATTCACTTTATTCCTTCAATATTTGGGATGGATTTTTGTATTTTGGTTTTATTGGGCAAAAGTATTTTAATTGCTCTTCAGGGGGACGGATAGATTGATGGGAAATATATTTATTTTTTTTTTTTCTTGGATTTTTTTTTTCCCCGGGTTATATTGTTTTTATTTGATTGATTTTATTTATTTTTATTTTTTTATGCGTTTTTAGTTTTTATTTAATTTTTTTTTTTGCGGGGGGGGAATTTTCTTTTAGATTTGTTGATAATTTAATTTGTCTGTGTTTGTTTTATTTACTATTTCTCTCTCTCTCTCTCTCTCTCTCTCTCTCTCTCTCTCTCTCTCTCTCTCTCTCTCTCTCTCTCTCTCTCTCTCTCTCTCGTTCTTTCATCTCTTTTTCATCTCCATATTCTCTCCCTTTCTGTCTATCTCTCTCTCTCTTTTTTTTCATATCTCTTGATCTTTCTCACCGTTTTTTTTACCCTCTCATCCACCAGCTTCCACACTGCATCTCTCACCTCTACTCTCATCATTTTTTCATCCTTGCTTATTTACTCTTCTTTATTCTCACTCACTCACTCACTCAATCACTCACTCACTCAATCTTACACATGTCACCTGCACGAAATATGGCCTTTCTTCACACACACACACACACACACACACACACACACACACACACACACACACACACACACACACACACACACTCCAAAAAAATCCAGTGAAAACATTTGTTTGAAGGATTTTATAAAATGCTGGTGAGTAACATACGTGGGTGTGTGTGTGTGCCCGTGCGTGTGTGTGTATGTATGTCTGTCTGTGTGTGTGGGTGTGTGTGTGTGTGTCTGTGTGTGTGTGTGTGTATGTATGTCTGTCTGTGTGTATGTAGGTGTGTATGTGTATAGATGTGTGTGTGAGTGTGTGTGTGTAATATGGTTTATGCGAGGTGCAGGGTGAAGTTTATCTACTAGTTGTTTTCCTGCACCATGACTGGGAGCCAGGATTCACTCCCATCCCCTTGTAGACAGGAGATGTGTCTGCTGGGACTGGTGTCATCCATTATGCTAATACAACCTCCCAACTTTATTACACTGTATGTAGATTGGTGAGAGGTGAGCCAACACAAGTTTTGGTTATGGTGGTAAGAGATTACTGTATATTATTAGTTACAGACTAAGCTTGTCTACCAACTAGTTTTCACGGATGGGTTGTACCTTTTGTGGAAGGTAAAAAGTAAAATAGGTTGTAGCATAGTTTGTGTATATACTGTAGAGTACTGTAATAGAATTAAGTATTTTTACTGCCAATGACTTTTAACCTTAAGTTGGTATGATATCTCTAGACTGTTGGTGTGCAGAGTTGAGGAGAGTGATTGCTGTGACTACTCACCTTATAAGGTCAAAGTTAAAAACGAAGACAAAGAGACTGGTGGAATGTTGAGGGCAAAAATGAGATAAAATTGCAGAGGCATTTTTTGTTACAAGTTGGTAGAAATTTATTTCAGGGCAATTTAAGGATGGTGAATCTGATTTTACTTGTTAGCAGAAAATATTTTTAAGTCCTTAAAATTGTTTATTAAAAAATGTGTTGGTGGTACAACATGCGTCAAGGGAACGATCCTCGGCCCGGACACACGTGAGACGGGTGTTAACCAGTTTGACCCACCCATATATCACAGGTTCCCGGTCCCCGGTTTCCTCCTGTACTAACATTGGACCGCCCTAACGGCTAGTAAGCTGATAAGTGACAAAAATATATAAAAAATAAATAGATATAAAAATCAAGAAAATGTAACAATATACTGTACTTGTACTGATATACTGGTGACCCACTGAAGGGTAATGCGTCTAGCGTGTTAAGGTGCAAGTCGCCGTAGCAAATGAGTTTGACCCCCCTGACGTATATCGAGTAGTGGTCCTCCCCACCCTGCTATTTGGCAGCGAGACATGGGTCACATACAGGAGGCAACTCAAGGCACTTGAAAACTTTCACCAACATAGTCTACGTTCCATCCTCCGAGTTCACTGGGAAGACAAGAGAACAAATGTCAGTATTCTTGCTGACACCAACTGGAGGAGCATCGAGGCTACCATTATCCATGAACAACTATGCTGGACTGGCCATGTTACCAGCATGGACGACAGTAGACTGCCAAAGCAGCTACTTTACAGTCACCTAACGAATAGTAAACATAACACTGGCGGGCAACTGAAAAGGTATAAGGATAGACTTAAGACAAACCTGAAAAAGTGCCAAATCGACCCCCTCACCTGGGAGACGATTACTCCACACCGTAACGCTTGGAGGAGCACCACATGAGAAAGTGTCAATACTTTCGAGTTAGCTCGACTGCAAACCGAGGCAGACAAACGCCAACGCCGGAAAGACGCTGCCACTACCCCTCCTGCACTCGATGTAGCCCTCCACACATGCAACATCTGTGGGCGACCCTGCCAGTCCATCATCAGCCTCAGTACTCACCAGCCAAGGTGACACCTTTAATAACTCATGTTATTGTCTCATAGCTGGATGATCGTCACACTCGATTCTAAGTGACAAAAAAGTAGTAGCAGTGTGTGTGTGTGTGTGTGTGTGTGTGTGTGTGTGTATGTGTATGTGTGTGTATGTGTATGTGGTGTGTGTGTGTGTATGTGTGTATGTGTTTGAATAGGTATGTATTTTTAAGTCTTTTGTCCATTGTGTTTGTTGGTGTGAATTATTTTAGTTGTGTGAAAGATAGAGAGAGAGAGAAAGAGAGAGAGAGAGAGAGAGAGAAAGAGAGAGAGAAAGGTTGAGGGGAAAGAGGAGGGGAGATGTGGGCAGGATATGCATTGTGTGTATACTCGTGTGTGTGTGTGTGTGTGTGTGTGTGTATGTGTGTGTGTATGTGTGTGTGTTTCAATATATGCTCACGTACCTATGCATTTGTGTGTATATAGGTGTATGTGTGTTTATATATGCTTGTGTACATATATATATGAATGTGTATATTGATGTGTGTGTGTATACTCTTATATATGTGTGTGTGTATATATACTATGTACTGTATTCATTGTTCAGTGTACAGGTAGGGAATCGAACCTGTAGCCATACAGTGTTAACCCTCTCAACCCAGACGCCACTATGTGTGAAAATCGTACTGAAAAATTAGGGAGGGAGAGAGAGAGGGGTGGTAACATATGCCTTCCTTGCCCCCAGTTGTCATTATGGGCAAAAAGTACCCCCCCCCCCCTTGATACTAGGTTTTATTTATTTTCTTGTTATTTATGCCCCTCTTGCCCTGATTCTCTCTCTCTCTCTCTCTCTCTCTCTCTCTCTCTCTCTCTCTCACTCATATCCTCCTCCACCCCTTACCAGTCTATTCATCCACTACTCGCCTCCCTCCCTCCTTCCCTCCCTCCCTTCTTCCTTCCCTCCTTCCTTCCTTCCTCCTCTTCCTCTACTAACCCTCACTACTACTCCTTCCTTCTCCCTCGCTCCCCCATCCTTTTCTCCCTATTCCTCCATTCCCCCCCCCCACCCTCTCCTCACCCCAGGACCGACAACCTCCCACACACGACACACATAGAGCTGTCAACCCTCACTTTCTCTCAGGACTAAAAACTTTCTCTTTCTTGATATATTTTTTATTATTTTTCTTGAAAGTAAAATGATTGATTTCCTTTTTTTTTTTTTTTTTGGACAGATGTTGACGACCATTACTGTGTTGATTGAAGGTGACTGTCTATTAATATGACGGCTGGGGGTTTGTCTGTCTTGTGTGTCTGTCTATGTCTTTGATTGAGTCTTATGTCTAACCAAATGCCTGTCTGATTGTCTGTGTCTGTCTAGTTGTAATGTGTGTCTGTCTGTCTGTCTGTCTCTCTCTATTTCACACACAGACACACACACACACACACACACACACAATCTCACTCATTCGCCCTCCCTCCACTCACTCTCCTCTCTTCGTTTTCCCCTTCACCCAAACCCCTCTTTTCCCCTCTCACTATCCCTCTCCTCTTCCTCCCTCATTTGCCTCCCTCCCCACTCACCGTTCTCCACTCCCTTTTCACTCACCTTCCTCGTGTTATTCCCCCTCATCTTTCTCCTTCCCTCAGTTATCCTGTCACTCTCCCTTCTTCCCTCTCTCTTCCTTTCTCTTTCCCTTTCTCAATCTCACCCACTTCCTCTTACCCTTTTAGTCTTGCTCTTTTTTTCTCTCTCCTCCTCTCCCTCCCTCTCACCTCTCACTCTCACTCTCACCATCATTCTCCCTGTCATCATCTTAACTGATATATTTTACTTCCAAGAAAAAAAAAAGTTTAAATATATCAAGAAAGAGAAAGTTTTTGTCCTGAGAGAAAGTGAGGGTTGACAGCTCTATGTGTGTCGTGTGTGGGAGGTTGTCGGTCCTGGGGTGAGGAGGAGGAGGAGGAAGAGGAGAATGAGGAGGGGAAGGAAGGAAGGAAGGAGGAAGAGGAGGAGGAGGAAAAAGGTGAGTCGAGGATGCTTCTAATTATAATAGCAATGATAATATTAATAAATTAGTTACCAACACTGTCCTCCTCTCCACCACCACCAACACTGTCCTCCTCTCCACCACCACCAACACTGTCCTCCTCTCCACCACCACCAACACTGTCCTCCTCTCCACCACCACCAACACGGTCCTCCTCTCTACCACCACCAACACTGTCCTCTCCTCCACCACCACCAACACTATCCTCTACACCACCACCAACACTGTCCTCTACACCACCACCACCAACACTATCCTCTCCTCCACCACCACCAACACTGTCCTCTACACCACCAACACTGTCCTCTACACCACCACCACCAACACTGTCCTCTCCTCCACCAACACTGTCCTCTACACCACCACCAACACTGTCCTCTCCTCCACCAACACTGTTCTCTACACCACCACCACCAACACTGTCCTCTCCTCCACCAACACTGTCCTCTACACCACCACCAACACTGTCCTCTCCTCCACCAACACTGTCCTCTACACCACCACCACCAACACTGTCCTCTACACCACCACCAACACTGTCCTCTCCTCCACCAACACTGTCCTCTACACCACCACCAACACTGTCCTCTCCTCCACCAACACTGTCCTCTACACCACCACCACCAACACTGTCCTCTACACCACCACCACCAACACTGTCCTCTCCTCCACCAACACTGTCCTCTACACCACCACCAACACTGTCCTCTCCTCCACCAACACTGTTCTCTACACCACCACCACCAACACTGTCCTCTCCTCCACCAACACTGTCCTCTACACCACCACCAACACTGTCCTCTCCTCCACCAACACTGTTCTCTACACCACCACCACCAACACTATCCTCTCCTCCACCACCACCAACACTGTCCTCTACACCACCACCACCAACACTGTCCTCTACACCACCACCACCAACACTGTCCTCTCCTCCACCAACACTGTCCTCTACACCACCACCAACACTGTCCTCTCCTCCACCAACACTGTTCTCTACACCACCACCACCAACACTGTCCTCTCCTCCACCAACACTGTCCTCTACACCACCACAAACACTGTCCTCTCCTCCACCAACACTGTCCTCTACACCACCACCACCAACACTGTCCTCTACACCACCACCAACACTGTCCTCTCCTCCACCAACACTGTCCTCTACACCACCACCAACACTGTCCTCTCCTCCACCAACACTGTCCTCTACACCACCACCACCAACACTGTACTCTACACCACCACCACCAACACTGTCCTCTCCTCCACCAACACTGTCCTCTACACCACCACCAACACTGTCCTCTCCTCCACCAACACTGTTCTCTACACCACCACCACCAACACTGTCCTCTCCTCCACCAACACTGTCCTCTACACCACCACCAACACTGTCCTCTCCTCCACCAACACTGTTCTCTACACCACCACCACCAACACTGTCCTCTACACCACCACCACCAACACTGTCCTCTCCTCCACCAACACTGTCCTCTACACCACCACCAACACTGTCCTCTCCTCCACCAACACTGTTCTCTACACCACCACCACCACCAACACTGTCCTCTCCTCCACCAACACTGTCCTCTACACCACCACCACCAACACTGTCCTCTACACCACCACCACCAACACTGTCCTCTCCTCCACCAACACTGTCCTCTCCTCCACCAACACTGTCCTCTACACCACCACCAACACTGTCCTCTCCTCCACCAACACTGTCCTCTACACCACCACCAACACTGTCCTCTCCTCCACCAACACTGTTCTCTACACCACCACCACCAACACTGTCCTCTCCTCCACCAACACTGTCCTCTACACCACCACCAACACTGTCCTCTCCTCCACCAACACTGTCCTCTACACCACCACCAACACTGTCCTCTCCTCCACCAACACTGTCCTCTACACCACCACCACCAACACTGTCCTCTACACCACCACCACCAACACTGTCCTCTCCTCCACCAACACTGTCCTCTACACCACCACCAACACTGTCCTCTCCTCCACCAACACTGTTCTCTACACCACCACCACCAACACTGTCCTCTCCTCCACCAACACTGTCCTCTACACCACCACCAACACTGTCCTCTCCTCCACCAACACTGTTCTCTACACCACCACCACCAACACTGTCCTCTACACCACCACCACCAACACTGTCCTCTCCTCCACCAACACTGTCCTCTACACCACCACCAACACTGTCCTCTCCTCCACCAACACTGTTCTCTACACCACCACCACCACTGTCCTCTCCTCCACCAACACTGTCCTCTACACCACCACCACCAACACTGTCCTCTACACCACCACCACCAACACTGTCCTCTCCTCCACCAACACTGTCCTCTACACCACCACCAACACTGTCCTCTCCTCCACCAACACTGTCCTCTACACCACCACCACCAACACTGTCCTCTCCTCCACCAACACTGTTCTCTACACCACCACCACCAACACTGTCCTCTCCTCCACCAACACTGTCCTCTACACCACCACCACTGTCCTCTCCTCCACCAACACTGTTCTCTACACCACCACCACCAACACTGTCCTCTACACCACCACCAACACTGTCCTCTCCTCCACCAACACTGTCATCTACACCACCACCAACACTGTCCTCTACACCACCAACACTGTCCTCTACACCACCACCACCAACACTGTCCTCTACACCACCACCAACACTGTCCTCTACACCACCAACACTGTCCTCTACACCACCACCAACACTGTCCTCTCCTCCACCAACACTGTTCTCTACACCACCACCAACACTGTCCTCTACACCACCACCAACACTGTCCTCTACACCACCACCAACACTGTCCTCTACATCACCACCAACACTGTCCTCTACACCACCACCACCAACACTGTCCTCTCCTCCACCAACACTGTCCTCTACACCACCACCATCACCAACACTGTCCTCTACACCACCACCACCAACACTGTCCTCTACACCACCACCAACACTGTCCTCTCCTCCACCAACACTGTCCTCTACACCACCACCACTGTCCTCTACACCACCACCAACACTGTCCTCTCCTCCACCAACACTGTCCTCTACACCACCACCAACACAGTCCTCTCCTCCACCAACACTGTCCTCTACACCACCACCAACACAGTCCTCTCCTCCACCAACACAGTCCTCTCCTCCACCAACACTGTCCTCTCGTCCACCAACACTGTCCTCTACACCACCACCACCAACACAGTCCCATTCTCCACCACCACCAACACAGTCCTCTCCTCCACCAACACTGTCCTCTACACCACCCCCACCAACACTGTTCTCTACACCACCACCAACACTGTCCTCTCCTCCACCAACACTGTCCTCCACACCACCACCAACACTGTCCTCTCCTCCACCAACACTGTTCTCTACACCACCACCAACACAGTCCTCTCCTCCACCAACACTGTCCTCTACACCACCACCAACACTGTTCTCTACACCACCACCAACACTGTCCTCTCCTCCACCACCACCAACACTGTCCTCTCCTCCACCACCACCAACACTGTCCTCTCCACCACCAACACAGTCCTCTCCTCCACCAACACTGTCCTCTCCACCACCAACACTGTCCTCTCCTCCACCACCATTGTCCTCACTAAATGGAGTAAAAGATTAACTTGTCCTCTGTAGTGAAAGAATTTAATCCCTTGACTACGATGACTTAATCCCTTGACTACGAGTACTTAATCCCTTGACTACGATGACTTAATTCCCCTGAGCACCGCATCGTCTCACTTAAGTGATTCGGGTATCGTAGTCAGAGATTTAAAATATTGTAATCAATTGGAGTATTTAAGTTAATGTACTCAAAAGGGTTAAGTAAGTTATCGTACTCAAGGGGTTAAGTAAGTCATTGTTCTCTAGGTGGTTAAGTCATCGTACTCTAGGTGGTTAAGTAAGTCAGTGTACTATTTGGGTTAAGGCATCGTACTCTAGGTGGTTAAGTCATCGTACTCTAGGTGGTTAAGTAAGTCAGCGTACTATTTGGGTTAAGGCATCGTACTCAAGGGGTTAAGTAAGTCATCGTACTCTAGGTGGTTAAGTAAGTAATCGTACTCAGGGGGGTTAAGTCATCGTACTCATGGGGTTAAGTAAGTCATCGTACTTTAGGTGGTTAAGTCATCGTACTCAAGGGGTTAAGTAAGTCATCGTACTCTAGGGGTTAAGTAAGTCATCGTACTCTAGGGGTTAAGTAAGTCATCGTACTCTAGGGGCTAAGTAAGTCATCGTACTCAAGGGGTTAAGTAAGTCATCGTACTCAAGGGGTTAAGTAAGTCATCGTACTCTAGGGGTTAAGTAAGTCATCGTACTCAAGGGGTTAAGTAAGTCATCGTACTCTAGGGGTTAAGTAAGTCATCGTACTTTAGGTGGTTAAGTCATCGTACTCAAGGGGTTAAGTAAGTCATCGTACTCTAGGGGTTAAGTAAGTCATCGTACTCCAGGGGTTAAGTAAGTCATCGTACTCTAGGGGTTAAGTAAGTCATCGTACTCAAGGGGTTAAGTAAGTCATCGTTCTCTAGGGGTTAAGTAAGTCATCGTACTCAAGGGGTTAAGTAAGTCATCGTACTCTAGGGGTTAAGTAAGTCATCGTACTCTAGGGGTTAAGTAAGTCATCGTACTCAAGGGGTTAAGTAAGTCAACTTACTTTAGGTGGTTAAGTCATCGTACTCAAGGGGTTAAGTAAGTCATCGTACTCTAGGGGTTAAGTAAGTCATCGTACTCAAGGGGTTAAGTAAGTCATCGTACTCTTGGGGTTAAGTAAGTCATCGTACTCTTGGGGTTAAGTCATCGTACTCTAGGGGTTAAGTCATCGTACTCTAGGGGTTAAGTCATCGTACTCTAGGTGGTTAAGTCATCGTACTCAAGAGAGTAACTCAAAGTAATCTATGGTATGTCATAAGGCTGGTAAGGGTATGTACTGAGGAGACAAGACGACAGAGCTGTGAAGAGAGGAATTGAGATAAAAGAAGAGGAAAGAGGAAGTAGAGAAAGAAGAGAGGAATTGAGATGAAAGAAGAGGAAAGAGGAAGTAGAGAAAGAAGAGAGGAATTGAGATAAAAGAAGAGGAAAGAGGAAGTAGAGAAAGAAGAGAGCAATTGAGATGAAAGAAGAGGAAAGAGGAAGTAGAGAAAGAGAAAGATTATAGATTATATATTTTAGTTGACATTAACTCTACACACACACAGACACAGACAGACACACACACAGACAGACACACACACTTTTTAGGGGGGGGGGGGTGATGGTGTTTGTTACCATGGCGACGGTGAAGACATCTGGTGGCGGTGTGAGGAAACAACGCCATCTTTGTTGACACTGGTGGGCACACATCCTCTCGTGGGTTCTATTTACTCTCTAGTTCCCTTTGGCCCGTCTTGACAGCCAACTCCCGAGAGTAAAACAAACACGAGTGAGAGAACACGCACACAAAAAGCACTAGAACAAACACACATAGGCACAAGAACAAGCAAGCAAAATTGCCACGAAGGGAGTGAAGGGAAATGTGACTTTCAAATACGACGTCAAATTTGTCCTCTGTTTTTTTTCTTCATATTTTTCAGTTGAAGAAATTCAAAAGACGATCAAGAATAAACACACACACACACTTGGTGAGAAGCTTCTACACCATTCTCGACACCGGCTCCTACTATCACCCGAGATTCCTCGTCCGCTAATTGCTGTTCGACACCACAACCACATCCAACCCACACTAGCACGAACTGATCGCTATAAGAACAGCCCAGTTCCATCCATTGTAAAAATTATCAATAACTTGTAATCAACCAGTGTATTCACTCCCTGTCACTCTTACTTTATGCACTGTCATTATGTTGAAATGCCCTGTAGTTTGACCTTCTCCTCACCTAGTTATTATATATCATATTTGTATCTCTTATGTTACTTGTAAATCAAGAGACCCATTACCCAATTATGTATCTGTATATTTTAAGCCTTCCATCTGCCATGCTCTTCAATAAACAGTTAATTATTATCATTATTTATTATCACACACACACACACACACACACACATGCCCAGATTAAAAAAAAATCATGTACACATAACAGCACTGGCACAAACAAGCTCACCAAACACACAAAAACATGGATACAAGCAAACAAAATCACACAAGAACAATGAAAAAGAAATATCCTTCAACTATTATATTCCAGCAATCCATCACGGAGCTTCCACTTTTTTCACCATTTTTCAATTGTCAGACTAAATTTTTATTTTTTTTGAAACTTGGCGTCTTGGAACACACCTAAATTGCTATTAAAAAGTTTCTTAACTCTTTGACGTTGTACATCACGATTCTCTTATTGTGTGTGAGAGAGAGAGAGAGAGAGAGAGAGAGAGAGAGAGAGAGAGAGACTTTATTAAACTGCTACACTGTTGTTATCATATGTGTAAACAACAGTAATGGTAACAAACTGGCACCATGATGTAAATTAAACAGAGAACAGGTCTTTTACTAGATAGCCCCCCCCCCTCTCCCTCTGTTGCCATACACATGAACAACAGATCCCCATTGGCAGAACGTTATCATCTAATTTGTCTTTTTCGTTTATCGTTTAGTGTCTACCTCAGAGGATCACATATTACTCCCGCGCGTCGTGTTGTGAATGAACCAGCCAATCAGACACCTTGGTTTGTAAAAAGTAGATAACCTGTTGTCTATGTATGGCAACGGGGGACCAGACTACTAGTACACCTGTTGCCTATTAGAGTATATCAACAGGGAACCAGTTTACTAATATAGGCCCACCTGTTTCCTATAATATATAACAACTGAATAACCAGATAAAAGAAAGCAAATAAAAGAATAACAGGAGAGAGTAATTGGAGTGAGAGGAGAAGGAGTGAAAGGAGAAAGAAACTGTATAACTGAGTGAGAGAAAGAGAAAGAAAATTTGAGAAAGTGTGTAACGAAATGACAAGGGGGCGTAAAAGAAAGCAAAAAGGAGAAAATGGATAACGGAGTGAAAGGGGACGGTGTAGTGAGGGGAGAGAGTGAGTGAGAGTGGAAGGAAGATTGCAGTGAGAGTAGAGGGGAGAAAGTGTAAGAAATGAGAGAGAGGGAGTGAGTAGAGAGGTATGAGAGTGAAAATAGAGAGAGAGACGGGGAGAAAGTAGTGTGAGTAGATGGACGAAACTGAGAGTAGTTGAGAGAAAGTGGTGAGAGGAGAGAGAGAAAGTCACCACAATTAAGCAAACTACAGCTTTTCATTAAATCTCTAATATTTTGTTATTTTTATTCTGTGTTTATTGTATATTTTCCCTCTTCCTTCCTTCCTTCTCCGTGTGTTCAGGTCTCGTCTCTTATTATCATCTCTGTTTATCTCTGTCTCTCCACGTCATTTTCTTCTCTTCCACTATCGCCGGTCTCCTACTCCCTCTCCACCATCCTACTCCTCTTCTCTCTCCTCCTCCCCCTCCTTCTCTTCTCTCTCATCATGCTCCTGCCGTCAGCAACTTCTCCGTACTGCCAGTCACTTGATTTGTTTACACGAGTCAGCAAATCTATGAACTGGACGCGGATGACTGTGGCCTGGTACCACACACTGGACGGCAATACAACGCGTCCTTCACATTGTTTAGTCCGTCTACATGGCTTTAGACTGAAGTGATTGTATAGTTCGTTGTGTCTCCAGTGCCGTGCCATCGACGGCGAACCTCTTAAAGTTGTACAGCACTTTACTTCCCTCGCAGCCTTCTAGCACCACCCTGCACGCATTAGCCACGCCTCTTCTGCCTTAGGGTGCTTACGATAGAGGTTATTAACAAAGATCTTAAGTGACCACCAAGGCTGCTGTGTTTCACGTAATGTGTCTCCACACTGCTCTTTGGGTCAGACATCTGGACCCCATATAGGCACCACATCAGGTCCCCGGAAGCGCTCCACATTAAATGTCTGCTGCAGATCTTGGGAGTCCCTAGTGACCTATGACGAGATTTTCCGCCACATCCAAACCACAAGCACCGAAGTCATCCTTACTCGACGACACCTCTGGCTGAGGCACGTCACCAGGCTGCCCGAGCACCGCCTGCCTCGCCAGATACTATACTGGCAACTCCACCAAGGTAGTCAGTCTGCTGGTGGCCAGTGGAGAATGTTCAAAGACCACTCCAAGGACCTTCTCAAGAAATGCGGCTTACAGTCTTCTTCCCTGGAGAGCCTGGCGGTCGACCGACCTGTGTGGCGGTCCATTTGCACCAGTGGTACCGAGCATTTGGAGGACAACCTGACCAGGAGGACAGAAATGGACGTCCGACGACGTCAAGGCACTGCAGCAGCCGCCCTGGCCCACAACACCTTGCCCCACTTGTGGCTAACTCCGAGTCTCCCGCATTAGACTACACGGTCACAGGAGGTAGCATCAACGCTCGTCGGCATTATTCCTCACCCTTTCACAACTACTTACACAGAGTGTTGTCTCATAATTTTTAAATATTGATGTAATAGTGTAATTATTAACCTTGTAACCCGCTTAAAGACCTTACTTGTTGAAGCACAGTGATAACATGACAACAACAACACAACCAGATGCAACGTCATCTACCTACGACTCTGTGTGTAAGTGTGATAGACCTTTACTCCTACAATATACTGTACATACACATATCCTACACAGCCACACGTACATATACAGTACTTCATATATTCACAAACGCACACAAAATACAATCACAAAATCACGATAAAAACGAGAAAGAAAAAAAAAATACGAGAAATAAGTGAGAGTGGACCAAACAATATGGAAATTTGCCTCAGATTATCAAGACAAAGCTGCGGCAAATAGAGAAAGTTTTCTTTTAATTTCGTTCTCTTATTTATATCACTCACACGGCAGAAACGATGGAAATTTGAGGACGAAAACTTGGTGTCGAAATGGGGTGGTGGAATTGGGCTGAAATTGGGGAGAAAATTATGAAGAAAACAATAAAGAAAACTGGAATAGAAAATAGGGAGAAAATATCGACGAAAACCCAATAGAAAACAAAAACGAGAAGAAAATTGGGAAGAAAATAGAAGAGAGAAAATTGTGTTAAAAATTGGGTAGAAAACAGCAAATCATATAAAATTGAGGAATAAACCCCATTAAAATAAAGAGTATAGAGGAAATTTCCTTTATAAAATAGGGTATAATTGGGTATAAATTTGAAGAAGAAATTGTTGGTGTTTCAGTTCTAATTTCATCTCTTTGTTATGTAAATGTGGTGCCACGGTGACTTAGAGGTGATCATAATGTTATACTCACGGGAGGTTCCTCGGAATTTTTGGGAGGGAGGGTGGTCGTAACGGGGTGGGGGGGGGGGGGGAGGGGGGATATCTGATTATTGGAGGATTTAAGAATTTATGACTTTGGGGGAATTTTGTGGGTTCTAGGGAAATTTTTAGGGTGTTTTAGGGGAATATTTAGGGGGTCTAGGGAAATTTTTAGGTTGTTTTAAGGGAATTTTAGGGTGTTTTAGGGGAATTTTTAGGGGTTCTAGGGATTTTGGGGGGAATTTATTTGTTCAAGGGATTTTTTTATGAGTGAAATTTTGGGGGATTTACTGGGGTGAAAATTTGATGATATTTATGATTGAATTTTTTAGAAGAAAAAAAATATTGATAATTGAAAATATTCGTCCTTAATTCATATTAGATCTATCTATCTGTCTGTCTGTCTGTCTGTCTGTCTGTCTGTCTATCTATCTGTCTGTCTGTCTCTCTGTCTGTCTATGATATTTTGAATTTAATTATGACAACAATTAATTTGTATTTAACTTAAAAATAAATTAAGTGTTTTATCGTGTTTAAAATAGTTTCGCCTTTGTTTAGTATTCTCCGTTTTCTGTTGATGGCAAGAAATGGGTGGCAGAAATAGGGAGTTGAATTGGCTGAACTCCCAAACTGAAAAGGGAGCTCGTCCAATTTGAATCCCTATTTATGGAGCTTTTATGAAATTTAAGTTCCTATTTTAGGTGTACTTGAAGGTTGATTTCATTGAATACCGAGTCCCTCCTTATGCCTTAAACAAACAAACAAACAAACAAACAAACACACACACACACACCAAAAATAAGGACTTAAATTGGGTCAGCTCCCCCCTCCTCCACCTCTTCTCTGAACCAATTACGGTGGTTGGTAATTTAATTAGAGCGCAATAGAATGGTTACTAGTGCCGCCCACACTCACACCCACGCCCACACCCACGCCCACACTCACGCCCACACCCACATCTACTCTCACAGCCCAAAATTTTGAGAAGGGGGGGGGGGGGGGGGGGAAGGTGCTAAAGTGAAATTGAATTATGGGACAAAATTTAAAGAAAATAAAACAAAGAAACAAGAACAAAAATTATTAATACAATTTTATCATACATCTGAACAAATACATTAACTGATAACCACAAGGACGCAAGAAAACACCAAGTTCCCAAGCGCTTTCGTGTAATTCACATCTCCAGGGGTGAGTACAGACTAAGGAGTAATTACTTGACAAGGCTAATATATACAGTAGAGGAGAGTGAGATCAAGTCCCTAGGTACAGCAGGTGTCCACTATATTCCTCCTTAAACAACATAAATATAGTGTTAGGACAGGCCAGGAAACTAATACTTTGTTCATTCATATGGGAGATAAAAGACCAATTACATTGACCGGGATAATGCCTCCTCAATATTATCTTGTAAGTCAATTGTCAGCGAGAACATTATAGAATCTAGTCTCATTAAACATACCGAATCTGTCAACATGAATTTGAGTAATGGTGTGTACAAATTACAAATTGGACAATTTTGTGATTAACAAGATTTGTATCCAGGTGCAAGGGTTGGGTCGCTAACAAGGTAGGAGGAAGCGCGTCTCCCGTATTTTACAATGAGGCCTCCGATTGGCCCGCCATCTAGTGACCAGCGCCCTAAGAAAGATAACGAGTTTCTTCATCTTTTAAGGGTACACTGTGATAGAAAATGAATATTTAACAAAAACCGCGACATACAGTATATATTTATGACTAAAAATTTTCCTTTTGGTTTATTTCTTGTACATTAATTATAATTAATGTACAAGAAATAAACGTGCTCATGTTTGAAATTATTGATGTATGTATCTTTATATAATTTATCTAAATATCTTTCTCGTCAGAAACGGTCATTCCAACGATTATAAATAAACTCATTTAGAACTACATCATTACCTCAGGACGAAATCGAACAGATTTGCAACAGCCAATCAGCTGTAACTCTTGAGGAGGGGGCGGGGCATCTCTTCTCAGCTGAGTAAAACGCACTATAGTGACCAGGCGCGCGCACTACGGGATCTACTTTAAGAAGCTTTAAGACGCGCTTGCTCCTAAATACTTTCCTTGGTCACTACCTTATGACCTGAATATGGTGGACACCTGCTGTGCCTAGGGACTTAATCTCACTCTCCTGTATTGTGTATATTTGCCTTGTCAATAATTACTCCTTAAGTCTGTACTCACGCCTGAAGATGTGAATTACAATAAAGCGCTTGGGACCTTCGTGTTTCCTATGTGGTTATCAGCATATACACAGATCACGCGCACCGACAGTGATTTATTTGCGAATATATGTACAGTATATTCTTTACATGCATACGAGGATGGCCGGCGTGAATTTGTTATAAGATTTAGAAGCTGTCGCCAACACAACCACGCCCCAAGTTAAGGAGTTGCATGACCCAGTGTTAAGGAATTGTCCGAGAAGACCAGACAGCTCGCCGACTGCACAGGCTAACCATTACCTCGGAACACGACCTCGGAACACGACCCGCAAATCTGTTAACATCCAGGTTCCCAATTACTGCTGGGTAGACAGAAACTTGCCCATAGTTTCACCCTACCCTGGGATCGAACCCGAGACCCCTCGCTTGCGAGGCGAGCATGCTGACCATTATACAACAGTTCGCCATACATTAAAAAATAATATTTATGCGCGTGCATCTAGTTAGTCGCAATGTTGTTTGGTAGTCATTTTGACCGCCATCTTTATGTCGTAGCGTAAGTGAGAGTCAGACAAGTTCTCTATATCTCGAGTTAAGAGGAAAAATTAACTTCAGTTACGGCGGACTGAACAACATGACCCAGATACCGCTGTGGTCCTGCCCCTAAAATTGCTGGTGGGCGACCCAGAGTTGTACTGACCTACTCTCTCACCCCCCCCCCCCCCCCTCGTCTCACTCCCCCCTCCTCTCACTCCCTCTCGCTCTCTACCTTCCTCTCTCTCCCACCACTCTCACTCTCTTTCTGTGCTCCCCTGGCTGGCCGCTGTTCTCTTGTCCGTCCTTTCTCTATCTTTTTTCTCTCCTCTATCGCTCTTCTTCTCTCTGCCTTTCACTCTCCTTCTTTTATCTCTCTCTCTTCCCTACATCTCTCTCCTCCTCTCCTCTCCACCCCTCCCCTCCCCTACACCCCTCACCTCCACCCCTCCCCTACACCCCTCCCCTCCACCCCTCCCCTCCACCCCTCCCCCCCAGAACAGTGATGGTAGTGTTGATATTAATTATCGGTCTATTAGTGTTGCTTGTTCACTTTGTCCTAATGGCTCCTATTCCTAATGGGCCCCAGTCCTATTGCGACCCATTAATACTGGATCCTATAGGGCAAAAATATACTCGTATAGTCATTCATAACCCTCCTTCCCTCACCCCTCCTTCCTTCACCCCCTCCTTCCCTTACCCCTCCTTCCCTCACCCCTCCTTCCCTCACCCCTCCTTCCCTCACCCTTCCTTCCCTCACCCTTCCTTCCCTCACCCCTCCTTCCCTCACCCCTCCTTCCCTCACCCCTCCTTCCCTCACCCCTCCTTCCCTTACCCTCCTTCCCTCACCCTCCTTCCCTCACCCTTCCTTCCCTCACCCTTCCTTCCCTCACCCTTCCTTCCCTCACCCCTCCTTCCCTCACCCCTCCTTCCCTCACTCCTCCTTCCCTCACCCCTCCTTCCCTCACCCCTCCTTCCCTCACCCCTCCTTCCCTCACCCCCTCCTTCCCTCACCCCTCCTTCCCTCACCCCTCCTTCCCTCACCCCTTCCTTCCCTCACCCCTTCCTTCCCTCACCCCTCCTTCCCTCACTCCTCCTTCCCTCACCCCCTCCTTCCCTCACCCCTCCTTCCCTCACCCCTCCTTCCCTCACCCCTCCTTCCCTCACCCCTCCTTCCCTCACCCCTTCCTTCCCTCACCCTTCCTTCCCTCACCCCTCCTTCCCTCACCCTTCCTTCCCTCACCCCTCCTTCCCTCACCCCCTCCTTCCCTCACCCCTTCCTTCCCTCACCCCTTCCTTCCCTCACCCCTCCTTCCCTCTTACCCCTCCTTCCCTCTTACCCCTCCTTCCCTCACCCCCTCCTTCCCTCACCCCTTCCTTCCCTCACCCCTCCTTCCCTCTTACCCCTCCTTCCCTCTTACCCCTCCTTCACTACATCTCACAACTTCTTATCTCTTCCTCACACTTCTCTACCCCTCTCTCCCTTACACTGCCTTTCCTCCCCATTAAACCTCCCTCACGCCTCCCTCACACCTCCCTCACACCTCCCTCACGCCTCCCTCACACCTCCCTCACGCCTCCCTCACACCTCCCTCACACCTCCCTCACGCTTCCCTCACAACTCCCTCACACCTCCCTCACGCCTCCCTCACACCTCCCTCACACCTCCCTCACGCCTCCCTCACACCTCCCTCACAACTCCCTTACACCTCCCTCACACCTCCCTCACGCCTCCCTCACGCCTCCCTCACACCTCCCTCACGCCTCCCTCACACCTCCCTCACGCCTCCCTCACACCTCCCTCACGCCTCCGTCACGCCTCCCTCACAACTCCCTCACGCCTCCCTCACACCTCCCTCACGCCTCCCTCACGCCTCCCTCACACCTCCCTCACACCTCCCTCACGCCTCCCTCACACCTCCCTCACACCTCCCTTGTTCAAGCACCCGTGTGTATGGATAACAAACAAACTAATATATTACGCAATAACCCTCGCTCACTGCAGGCCAGAGGTGGTGACTGCTTCATATGCAGACGTTAATGTTGTGACAGTGCTGGCTTATGTCCCCTCCCTAGAGACCACAGTCCAACACTGGTCAGAGAGGGGAGCACATCTCTCTCTCACAGTCCAACACTGGTCAGAGAGGGGAGCACATCTCTCTCTCTCAGTCCAACGCTGGTCAGAGAGGGGAGCACATCTCTCTCTCACAGTCCAACGCTGGTCAGAGAGGGGAGCACATCTCTCTCTCACAGTCCAACACTGGTCAGAGAGGGGAGCACATCTCTCTCTCACAGTCCAACACTGGTCAGAGAGGGGAGCACATCTCTCTCTCACAGTCCAACACTGGTCAGAGAGGGGAGCACATCTCTCTCTCTCAGTCCAACACTGGTCAGAGAGGGGAGCACATCTCTCTCTCACAGTCCAACACTGGTCAGAGAGGGGAGCATATCTCTCTCTCACAGTCCAACACTGGTCAGAGGGGAGCACATCTCTCTCTCACAGTCCAACACTGGTCAGAGAGGGGAGCACATCTCTCTCTCACAGTCCAACGCTGGTCAGAGAGGGGAGCACATCTCTCTCTCACAGTCCAACGCTGGTCAGAGAGGGGAGCACATCTCTCTCTCTCAGTCCAACGCTGGTCAGAGAGGGGAGCACATCTCTCTCTCACAGTCCAACACTGGTCAGAGAGGGGAACACATCTCTCTCTCACAGTCCAACGCTGGTCAGAGAGGGGAGCACATCTCTCTCTCTCAGTCCAACACTGGTCAGAGAGGGGAGCACATCTCTCTCTCACAGTCCAACACTGGTCAGAGAGGGGAGCACATCTCTCTCTCACAGTCCAACACTGGTCAGAGAGGGAAGTACATCTCTCTCTCTCACAGTCCAACGCTGGTCAGAGAGGGGAGCACATCTCTCTCTCTCAGTCCAACACTGGTCAGAGAGGGGAGCACATCTCTCTCTCACAGTCCAACACTGTGAATAAAATAACGTTGATGGATATTATAATAACGACAAAGGCACCCCTCTCCTCCCTCACACCTCCCTCACACCTCCGTCACATCTCCCTCACACCTTCCTCTCCCTCCCTCACACCTTTCCTCTCCCTCCTTTACATGAGTGGTGTGGTCGTAGACATCAGTGGTGTGGTCGTAGACATGAGTGGTGTGGTCGTAGACATGAGTGGTGTGGTCGTAGACATGAGTGGTGTGGTCGTAGACATGAGTGGTGTGGTCGTGGACATGAGTGATGTGGTCGTAGACATGTCTGGTGTGGTCGTAGGCATGAGTGGTGTGGTCGTAGACATGAGTGGTATGGTCGTAGACATGAGTGGTGTGGTCGTAGACATGAGTGGTGTGGTCGTAGACATGAGTGGTGTGGTCGTAGACATGAGTGGTATGGTCGTGGACATGAGTGGTGTGGTCGCGGACATGAGTGGTGTGGTCGCGGACATGAGTGGTGTGGTCGTCGACATGAGTGGTGTGGTCGTAGACATGAGTGGTGTGGTCGTGGACATGAGTGGTGTGGTCGTAGGCATGAGTGGTGTGGTCGTAGACATGAGTGGTGTGGTCGTAGACATGAGTGGTGTGGTCGTAGACATGAGTGTTGTGGTCGTGGACATGAGTGGTGTGGTCGTAGACATGTGTGGTGTGGTCGTAGACATGAGTGGTGTGGTCGTCGACATGAGTGGTGTGGTCGTCGACATGAGTGGTGTGGTCGTCGACATGAGTGGTGTGGTCGTAGACATGAGTGGTGTGGTCGTGGACATGAGTGGTGTGGTCGTAGACATGTGTGGTGTGGTCGTAGACATGAGTGGTGTGGTCGTAGACATGAGTGGTGTGGTCGTAGACATGTGTGGTGTGGTCGTAGACATGAGTGGTGTGGTCGTAGACATGAGTGGTGTGGTCATAGACATAAGTGGTGTGGTCGTGGACATGAGTGGTGTGGTCGTGGACATGAGTGGTGTGGTCGTGGACATGAGTGGTGTGGTCGTAGACATGAGTGGTATGGTCGTAGACATGAGTGGTGTGGTCGTAGACATGTATGGTGTGGACTTGAAAGGTCTTGATAAGTTAAAAGTGAAGTTGCTATCGAATATGTTTTTTACCGCGCCAGTCATGTTGTTATCTCAAGTTGGGTTCTCAGAGGATCGTAGGGTAAAATTTCTCCCTAACTTGAGATGTGAAACTGAGCTAAATGACCACTTAAGCTACAACACAAAGATGAATTCTCAAAGATTCCTTAGTGAAATATTTCTCGTAACTGACTCACCTATGACACAATAACCACCCCCACTACTACCCCTTCCTCCCCCTCCCCCACCACTTACCACCACCACCCCCACCACTTACCACCACCACCTCGCCATTTACTGACCCAGAAGTCTCTCCAAAAGCCACTCAAAGCCAAGGCCACGTTTTCTCAGTCTTGTCTGGCTTTTTCCCCCGTCTTGATGGCTGTTTTGGGGTTCTCACTGAGTTTTGTTGGTGCAACTTGTGCCTTGGTCAGCTGCTCTCTCTCTCTCTCTCTCTCTCTCTCTCTCTCTCTATCGTGGGTCAGAGAATTGAGTCAAATTTAAACAAATAAATGTTAATGTAACGTGAAAAATTTCTGCTATGAATAATAATAATAATAATAATAATAATAATAATAATAATAATAATAATAATAATAACCACTATTATATTATATACATTACTATTAATTCTTATTTTCTTTTGTTTCAGGTACGTAAAGGTGACTCAACTGAAGGGTGACTCAACTGAAGGGTGATTCAACTGAAGGGTGACTCAACTGAAGGGTGACGCAACTAAAGGGTGACGCAACTGAAGGGTGACTCCGCTGAAGGATGACTCAGCTGAAGGGTGACTCAGCTGAAGGGTGACTCAACTGAAGGGTGACTCAACTGAAGGGTGACTCAACTGAAGGGTGACTCAACTGAAGGGTGACGCAACTAAAGGGTGACGCAACTGAAGGGTGACTCCGCTGAAGGATGACTCAGCTGAAGGGTGACTCAACTGAAGGGTGACTCAACTGAAGGGTGACTCAACTGAAGGGTGACTCAACTGAGGGGTGACTCAACTGAAGGGTGACGCAACTGAAGAGTGACCCAACTGAAGGGTGACTCAACTGAAGGGTGACGCAACTGAAGGGTGACGCAACTGAAGGGTGACGGAACTGAAGGGTGACTCAAATGAAGGGTGACGCAACTGAAGGGTGACGCAGATGAAGGGTGACCCAGATGAAGGGTGACTCAGCTGAAGGGTGACTCAACTGAAGGTTGACTCAGCTGAAGGGTGACTCAGCTGAAGGGTGACTCACCTGAAGGGTGACTCAGCTGAAGGAGAAAGCAGATGAAAGGTGATTTAGCTGAGCTATGAAGGGTGACTCAGTTAAGTGGTGACTCAATTAATTAGGAATTCATCTAAGTGGTGACTCATCTAAGTGTTGATTCATGCAAGTGACAACAAACAGAAACGTGAAATCTCTCTCTCTCTCTCTCTCTCTCTCTCTCTCTCTCTCTCTCTCTCTCTCTCTCTCTCTCTCTCTCCCATTATCATATCACCAGCTGAAATTTATCGCCTTGTGGCACGCGACATCCAGTGTGTGTGTGTAAATAATAATAATAATTAACGGTTTATTGAAAGAGCTTGGCAGCCAGAAGGCTGAAAATATACAGTTACATATTTGGGGAATGGGTTACGAATTACAAATAATATACAAGTAACATAAGTGACACAAATAAGACATATAATAACTTAGATGGGGAAAAGCTCAAACTACAGTTCAATTCAACGTAGTGACAGTGTTACAGTATTACAAGTTATTGATAATTTTTACAATGGTTGGGACTGGGCTGTTCTTATAGCGATCAGTTCGTGCACGTATGGGCTGGATGCGGTTGTGGTGTCGAACAGCAATTCTCGGACAAGGGACCTCGGGTGGTAGTAGGAGCCGGTGTCGGGGATGGTGTAGAAGCTTCTTACCAAATTTGCAGATGAGGTCGTGGTGATGGTCAGTGAGAGTCGAAAGGGTCAGTGTGTTGAGCGCTTCTTGATATGTGGAGTAGGAGGAGGAGAGAATAATCTTGCATGCCCTCTTTTGCACTTTTTCTAGGTGTTTACGTTGTGTGGCATTTAGGGAGGAAGACCAGGTGGGGGAGGCATAGGTGAGCTTGGGAAGTATGAATGTTGTGTAAACACTGAGGAGCTCGTGTGCAGGAACTCCGAGGGACTTGAGTCGGCGGAGGAGGTGGAGACGGAAACTGGAGGATTTGACAACTTCATTGACGTGTGGTTTCCAATTTAGTTTGTTGTCTATGGTGACGCCGAGGAGCTTCGTGGAATCTACGACCTGGAGTGTGTTCGGACCTAGAGTAATGGAAGGAGGTGGGACAATGTCGGAGGAGAGGTTGATGTGCATAACCATGGTCTTGGTATGGTTGATGGTGACATGGTTGTTGGTAGCCCAGTTTTGGAGACTGTTCAATAAATCCTGAAGGGCGGTATAGTTGGGAGCAGAATTGTTGACGCTGATCCCAATGGTGGAGTCGTCGACATATTTCCAGCGAGCAGGGGTTTCTCTTAGGGCATCATTGATGAGCATAAGGAAGCAGAGTGGTCCCATCTTGGTGCCTTGGGGGACGCCACAGGTGAGTGACTGAAAGGTGGAGACAGCCCCTCGGAAGCGTACAGCTTGGCGTCGGTCACTGAGGAAGTCTGTAAGCCATGGTATGAGGCTTCTTCGAAGCCCGAGGTCAATAGCTTTGTTGATGATTATATTGTGGTCGACTAGGTCGAACGCTTTAGTGAAATCAATGAAGGCGACAGCTACAGACGTTTTTCGTTTCTCGAGATGGCGGTATATGTAATCGAGAAAGCTGACAAGACAGTGAGTGGTGGAGGAAGTTTTCATGTTGCCAAATTGCTGAGGGTCTACGACTCCTGCAATATCAGCATAAGCCCAGTCGAACACAAAACTTTCACAGATTAGGCTGGGTATTGGGGTGATTGCAATAGGTCGTAGCTGATTTAAGGATTGTGGGCTGGTTGACTTGGGCACTGGTGATACATAAGAGGTCTTCCAGTCAGCTGGGCATCTGGCTTGACTGAGAGAAGCATTGATGATGGAGCAGAGGGGTTTAGCAAGCTCCGGGGAGAACTCCTTGAAGAGTTTCATTGGTAAGTCAATGGGGGTGGTAGAGCGTTTTAATTTTAGTTTGTCCAGGCGTTTTGCTACGTCAAATTCTTCTACTAAGTCAGTGGGAAGGGGGGCTGGTAGGTAAGCAGGGAGAGTGGTTGTGTCAAGCCGTGGGAGCGTCTGGCATATAGTAGCGAAATGGTTATTTGTTTGCTCAGCTGCGTCAACACTAGTGAGATGGCTAAGGAAGGGGAGGGGGTGTGTCTTATTGTTTAGTCCACAGAGTTCTTTAAGCTTACCATACCATTGACTGATGTTGGTCTGCTTCAGGTGTTGTAATTTGGTTGGGTAGTGGGACTTCTTTGCAGTGCGTATTTCGCGGATGACTCGGTTGCGAAGGGACCTGTAGCGGAGTGGTCATTGAGATGAAAGGCTCTGTCTCTCTGTTGCATAAGTCTTTTGATCCGAGGTGTGATCCAGGGCAAGTCAGCTGGGTGAGATCTGACGGACTTCTCGGGGAAGAAGTGGTGGTGAGCTTGCGTGGTGTGTGTGTGTGTGTGTGTGTGTGTGTGTGTGAGTGTGCGTGTGTGTGTGTGTGTGTGCATGTATGTGTACACAGTAAAACACTCTCCAGAACCACGGCGAGAAACTAACAAATGGAAAGATAATTATTCCTTCAAAAATATTCAGAATCCGATAATTGACTCCCGACCACCACCACCACCACCACCACCACCACCACCACCACCACCATCACCACCACCACCACCACCACCACCACCACCACCACCACCACCATCATCACCACTACACCACCACCATCACCATCATCACCACTACACCACCACCATCACCACCACCACCACCATCACCACTACACCACCACCATCATCACCACCATCATCATCATCACCACTACACCACCACCACCACCACCACCACCACCACCACCACCACCACCACCACCATCATCATCATCACCACCACCATCATCATCACCACTACACCACCACCACCACCACCACCACCATCATCATCATCATCACCACCACCATCATCATCACCACTACACCACCACCACCACCACCACCATCATCATCATCACCACTACACCACCACCACCACCACCACCACCACCACCACCACCATCATCATCATCACCACCACCATCATCATCATCACCACTACACCACCACCACCACCACCACCACCACCATCATCACCACCATCACCACTACACCACCACCACCACCACCACCACCACCACCACCACCACCATCATCACCACCATCATCACCACCATCACCACTACACCACCACCACCACCACCACCACCACTACCACTACCCCACCCCACCAAACCACCACTTCACCACCACTACACCACCACTACCTCCACACCATAACCACCATTACTCCACCACCACCACCACCAGCATAACCATCACTACACCATCACCACCACAACACCAAAACACCACCACCACCGCACCACCACCACACAACCATCACCACCACAACACCACCACTATGCCACCACCACCACACCACCACCACCACACAACCACCATCATCACCACTACACCACCATTACACCATAGCCACCACTACACCATAACCACCACTACACCACAACCACCACTACACCATAACCACCACTACCCCACCCCACCAAACCACCACTACACCACCACTTCACCACCATTACACCACAACCACACCATAACCACCATTACTCCACCACCACACCACCACCAGCATAACCCTCACTCCACCATCACCACTACACCACCACTACACCACCACCGCCACACCATAACCACCACTACCCCACCACCACCAACGCACCACCACCCCCAACGCACCACCAACCCACCACCACCACACCACCACTACACCATAACCACCACCACCACACCACCACCACTACCCCACCACCACATCACCAGGCACAGCTTCCCCCTCACTGATTTCGGTATTGGAATTTTTTCGTCAATAGTTTATTTAAAAGGTGTATGAGAGTTAACCTTTTCCCCGTGCTGGCTTCTGTCCCCAGGCTGCGAAAAATACACGGGTTATTTTTCTCACACGGATTGGGAGCCAACTAGTGTCACAAGGTAGTGGGACCCAGCACTGTGTGTTGGGGGACCCGGTACTGTGTGATGGGGGACCCGGTACTGTGTGTTTGGTGACCCTGTACTGTGTGTTGGGGGACCCGGTACTGTGTGTTGGGGGACCCGGTACTGTGTTTGGTGACCCGGTACTGTGTGTAGGGGGACCCAGTACTGTGTGTAGGGGGACCCAGTACTGTGTGTTGGGGGACCCTGTACTGTGTGTTGGGGGACCCGGTACTGTGTGTTGGGGGACCCGGTACTGTGTGTTGGGGGACCCTGTACTGTGTGTTGGGGGACCCGGTACTGTGTGTTGGGGGACCCGGTACTGTGTGTTGGGGGACCCTGTACTGTGTGTTGGGGGACCCCGTACTGTGTGTTGGGGGACCCCGTGCTGTGTGCTGGGGGACCCGGTACTGTGTGTTGGGGGACCCGGTACTGTGTGTTGGGGGACCCGGTACTGTGTGTAGGGGGACCCAGTACTATGTTGGGGGACCCAGTACTGTGTGTAGGGAGACCCGGTACTGTGTGTAGGGGGACCCGGTACTTTGGGTCAGGCCGACTTTGGCGAAACATGTTTGTAAGTGATGATGATAACTATAAGTGCGTTTTTTCTCAGCTGAGTAGAGATGCCCCGCCCCCTCCTCAAGAGTTACGGCTGATTGGCTGTTGCAAATCTGTTCGATTTCGTCCTGAAGTATTGATGTATTTCTAAATGATTCATTCACGAGGTTTGGCAGTATCAGATTCATTCACGAGGTTTGGCAGTGTCAGATTCATTCACGAAGTTTGGCAGTGTCAGATTCATTCACGAAGTTTGGCAGTGTCAGATTCATTCACGAGGTTTGGCAGTGTCAGATTCATTCACGAGGTTTAGCAGTATGAGATTCATTCACGAGGTTTGGCAGTATGAGATTCATTCACGAGGTTTGGCAGTGTCAGGTTCATTCACGAGGTTTAGCAGTATCAGATTCATTCACGAGGTTTGGCAGTGTCAGATTCATTCACGAGGTTTGGCAGTGTCAGATTCATTCACGAGGTTTAGCAGTATGAGATTCATTCACGAGGTTTGGCAGTATGAGATTCATTCACGAGGTTTGGCAGTGTCAGATTCATTCACGAGGTTTGGCAGTGTCAGATTCATTCACGAGGTTTGACAGTGTCAGATTCATTCACGAGGTTTGGCAGTGTCAGATTCATTCACGAGGTTTGGCAGTGTCAGATTCATTCACGAGGTTTGGCAGTATCAGATTTATTCACGAGGTTTGGCAGTGTCAGATTCATTCACGAGGTTTGGCAGTGTCAGATTCATTCACGAGGTTTAGCAGTGTCAGATTCATTCACGAGGTTTAGCAGTGTCAGATTCATTCATGAGGTTTAGCAGTATCAGATTCATTCACGAGGTTTGGCGTTATCAAATACTTCCCCTTGGTTTACAGTTGGATATATTCGCGATGGTTTTACTTTTCACCAAATTCTCCCATATTTCGCTTTACATCAGAAATATTCATTCATATATATACAGCGTGTTATATACGATAAATATACCCAGACTATATGGCCACATAGGCATTGTAATATATTCTTGCGCATTCATTGTTAAAAATAATAGAAATAATAACGGTATATATTGAATTTTATGATATTACAATTTTTCCACAACCTGAGCAAAGGGAAGAATTAAACCATGGAATACACACGGATATATAGCATATAATATAGAGTACATATAGACTAGTATGAGTAATATAGACCTATAACTTGTACACCTAGAGGGTATAATTAACCACGATTATCCTGTTGTTAAAGAACCGGGATTATTTTTGGGGGGTGTTGTGGGTTCGGTGGGGTTCGGTGTGGTGGGGTTCGGTGGGGTGGGGTTCGGTGTGGTGGGGTTCGGTGTGGTGGGGTTCGGTGTGGTGGGGTTCAGTGGGGTGGGTGGGAAGCCATTGTGTGAAAAAAAATTGCAACAGGTGTTATCAACCGTGAAGGTCTTTTAACTCTTCTCTTGCAGTTGGATTTTCCTTCCTGGGGGTCGGGGAGGGGGGAGAGGAGAGGAGGGGGGAGAGGAGAGGGGGGGGGAGGGCCTTTTGTGTTGTTGTGATTGTCTTTCTGTCTATATCTGTCTGTCTGTCTCTCGTGATACTTTTTTAAATTCATTCTTTCTTTCTTTCTTTCTCGTGATATTTCTTTCTTTCTTTCTTTCTCACGTGATACAGACATGATGAAACAATTATGGACCTTTTGTAAAATAATGGCACATACAGTATAGGCAACTAATAGGGCAGAGACTGACAAAATAATGGCATAAATAGGCAAATAATAGCAAGATAATGGCCAAGATATGGAACCAATAGTAAAAACATCGTAAAACTAGCCAAATACTGGCATAAATAGCTAACTAATAGCAAAATAATGGCATAAATAGTAAACTAATAGCACAAATGGAGAAGAAATAGCAAAATACTGGCAGAATAGCAAACTAATAGCTTAAATAGGGAACTAATAACAAAAAGGACACACCAATGACCCTCGATAATTCGTGTTGGGTCAGGCGTGAATTATACCCAGTGTTACCTGCCCTAAAGTTAATGACTTAATCAGGCCTTTTGTCCAGATGTGAAGTAGGTTCCTTCCTTTCTTCCTTCCTTGCTTCCTTCCTTCCTTCCTTCCTTCCTTCCTTGCTTCCTTCCTTCCTTCCTTCCTTCCTTCCTTCCCTTTCTTACTTCTACTGCCCCCATGCTCTTCCCTCTTCCCTGTCTCTCCTATCTACTTAGCCCTCCCTCCCTCCCTCCCTCCTTCCCTTCCTCCCTCCCTCCTTCCTTCCCTTCCTGCCATCTCTCTCTCTCTCTTCCTTCCTTTTACCATTCATTATTCTTCGCCTCTTCCTGTTCTATCCCTCCCCTCCCCTCCCCTATCCATTACCTCTCTTTTATCCATCCCATCTCCTCCCTCCATTCCCTCCCTCTATCCTTCACCTCCCCCCCTCCCCCCCCCTTCTCCCCCGACACACACACCAGCAACACAAACAAAGGAGGTTAATGGCATTGGACCTCTCTACTGCTGGCCTCCCTGATCTCTGTTGACCTTCTTAACCTCTAGTAACTCCTCCCTGACCCTTACTGTCCTCCACTGACGCTCCCTGACCTTCCTGACCTCATACTAACCCCCACTCTTGTCTTTGTGTCTATGTCTTGTTGTTGAGTTTGGTTGAGTCTTTGTGTCTATGTCTTGTTGATGATTTTGGTTGAGTCTTTGTGTCTGTGTCTTGGTGATGAGTTTGGTTGAGTCTTTGTGTCTATGTCTTGTTGATGATTTTGGTTGAGTCTTGGTGAATTAGATAAGATATGTCCTCTTAGGCCCCAGTCCTAATAGACCCAAGGCATAATAGACCCTAGTCCTAATAGCCCCCAGTCCTAATAGACCCCAGTCCTAATAGACCCAAGGCATAATAGACCCTAGTCCTAATAGCCCCCAGTCCTAATAGCCCCCAGTCCTAATAGACCCCAGTCCTAATAGACCCCAGGTATAATAGACCCCCAGTCCTAACCTAACTGGGGCCTTGTAGGTTTGGGGTCTATTAGAACAATGGGCCCCCAATAGGACTGGGGGCCCATTTGACCATTGGCCACCATCAGTAGTTATATTGATGGCCGGCCCAGGTGAGTTATTGGTAATTACGGGCCATACCTGGTGAAATTACCACCTTTTGATAAACGCACCGGTGGATTTATGGTTGGGTGGTAGTGGTGGTGGTGGTGGTGGTAGTTGTGGTGGTAGTAGTTGTGGTAGTTGTGTACGCGATGAAGTACGTCAGGATAGATAGACACACACACACACACACACACACACACACACACACACCATAAAACACTTCAGCCATTTGAAGGAAATTTTTATACAACACAAAAAGAGAGAGAGAGAGAGAGAGAGAGAGAGAGACAGAGAGATCATTCATTTTAAAAAGACTATATCAACCGAATCTATTTGGCGATTTCCTGTGGAGATAAGAAGAGACAATCTTTATATTGAGAGATGCTGAGAGATCTCCTAGGAGGAAAGGGGGAGACAACGTTGGGAGACTTGGAGAGATACTTCGAGTTAGGTAAAAATGTCTGGAGATAGAGAAAAAAAATTAAATGGGAGATATCAAGAGGTGAAATGAGGCAATTCTCTCAGGGATGGTGAGAGATAATTGAGGTAATTAAAGATGGATACATGATTTCTCACACTGAATCACACTAAGGAGACGCAGACTAAGAGAGATAAGCTTATTAGACTCATCCCCATAGACTCATCCCCATAGACTCATCCCCATAGACTCATCCCCATAGACTCACCCCCATAGACTCACCCCCATAGACTCACCTCCATAGACTCATCCCCATAGACTCGTCCCCATAGACTCATCCCCATAGACTCATCCCCATAGACTCATCCCCATAGACTCACCCCCATAGACCCACCCCCATAGACTCACCTCCATAGACTCATCCCCATAGACTCATCCCCATAGACTCGTCCCCATAGACTCATCCCCATAGACTCGTCCCCATAGACTCATCCCCATAGACTCATCCCCATAGACTCATCCCCATAGACTCACCCCCATAGACTCACCCCCATAGACTCACCTCCATAGACTCACCCCCATAGACTCATCCCCATAGACTCATCCCCATAGACTCATCCCCATAGACTCATCCCCACCCCAATGAGTAAGGGCGGGGGGGGGGGGGGGGGGGGTCAGGGTGAGTTTTGTGAGCTAATTAAACAAGTTTTGGTTGTCATGACGACTGACCCACACAAGTTTGTCTCCCTGATTTCTGATTACAATGGAGAGAGAGAGAGAGAGAGAGAGAGAGAGAGAGAGAGAGAATTTATATACACAATTTCCATATTTTCAATGTTATTTTTACCTCGGTACAGAACCATTGTGTACCTCTGTTGTATTGTAACGCAGGTGTAGGTCTAATAGTGTGTGTGTGTGTGTGTGTGTGTGTGTAGTGTGTGTGTGTAGTGTGTGTGTGTGTGTGTGTGTGTGTGTGTGTAGTGTGTGTGTGTGTGTATGTGTGTGTGTAGTGTGTAGTGTGTGTGTGTGTGTGTGTGTGTGTGTGTGTGTGTGTGTGTGTATGTGTGTGTGTGTAGTCTGTGTATGTAATAATAATAATAATAATAATTAACGGTTTATTGAAAGAGCTTGGCAGCCAGAAGGCTGAAAATATACAGTTACATATTTGGGGAATGGGTTACGAATTACAAATAATATACAAGTAACATAAGTGACACAAATAAGACATATAATAACATAGATGGGGAAAAGCTCAAACTACAGTTCATTTCAACATAGTGACAGTGTTACAGTATTACAAGTTATTGATAATTTTTACAATGGTTGGGACTGGGCTGTTCTTATAGCGATCAGTTCGTGCACGTATGGGCTGGATGCGGTTGTGGTGTCGCACAGCAATTCTCGGACAAGGGATCTCAGGTGGTAGTAGGAGCCGGTGTCGGGGATGGTGTAGAAGCTTCTTACCAAATTTGCAGATGAGGTCGTGGTGATGGTCAGTGAGAGTCGAAAGGGTCAGTGTGTTGAGCGCTTCTTGATATGTGGAGTAGGAGGGGGAGAGAATAATCTTGCATGCCCTCTTTTGCACTTTTTCTAGGTGTTTACGTTGTGTGGCATTTAGGGAGGAAGACCAGGTGGGGGAGGCATAGGTGAGCTTGGGAAGTATGAATGTTGTGTAAACACTGAGGAGCTCGTGTGCAGGAACTCCGAGGGACTTGAGTCGGCGGAGGAGGTGGAGACGGAAACTGGAGGATTTGACAACTTCATTGACGTGTGGTTTCCAATTTAGTTTGTTGTCTATGGTGACGCCGAGGAGCTTCGTGGAATCTACAACCTGGAGTGTGCTCGGACCTAGAGTAATGGAAGGAGGTGGGACAATGTCGGAGGAGGTGTGTGTGTGTGTAGTGTGTGTGTAGTGTGTGTGTGTGTGTGTACGAACAAACTTTCTCAATATTACTCTGGCCAATAGAGTTGAGATTTTTCACATAGTTTGGATGTTTAACTTAGAAAAAGAATAAAAAAAAGAAAGTTGTGTTTGGTAAAGAGAAAGTACCTTAAGTGGTCCATTTAAACCCCATTGTTACGTCTTCAGTTATGGGTAAAAAAATAACTTACGGAACCTTCGAGAATCTAACTTTATATCGTATAGTTTAGACATATTTTTACATTTCTTGTTTTGGGCGGAAAGTTAATTTAAGTAACGTTGACAGTGTGTTATGTGTTAATGTCGTAGCTTAAGTGTGTTAGTTAAGTACGTTCTTACAGCTTCGTTTTGGTTTGGTTAGGTTAGGTTAGGTGAGGTGTCCAGGGTGAAGACTTTATCATAAGTCTGGTTGAAGGAAAAGTTGTCTTAAGAAACTCTGAGACTCTCGTGTCGCGTCGAGTGCCGGAAAAAAAACACGTTAGGTTGTTATACCATTGTGTTTTGCCGTCATTTACGCCGTTAACATTGTGTGATTGATGCACAGAGCCTCGGGGAGTTTCTTCCTCACACACACACACACTCATCAATCACCGCGTCGAGGCGATGAATGGCCGCAAAAACTTGAGATTAGATCATAATCCAACTTAGATTGGGTCAGCCATGATCTGATGAGGCGATCAGGTCGGCCATTGTGAGTCATATGAGCAAACTTTTATGAGAGGACTGTACAGTAGTTGAGGGAGACCCGGACTGTCTCGTTTGGGGGTTCGAATCCCACTGTCTTTGTCTGGGGTAGGGGGTGGAGGGGGGGGGGGGTTCACGGGTCACAGTCATACTCCCTTAACGGTACACACATTATAACTGTTTCAAAGGTGTAAGGACTTTTTTAGGGGGTGGGGGAGGGGGAGGGAGTGGGGGGGGGGTGTATTTCAGGAGGTCCCCGTTCGAATCCCACAACAGTACAATGTTTTAGCAAGCTGTGTAGAGTAGCGAGGTGGGTATGTGGCAGTAGGCGTTGAAGATTCCTAGAACATTTTCATAGGATCCCAGTTCGAAACCCACATTAGGACCTTAACACTACACGAAATACGTTCCTTCAGGATAAACTTTTCAATGGAGTTTTCGTTTCAGAAGTGAAATTATGAAATGTGAGTTCGTGTACCTCAAGAGATCATCAGTTCAATACCCGCAATTGGTTGATTTCCCGTGTGTTGTGGGGGAATTATCAAGGCTGTTGAGGGTGAAATATGGCCGTCCAAGGTTATGTATTATGTGAATCTGTTATAGTTTTGATCACCTGAAGATTAGACACCCAACCTTATTTCACCTGACGACTAAACACCGTAACACTAACCTAACTTAACCGAGCCTCACCCACATTATTTCACTTGATAATTAATTAAACCGAACCCGACCCGACCCGACCCGACCCGACCCAACCCAACCCAACCCAACCCAACCCGACCCGACCCGACCCGACCCGACCCGACCCAACCCAACCCGACTCAACTCCCCCAGGTAGCGTTAGGGTGTTTAATCTTCAGGTGATCCACATTTATCAAGAGAAATTAACAGTGTTGGATAAGAGGTAATGGGAAGAACTCTATCCCAAGGACCCCAGATGGAAACCCAAGGATGCTGGTTCGACCCTCATGAGAGTTGGCTGTTACTATACTAGAGAACCCTTAGTAAACTTCCATTGTTGGCAGGATGAAATAGGAGGATGGAAGGTAATATATTGTGTGCTGTTGTCCTCTTGTGAAGGGAGACATTACACAAGTTAGTAATGGCTGTGGGAGGGTCGTGTATACCACAAGTCCTCAGCCAAGACCTCCTACTGGGACCTGTCTGGGAGTGTGACAAGATATCATGATAATAGAAGAAGAAGAAGAAGAAGAAGAAGAAGAATCCAAAATAATACAAGATATGGTTATGTATATCTTTTTTTGTCAGAGTATTTGGTCAGTATTATGTCGAAATTTAAGCTTCATAACCCCAAAAAAGTGCCTGAGATATCGCCCGGACAGCCAAGATCTCCTACAGACTACTGAGCACCTCCCCCTGAGCTTCATACAATACCTGGAGATGAACTGGGGAAGCGGATATCATCGAAGACATCTCTCTCTCTCTCTCTCTCTCTCTCTCTCTCTCTCTCTCTAGATTTAAGTCAACTCCTTTGAGAAGACTTGGCACTAGTGGTTCAGTCCCATATCACCATGTGTTTCAAGGTCCCCAGTTCGAGCCCCCAACACAGCACTCGTTTCTGCACGATATTTCCGATGAATCAAGATCTCGTAATGTAAATATAGTTGGTTGGAAAAGATTAGACTTTTGTTTTCTCTTTTTTTAATGTCAGATCATGACAGTTAGGTTCGAGCTCCAGGTTAGTGATTCAGAGGCCTCGGTTCTAAACTCCAAATGGACTCAAGTGTTTCAGAGGCCCCAGTTCGAAAACCTAAGTAGGCCCACGTGTTTCAGAGATTCCAGTTCGAACCCCCAAATGGACTCATGTATTTCAGAGGCTCCAATTCGAACTCCAAAGTGGACCCATGTGTTCCAGTTCCAACCCCAAGTGGATCCATGTGTTTCAGAGGCTCCAATTCGAACTCCAAAGTGGACCCATGTGTTCCAGTTCCAACCCCAAGTGGATCCATATGTTTTAGAGGCTCCAGCTCGAACCCCAGTCTCTTCAACTCGTGAGATAAAACAACTTTAGAAAGATAAGATATTCCATGATGTTGTTGTTGTTGTATTGGTTGAAGTCAGATCCTGGTGGTGGAGGAGGGGGGGGGGGGGTGAAGGCTTTAGATTCGTGTTTCAAAAGCTTTTCTTCGAATCCCAAACAAACTTAAAAATTTCTTATGAAGTTGGAACAACAAATTACTTAATCCTTTACAATTCGATGACAAAACCATTTGAATACAACTTAATCTTTTGAGTACTGTGATTTACCTTCCTCGAGTACGATGACTTTAAACTTTACAATGCAACTTAACTACTTGAGGAGAGTCATTCGATCTCTTTAAGTACCTCTTGAGCACGATGAGTGAACCCTTTGAGCATGACGACTTCAACCTTCGAGTACAAGATCCATCTTAGAGGGTTAAGTGATCGTCCTCAAGGGGTTAACTATTCAGATTAATGGGTGGATGGATGAATAGGTGGGTGGGTGGGTGGGTGAGTGGAGGAATGGGTGGGTGGGTGAGTGGAGGAATGGGTGGGTGGGTGAGTGGAGGAATGGGTGGGTGGGTGAGTGGAGGAATGGGTGGATGGGTTAGTGGAGGAATGGATGGGTGGGTGGGTTAGTGGAGGAATGGGTGGGTCACTGAAGGAATGGGTGGGTGGGTGAGTGGAGGAATGGGTCGGTCGATAGGAGAATAATAATAATAATAATAATAATAATAATAATAATAATAATAATAATAATCAACTGATCCTCACCTGAGATATTACGTAAAACTTAGCCCGTGTTTACCACCTTACCGTGAGTCATGACAGGTTAATTAGGTGTTGTTCAGGTGATGAGTGGCACCTTACACCTGTCTCATTATTTTTATTGTTTCTGAAATTTGTGGAAGAGGTTCCGAACTCTCTCTCTCTCTCTCTCTCTCTCTCTCTCTCTCTCTCTCTCTCTTGTGTAGAGGGAGAGGGACTATAGGTTTGATGGAGGGGGTATAGGTTTGTTGGAGGGGGTATAGGTTTGTTGGAGGGGGTAAAGGTGTGTTGGAGGGGTAAAGGTGTATTGGAGGGGGTAAAGGTGTGTTGGAGGGTATAGGTGTGTGGAGGGGGTATAGGTTTGATGGAGGGGGTATAGATTTGTTGGAGGGGGTATAGATTTGTTGGAGGGGGTAAAGGTGTGTTGGAGGGGGTATAGGTGTGTTGGAGGTGGGTATAGGTTTGTTGGAGGGGGTATAGATTTGTTGGAGGGGGTATAGATTTGTTGGAGGGGGTAAAGGTGTGTTGGAGGGGGTATAGGTGTGTTGGAGGGGGTATAGGTGTGTTGGAGGGGTATAGGTTTGTTGGAGGGGGTATAGGTTTGTTGGAGGGGGTATAGGTTTGTTGGAGGTGGGTATAGGTTTGTTGGAGGTGGGTATAGGTGTGTTGGAGGGGGTATAGGTGTGTTGGAGGGGGTATAGGTTTGATGGAGGGGGTAAAGGTGTGTTGGAGGGGGTATAGATTTGTTGGAGGGGGGTAAGGTGTGTTGGAGGGGGGTAAGGTGTGTTGGAGGGGGGTAAGGTGTGTTGGAGGGGGGTAAGGTGTGTTGGAGGGGGTATAGATTGTTGGAGGGGGTATAGGTGTGTTGGAGGGGGTATAAGTGTGTTGGAGGGGGTATACGTGTGTTGGAGGGGGTATAGGTTTGTTGGAGGGGGTATAGGTGTGTTGGAGGGGGTATAGGTGTGTTGGAGGGGGTATAAGTGTGTTGGAGGGGGTATAGGTTTGTTGAAGGGGGTATAGGTGTGTTGGAGGGGGTATAAGTGTGTTGGAGGGGGTATAGGTGTGTTGGAGGGGGTATAGATTTGTTGGAGGGGGTAAAGGTGTGTTGGAGGGGGTATAGGTGTGTTGGAGGGGGTATAGGTGTGTTGGAGGGGGGTATAGGTTTGATGGAGGGGGTATAGGTGTGTTGGAGGGGGTATAGGTGTGTTGGAGGGGGTATAGGTTTGTTGAAGGGGGTATAGGTGTGTTGGAGGGGGTATAGGTGTGTTGGAGGTGGGTATAGGTTTGTTGGAGGGGGTATAGGTTTGTTGGAGGGGGTATAGGTGTGTTGGAGGGGGTATAGGTGTGTTGGAGGGGGTATAGGTGTGTTGGAGGGGGTATAGGTTTGTTGGAGGTTGGTATAGGTGTGTTGGAGGGGGTATAGGTGTGTTGGAGGGGGTATAGGTTTGTTGGAGGAGGTATAGGTTTGTTGGAGGGGTTAAAGGTGTGTTGGAGGGGGTATAGGTTTGTTGGAGGAGGTATAGGTTTGTTGGAGGGGTTAAAGGTGTGTTGGAGGGGGTATAGGTTTGTTGGAGGGGGTATAAGAAGAGAGGGAGCCGCCCATCCTAGGTGAGAGACTGTGGGCTGACACTAATTAGAGATAATTGTTTCCTGAGAGACATATTAGGTGTAAATTTGGAGCCTCACTTATTTGGTAATGTTGTCTGTAATTAAGATCTCTCTCTCTCTCTCTCTCTCTCTCTCTCTCTCTCTCTCTCTCTCTCTCTCTCTCTCTCTCTCTCTCTCTCGTTCTCCGAATTTCTTCAATGAGTGAATCATCTCTGTCATAAAAGCATCATAATTGGTCACACTGTCAGTGACGTCAACGCTCCAGATGCCAATCAGCTAACGAGGAGGGAGACGTCAACACCGCAGGGAGCCAATCACCTATCGAGAAGAATAAAGACGACGCTCTGGGAAACGAATTAGCTAATGAGAGAACAACAGGACGTCACTAAGCAAGGAGCCAATGAGCTAATGATACAACATTCCGGTACTCATCAGGGAGCCAATCAGCTGCTGAGAGAACAGCGTTACATCATTCAGTCAAATGTTTGCATTATAACGGCGGTTTAGGGAGCCAGTTAGTATTACCCAGCAAGGAGCGAGTGAATCATCGTTTTAGCACTGTCATATTACGCAGTGGGGAGCCAATCACTAAACGAGCTACAACATGACGTCACACAGTAGGAAACCAATCATTTAAATACCAACATGACGTCACACAGTAAGTGACCAATAAACTAAATACCAAGATGACGTCACACACACTAGGAAACCAATCACCCAAACAACTACATGACATCACAGTAGGGGGGAACCAATCACGTAAACAGCAAAAATAACGTCACACAGTAGGTAACCAATCACTTAAACAGTACCATGACGTCACACTACTAGGGAACCAATCAGCTAACGGGACTGAGGAATGGGAAAATATTGGTGTTGTAAACAAAAAAAGGGACAACACGGCTCCTCCCTCCGCCAGTTCTTATTTAGCTCTACAATGGTCAGGACGGATCAATATGACGGCTCCTGTAACGCCAGGGAGGAGAAAGTTAGGTTGGAGTGGAAGGTAGGGAGAGTAAAGAGTCAGGGAGAGGAGAAAGTTTAGGAGGGTAGAAAGTTACTGAAGATATAAAGTTAGGAAGAGTAGAAAAGAGATAGGGAGAATGAGAGAAAATCAGGATAATAAGAGAAAACCGGGGAGAATAAGAAAGGCAGCGAGAACAAGAGAAAGGCAAGGAGAACAAGAGAAAGGCAAGGAGAACGAGAGAAAGGCAAGGAGAACAAGAGAAAGGCAAGGAGAACGAGAGAAAGGCAAGGCACAAAAGGTCAGGTCGAACACTCTTGACAATTTTCCAGCGCGTATAGTAACTTGATCTGGAAATTTCATGCAATAAATCCTGATTGTTCCTGTGACGTATGTGTGTTGCTCTCTCTCTCTCTCTCTCTCTCTCTCTCTCTCTCTCTCTCTCTCTCTCTCTCTCTCTCTCTCTCTCTCTCTCTCTCTCTCTCTCTCTCTCTCTATTATGACTACCACTACCACCACCACAACAACAGCAAATCATCACCACATACTCGTACACCACCACACAACAACAAGCAATCACTATACATACCACATACACCACATCACACACCATCACACAATAATAAACCATCACCACATACACACACACACACACACACACACAAACACACACACACACACAACAACGCATTGTGGCATGGCTAAAATATTCATACAAGGTGGGAGACACCGTCCTGGCCGTGCCCTCGTCTGTCCTGATGACCAGCTTTTGTCCACGTCTGTGTGAGGGGATGGGGGGGGGGGTGAGGTGAGGGGGGGTTAGTGGTGGTGGGTGATGGGAGAGTGAGGTGAGGGTGGGTTGGTGGTGGTGGGTGAGTGAGGTGAGGGTGGGTTGGTGGTGGTGGGTGAGTGAGGTGAGGGTGGGTTGGTGGTGGTGGGAGAGTGAGGTGAGGGTGGGTTGGTGGTGGTGGGTGATGGGAGAGTGAGGTGAGGGTGGGTTGGTGGTGGTGGGTGAGGGTGGGTTGGTGGTGGGTGAGGTGAGGGTGGGTTGGTGGTGATGGGAGAGTGAGGTGAGGGTGGGTTGGTGGTGGTGGGTGAGGGTGGGTTGGTGGTGGGTGATGGGAGAGTGAGGTGAGGGTGGGTTGGTGGTGGTGGGTGAGGGAGGTGAGGGTGGGTTGGTGGTGGTGGGTGATGGGAGAGTGAGGTGAGGGTGGGTTGGGGGGGTGAGGTGAGGGTGGGTTGGTGGTGGTGGGTGAGGGTGGTGGGGGTGGGTTGGTGGTGGGTGATGGGAGAGTGAGGTGAGGGTGGGTTGGTGGTGGTGGGTGAGGGAGGTGAGGGTGGGTTGGTGGTGGTGGGTGAGGTGAGAGTGAGGTGAGGGTGGGTTGATGGTGGTGGGTGATGGGAGAGTGAGGTGAGGGTGGGTTGATGGTGGTGGATGAGGGTGGGTTGGTGGTGGGTGATGGGAGAGTGAGGTGAGGGTGGGTTGGTGGTGGTGGGTGAGTGAGGTGAGGGTGGGTTGGTGGTGGTGGGTGAGTTAGGTGAGGGTGGGTTGGTGGTGGTGGTGGGTGAGTGAGGTGAGGGTGGGTTGGTGGTGGGTGATGGGAGAGTGAGGTGAGGGTGGGTGGGTTGGTGGTGGTGGGTGATGGGAGAGTGAGGTGAGGGTGGGTTGGTGGTGGTGGGTGATGGGAGAGTTGGTGGGTGGATGTGAAGGACTGGGATGTGTAGGATGGGTAATTGTGTGGGGCGGGGGGGGAGTTAAAGACCACACACACACACACACTCACACACACACACACACACACGTACGTGCACGCTACCTTCTTTAAAATTTAATTCCCGCCAGAAATTCGCGAAAAAAAAAGTTCTTTGTAAATTATTCCATTTACCGAAGAGGTACAGGGAGGAGGAGGAGGAGAAGAAGAGGAGGAGGAGGAGAAGAAGAAGAGGAGGAAGTGGAGTAAGCTGTATGAAACTACCATCAAAAAGGATTCGACCAAGTACAATTATTAGTACATACTCGTACAACTACAGCTTCCGGTACAAAATACAGGTACAGTACTTGCCAGTGACTGTACCTTTTATACCTGTCCTTGTACCTGAGCGTCAACCATTACCTATTCTTCACCTGTTCTCGTGTCTATACCTGTACTTTTTCTTTCATTTGTTCTTGTACCTAAATAACATATACTTGTATTTACCTTACACTTGTACTTTCTCTTGTAACCATACCAGTACCTGTTCTTACACCCAATCCTCGCCCCCGTAACCTGTACTTGTTTCTACACCTGTATTGTTATATATTAAAAAAGAAAGAAAAATAAGAAAGGAACCAAAATGAAATCTTTGCTCGTATTAGTTTATAGGTTTCCAATGTCTAGGTTCCCATAAGATTTTTCAATCAGGTTCCGGAGTCGTTCATATAGACTTAGACGAAGCCGTAGTAGTAGTAGGCGTCGTCATTGATGTCAGATACGAGAGAGAGAGAGAGAGAGAGTGTGTCATGGGGTAATATCTCCCATGTTTGGATTATAGGAGTTTAAGTGGGCAAAGGCGTGGAGGATTAGCATGTTTAGGAAGCAAAAACACAACAGAACGAAGAGTCATTTTTTGGGGGAGTGGGTGTGGGGGGAAAGATTAACCCACAGGAGACGTTGTTTTTCAAAGAGAGTGTGTGGGGGAGGTCGGGGGAGCTCGGGTTGTGGTGCAGGGGGTGGGGTGGGTATAAGGGGGTAGCGGAGATTAGGTTGACTGGAGCTAGGGAGATTAGACGGGGATCACGACACAAATATATTCCTGAAGGTGAAAGTTGATACGTGTTTGTATGAGTGCTGGAGGCTCCATACATTACATAATGATGTTGGTGGAGGATGTGGTGGGTGGATGGTGATAGAGAGAGTGGAGGTCAGAAGGGGGAGGAAGAGAAAGAGAGAGGTTGGAGGGCAGGAGGGCGAGGGAGAGAGAAGGGAGAGGCCAGGAGGGCTATAGAGGTACCTGTTCTAACGTCTGTGAGGCCACCAGGGGAAATACTCGCCAGGCTGGAGAGGAGTCAGTGGTGCTGGCTTTTATTGGCGATATTTCTTGTGTATTGCCTCTCTCTCTCTCTCTCTCTCTCTCTCTCTCTCTCTCTCTCTCTCTCTCTCTCTCTCTCTCTCTCTCATAGACCGACACACAGATTGAGAAAGTGAGAGAATTAAAAAAACGGAAAAGAGAGAGAGAGAGAGAGAGAGAGAGAGAGAGAGAGAGAGAGAGAGAGATTTATGGGAATTATAGTTGGAGTTATTGCTGTTACCTGATATACTTTGTTGTCGTAGATTTGTACCTGTACCTGTACCTGTGCCTGTACCTGCACCTGTACCTGTAACTGTACCTGTTCTTGTATGTACCTGTACTTTTGCTTGTACTTGTACCTGTACCTGTACTTGTGTCTGTACCTGTACCTGTACTTGTGTCTGTACCTGTACCTGTACTTGTTTAGGTATACCTGTTCTTGTATGTACCTGTACTTGTGCTTGTACTTGTATCTGTACCTGTACTTGTATCTGTACCTGTACTTGTATCTGTACCTGTACTTGTATCTGTACCTGTACTTGTGCTTGTACTTGTATCTGTACCTGTACTTGTGCTTGTACTTGTATCTGTACCTGTACTTGTGCTTGTACTTGTGCTTGTACTTGTATCTGTACCTGTACTTGTATCTGTACCTGTACTTGTGCTTGTACTTGTATCTGTACCTGTACTTGTGCTTGTACTTGTGCTTGTACTTGTATCTGTACCTGTACTTGTATCTGTACCTGTACTTGTACCTGTACCTGTACTTGTGCTTGTACTTGTACCTGTACCTGTACTTGTATCTGTACCTGTACTTGTTTCTGTACCTGTACTTGTATCTGTACCTGTACTTGTTTCTGTACCTGTACTTGTATCTGTACCTGTACTTGTATCTGTACCTGTACCTGTACCTGTACCTGTGCTTGTACTTGTACCTGTACCTGTACTTGTATCTGTACCTGTACTTGTATCTGTACCTGTACTTGTACCTGTACCTGTACTTGTGCTTGTACTTGTACCTGTACCTGTACTTGTATCTGTACCTGTAATTGTATCTGTACCTGTACTTGTTTCTGTACCTGTACTTGTGCTTATACTTGTATCTGTACCTGTACTTGTATCTGTACCTGTACTTGTGCTTGTACTTGTATCTGTACCTGTACTTGTATCTGTACCTGTACTTGTATCTGTACCTGTACTTGTGCTTGTACTTGTATCTGTACCTGTACTTGTATCTGTACCTGTACTTGTGCTTGTACTTGTATCTGTACCTGTACTTGTATCTGTACCTGTACTTGTGCTTGTACTTGTACTTGTATCTGTACCTGTATCTGGTATTACTGTACCTGTAATTGTGTACATTTCCTTTACCTCTACCTGCGTGTGTGTTAAACCTTCGATATAAACTAAGTGGCGAAAATATCTTCCCAAATTAATGAAGACCAGACCATAGGGAGACTCCTTCAAGGTATGGCATCAGGTGACATCATGCTGTGACTCTCTCTACCTTTTAGTGCAGTCGTTCGCACACAACCATTTACGTGGAAAATGCCCCGACGAATTCTTGAGAATCCGTCCAAGGCTACGGCTGAATGACGTCACGATGGTATGTTTACCTAATTGGTTTGTTTACATAATGAAGTCTGCTGGGAGAGAGACGCAGAATTTTGAGCCTAAATTCCCTAAGGTTCGTACTTTCAGCGTTACACACACGCACACACACACACACACATACACACACTCATACACACGCACACACACACACACACACACACACACACACACTCGCTCGCACACACACACACACACACACTCGCACACACACTCGCACACACACACACACACACACACACACACACTCACACTACCCATTAATGAAAAATATAAGATACAAAAAGAAGATAATAATCCGTACAGTTGTGGTCAAAATAGTTATTACGATCCTTTGAGTACGATGACAACCCACTGAGTACAGAGACATTGTACTCACGGGGTTAAATTATCGTTCTCAAGGAGTTAAACCATCGTACTCAAGAGTTAAACCATCGTTCTCAAGGAGTTAAATCATCGTTCTCAAGGAGTTAATTCATCGTTCTCAAGGAGTTAAACCATCGGTCTCAAGGAGTTAAACCATCGGTCTCAAGGAGTTAAACCATCGTTCTCAAGGAGTTAAACCATCGTTCTCAAGGGGTTAAATCATCGTTCTCAATTGATTAACTCTTCGTACTCAAGGGGTTAATAAAGACATGATATTAAAGCCACTTAGAGAACTTTTAACGAGACGGAAACATACGAAGAGAGAGGGTGAAGCCAGGCAGTGTGAGCACCAACAATGTTCCCAGAACTTTTAGTGACGAAAACTTTGGTTGAGAGAAATTTTTGTAACAGAAGTCGGGTTTTTACTGCTTGTTTGTCACCTTGGATTTTATTTGAGTTGATTGTTAATTTGTTCTAATTTGTTTAATGTTTTTACTTGTAATTTTTTTTTAGGTATTTATTGTTTTTTTTTTTGGTTAGTTTTTAATTATTTTTTTTTTTTAGATTTTTAATTAATTTTATTTGTTTTTCTTTACTGGTTGTTTTTGTATTTTTTTTTTAATTTAAAGATATTTATTTTATATTGTGATTTTATTATTTTTTATATATTTTTATTTTTTTTTATTAATTTTATTTATTTTTTATTACCAACTGTGTTTGTTCTATTTTTCCATTTCATCGTATTTTTTTTTATACCGTATTAATTATATTTGTCATAGTATATTTCAAATTTATTTTCCGGTACTTCTAATACAGTTGTTTAAAACTATTTACATTTTTTTAACTAGGAATAAATATATAATACTTTTACTCCTCACTTCTGATATATATTTTTTTTAATTTCCCTACAACTTTTACAACTTTCCTCAACCTGTTATGGAAAATTTGTTTATCAGTCAAAATTCCTCGTAAATTTATTTGTAATCTCTCTCTCTCTCTCTCTCTCTCTCTCTCTCTCATACCAGGAAGAGTGTGGGCGAGTATTCTTTTGGTTGTAACAAGAACACACAATTATTTCGCTATCTGTGTGTGTGTGAGAGAGAGAGAGAGAGAGAGAGAGAGAGAGAGAGCTAATCACCCACCCATAGTAATGCATGTCGACAAATTTTTGGAAGTGCTATTTTTTCATTTCGTCTCTTATGGCAACGGAATGGGTGGGTAAATTATATAGAAAAATGAATGGAAAATATGAATCTCTACTCGTAATGATCAACAGAGGTGAGTCTAGTGTGTTAATCTTCTTCCTTCCAGCCAATCAGGTTCCGTGTACGTGTAAACTATCTCGACGTCACAACAGCTGATGAGCGTCAACAAAACATTGATATGGAACATCTTAAAGAGGAATGGTATGATGTGTGTCCGTACGTCTCTCTGTCCGTGCGTCCGTCTATGTGTGTCCGTCTGTCCGTGCGTCCGTCTGTTTGTGTGTCCACCTGTCCGTGCGTTCATCTGTCCGTTTGTCCATCTGTCCGTGTGTCCATCTGAACACACTAACTCCAGCAGAACTAAATCTCTCAGAAGAGTCGAGAAATTAACGTTTTCTGTCTCTTGTTATCCCGTGTTATGGCGACATGGCACAGTTATGGCACCATGGTCCTTGTTATGGCACAGTTATGGCACCATGGTCCTTGTTATGGCACAGTTATGGCACCATGGTCCTTGTTATGGCACAGTTATGGCACCATGGTAATTGTTATGGCACCGTGGTCTCTATAATACCACGTCAAGAAGAGGTGGATGTATAATTCCAACTTAATTATCGATAATCTTATATAATTAAAGTTAATTTTGAGACTTGGAGTTTAATAATTATCTACTGATATAAATGTGAGATAATTTGGATGTCTAATTTTTTTTCTCACTAACTCCATAATTATACTCAAATTACTTGGTGACTCGGGGAGTATAATTACCATCCAGATAATATACTGCCATGATAGCTGCAGATTACGCTGACAGTTTCATTAAGGACTATTGACTGTTATTAATTACCGGTATTACTCGTCTGGCAGGTATCAAGGCATAGCGTCACTATCTGTTGCTTATCACGAAATATTCCCCGAGTGTCGCTTGGTATTGCGTCTCTGTCGTTATTATCGGTGATTTAAAATAGGGATTGAAATGAAATAAACTTTGGAGGTGGTTGTTTTCTGAATGGTAGTTTGGTGGATCAGAGAGAAAGAGGAAGTGAGTCTCTCTCTCTCTCTCTCGTGTGTGTGGCCAGAAACCCTCAGAGCTGGTAGGTAAAGTCCCTGGTAACAAATGCCGTCCAGTAGTCAATACCATTACCATACAGATGCAGTACCTGTTGGGGTGAACCATCGTCTGCTTGTGTACATAATGGTTGTCAGCATTATCTGTCATTAATGGTTTATTTAATAGAGCTGGGAATGCTTACAGATGACCCTAGCTACTTCACTCCTGAGCAGTTGCTTCAAGTATATAAAGGATTCATTCGTCCTAACTTGGAATACTGCTCTCATATCTGGGGTGTCCAGGTGAGGGGGTCAATATGGCTCTTTTTCAGTTTTGTCTTAAGACTATCCTCATACCTTTTCAGTTGCCCACTAGCATTATGTTTACTATTCGTTAGGTGACTGTAAAGTAGTTGCTTTGGCAGTCTACTGTCGTCCATGCGGGTAACATGGCCAGTCCAGCGTAGTTGTTCGTGGATAATGGTAGCCTCGATGCTCCTGCAGTTGGTGTCAGCAAGAATACTGGCATTTGTTCTCTTGTCTTCCCATCGAACTCGGAGGATGGAACGTAGACTATGTTGGTGAAAGTTTTCAAGTGTCTTGAGGTGCCTCCTGATCCATATCTCGCTGTGTATTGTATGTGACCCATGTCTCACTGTGTCTCTTATGTGACCCATGTCTCGCTGTGTCTCTAATGTGACCCATGTCTCGCTGTGTCTCTTATGTGACCCATGTCTCACTGTGTCTCTTATGTGACCCATGTCTCGCTGTGTCTCTAATGTGACCCATGTCTCGCTGTGTCTCTTATGTGACCCATGTCTCACTGTGTCTCTTATGTGACCCATGTCTCGCTGTGTCTCTAATGTGACCCATGTCTCGCTGTGTCTCTAATGTGACCCATGTCTCGCTGTGTCTCTAATGTGACCCCTGTCTCGCTGTGTCTCTAATATGACCCATGTCTCACTGTGTCTCTTACGTGACCCATGTCTCGCTGTGTCTCTAATGTGACCCATGTCTCGCTGTGTCTCTAATATGACCCATGTCTCACTGTGTCTCTTACGTGACCCATGTCTCGCTGTGTCTCTTATGTGACCCATGTCTCACTGTGTATCTTATGTGACCCATGTCTCACTGTGTCTCTTACGTGACCCATGTCTCACTGTGTATCTTATGTGACCCATGTCTCGCTGTGTATGTTATGTGACCCATGTCTCGCTGTGTCTCTTATGTGACCCATGTCTCGCTGTGTCTCTTATGTAACCCATGTCTCACTGTGTCTCTTACGTGACCCATGTCTCACTGTGTCTCTTACGTGACCCATGTCTCGCTGTGTACCTTATGCGACCCATGTCTCGCTGTACCTTACGTGACCCATGTCTCGCTGTGTCTCTTACGTGACCCGTCTCGCTGTGTACCTTATGTGACCCATGTCTCACTGTGTCTCTTACGTGACCCATGTCTCGCTGTGTTTCTTATGTGACCCATGTCTCGCTGTGTCTCTTACGTGACCCATGTCTCGCTGTGTCTCTTACGTGACCCATGTCTCGCTGTGTCTCTTACGTGACCCATGTCTCGCTGTGTTTCTTATGTGACCCATGTCTCGCTGTGTACCTTACGTGACCCATGTCTCACTGTGTCTCTTACGTGACCCATGTCTCGCTGTGTCTCTTACGTGACCCGCCTCGCTGTGTACCTTATGTGACCCATGTCTCGCTGTGTCTCTTACGTGACCCATGTCTCGCTGTGTCTCTTACGTGACCCATGTCTCGCTGTGTTTCTTATGTGACCCATGTCTCGCTGTGTACCTTACGTGACCCATGTCTCACTGTGTCTCTTACGTGACCCATGTCTCGCTGTGTTTCTTATGTGACCCATGTCTCGCTGTGTACCTTATGTGACCCATGTCTCGCTGTGTCTCTTACGTGACCCATGTCTCGCTGTGTCTCTTACGTGACCCATGTCTCACTGTGTCTCTTACGTGACCCATGTCTCACTGTGTCTCTTACGTGACCCATGTCTCGCTGTGTCTCTTACGTGACCCATGTCTCACTGTGTCTCTTACGTGACCCATGTCTCGCTGTGTCTCTTACGTGACCCATGTCTCGCTGTGTCTCTTACGTGACCCATGTCTCACTGTGTCTCTTACGTGACCCATGTCTCACTGTGTCTCTTACGTGACCCATGTCTCACTGTGTCTCTTACGTGACCCATGTCTCGCTGTGTCTCTTACGTGACCCATGTCTCACTGTGTCTCTTACGTGACCCATGTCTCGCTGTGTACCTTATGTGACCCATGTTTCACTGTGTCTCTTACGTGACCCATGTCTCGCTGTGTCTCTTACGTGACCCATGTCTCGCTGTGTCTCTTACGTGACCCATGTCTCGCTGTGTACCTTATGTGACCCATGTCTCGCTGTGTCTCTTACGTGACCCATGTCTCGCTGTGTCTCTTACGTGACCCATGTCTCGCTGTGTCTCTTACGTGACCCATGTCTCGCTGTGTACCTTATGTGACCCATGTCTCGCTGTGTACCTTATGTGACCCGTAATAGTAATCAATGGATGATAGTTATTAAGAAGAGTAATAAGTAATGATAATAAATAGGGTTGATAATAATTAACGGATGATAATAAGTGTTAAAAATTATGGTAATTGGGGACGATGTTAATTAGGGATAATAGTAATTAAGGATAATAATAAGTTGGCATACCAGTAATTAATATTTCGGTGTAATTATCTTGTGACGTCAAACTGTCAACTTTGACAGGAAGGGAAATTGACCAATTTCAGACAGTGTCACTCGGACCCCATCAACAACTGATAATTATATATGTATTATGTATTTATGTATTTATGTATAATGGGTATGTATTTATTTATGTATTATGTATATGTATTTAATTTATTTATACTCCATATGTGTTTATTTGTGTATAATGTATGGGTATTTATTTATGTGTACTGTATATATGTATGTTTTTCAAAGGCTTTTGTGGAAAAACAAGCGAGAGCTGAAAGGACAGACAGACAGACAGACACGACTCAGCAAAGACACCAACACCTGCAATACTCCTTTAAGAAAAGATAAAAACATCTTTCATCCACTTTCTTCCACTTCTTGCTCCACCTCAACTTTCTCTCCACTCCCACAGCACTGCTTTCTCTGGGTGGGAGGAACACACACACACACACACACACACACACACACACACACACACACACACACACACACACACACACACACTCAAAAAAAAAAAAAAACATCCTAGCTAAAACGTCAAGTAATTTCAATTGTTATAGAGTCTCATTGCAACTTATACGCCATTGTATTTAATCACCCAGTTAGATATAAACTATTACGTCTTTAATTACCAGGAAATAACTTAAACTTACGAGGAAATAACTTAAACTTACGAGGAAATAACTTGAACTTACGATATTTTATGAATCCATCTTTCTACCGTAGCTTAAGTGAAGCAGATAAATACTGTGCCTTCTCACATCACCAGATATCAGGAGAATTTAACGTAGGAAACTTTTTTTTTTAGAATTTTACTTAACGATCGTAAAAGCTGACAAATCATCTCTAGTTTATTGGCATAGGTTCATCTTGTCCATCTTTCCTGCCTCTGACTTCTTGCCCATCTTTATTGCCCTTGACTTCTTGCCCCTATATATTGCCCCTGACTTCTTGCCCATCTTTATTGCCCCTGATTCCTTCCCATATATATTGCCCCTGACTTCTTGCCTCAATATATTGCCCCTTACTTCTTGCCCATCTCTACTGCCTCTGACTTCTTGACTCTGATGCTCCCCGACTTATTGCCGACTAATTTCTTTCCCTTGACTTCTTGCCCCCCTTCCTTGCCCCCGACATCTTGCCCCTGACACCGTACCCTTGCTTGTCATAGTATGTTACGTATAATTATGAGAGTTTAGTTAATATATGAAGAGAGGCTGTGTGTGTGTGTGTGTGTGTGTGTGTGTGTGTGTGTGTGTGTGTGTGTGTATGTGTGTGTGTGTATGTGTGTGTGTGTGTGTGTAAATACAGACAGAGATGAATTAGAGATATATACAGAGAGAGACTTGAGTCAGATAGATATATAGATAGATAGCAAAGGACAGATAGACAAATAAAAATATAGACAGATAGACAGATAGATAGACAGACAGATAGACAGATAGATAGACAGATAGATAGACAGATAAATAGACAGACAGACAGACAGACAGACAGACAAATAGAAAGATAGACAGATAGACAGACACACAGACAGACAGATAGACAGACAGACAGACAGACAGACAGACAGATAGATAGACAGATAAACAGACAGACAGACAGACCGACAAATAGACAGATATATAGACAGACAGACAGATAGACAGAAAGATATATAGACAGTTGGAGAGAGAGAGTCAAGGAGTAAGAGAGTAGTGTGGCAGTGTTGGCACCAGAGGAGACTCAACTATGTAGTTGGCACCCCACACAGTACACCCAGCTGGGGGAGGGGTGAGGGGGGGGGGGAGGGGGAAGGGGTGTAAGGGAGGGGAAGAGTGTAGGGATAAGTAAAGACGTATCATATCATTTAGTTCAATTTAATAAGACGAAAAGGAATGAAAATTTTCGATCGTGTGAGTATAGCGGTGTGTGTGTGTGTACGTGTGTGTGTGTGTGTGTGTGTGTGTGTGTGTGTACGTGTGTGTGTATGTGTGTGTGTGTGTGTGTGTGTGTGTTCAAACTTAATATGTATATTATTTATGGTATCCCCTACATTTTCCTTTTTTCTAGTTGGAGGTAGTGAGGCTTACTGGTCGTCATGTCATTAACTGGTCCTTCACTGGTCATTAACTGGTCCTGAACTGGTCATTAACTGGTCATTAACTGGTCCTTCACTGGTTATTAACTGGTCATTAACTGGTCATTAACTGGTCCTGAACCGTGTCATTAACTGCTCATTAACTGGTCCTTCACTGACTATTAACTGGTCCTGAACCGTGTCATTAACTGGTCATTAACTGGTCCTTCACTGGTCATTAACTGGTCCTGAACTGGTCATTAACTGGTCATTAACTGGTCCTTCACTGGTCATTAACTGGTCCTTCACTGGTTATTAACTGGTCATTAACTGGTCATTAACTGGTCCTGAACCGTGTCATTAACTGGTCATTAACTGGTCCTTCACTGACTATTAACTGGTCATTAACTGGTCCTTCACTGCTCATTAACTGGTCCTTCACTGCTCATTAACTGGTCCTGAACCGTGTCATTAACTGCTCATTAACTGGTCCTTCACTGACTATTAACTGGTCATTAACTGGTCCTTCACTGCTCATTAACTGGTCCTTCACTGACTATTAACTGGTCCTGAACCGTGTCATTAACTGCTCATTAACTGGTCCTTCACTGACTATTAACTGGTCATTAACTGGTCCTTCACTGGTCATTAACTGGTCCTTCACTGGTCATTAACTGGTCCTGAACCGTGTCATTAACTGGTCATTAACTGGTCCTTCACTGCTCATTAACTGGTCCTTCACTGCTCATTAACTGGTCTTTCACTGGTTATTAACTGGTCCTTCACTGGTCATTAACTGGTCCTGAACCGTGTCATTAACTGGTCATTAACTGGTCCTTCACTGGTTATTAACTGGTCATTAACTGGTCATTAACTGGTCCTGAACCGTGTCATTAACTGCTCATTAACTGGTCCTTCACTGACTATTAACTGGTCCGTCACTGGTCATTAACTGGTCCTTCACTGCTCATTAACCGTGTCATTAACTGGTCATTAACTGGTCCTTCACTGACTATTAACTGGTCTTTTAACTCGGTATTAAATTCATTAAACCAACCCTTGTTAAAAGAAAAACAAATATATCCCTCATTCACCGCAGACTAAACTAACACTTTCCGTCAAGTCAGGAGAGGCAGGTACGGTGGTCTGACTAACACGTAGACCAGACAGACACACAGACAGACAGACACATAGATTGATATACATTCCAACAGACTTTCATATACGCTTTAACAAAATTTATTCACGTATTTTCAGATTATTTATACTCTTAAGTAATTTTTAGTATATATTTTAAAATCTTATGGAATTATTTTTAATTTTCTCTTTTATATTCATTTAAGACAAATTTCCTCAAGTGCGTCTTTTATCACTATTTTCTCGTAGATTTATTTCAGTTTTCTCTCTTGTGTCCGGCAGGTGAGTGTTGGCAGGCGTTAAGCTACAACAGGTGGTGAGTAGGTACTGGCTGGCCTTAGGTGGCGGCGCCTCCCTTCATGTACCCTTGGCTCCCCGCCCCCCAGTGACGTCATGGCCGCCTCACACTGCAACCACAGGAAGATTCAGTGAATTCAGGGGATGGTAGACTGTTAACTGTATACCCAGGGGATGGTAGACTGTTAACTGTATACCCAGGGGATGGTAGACTGTTAACTGTATACCCAGGGGATGGTAGACTGTTAACTGTATACCCAGGGGATGGTAGGCTGTTAACTGTATATCCAGGGGATGGTAGACTGTTAACTGTATACCCAGGGGATGGTAGACTGTTAACTGTATACCCAGGGGATGGTAGACTGTTAACTGTATACCCAGGGGATGGTAGACTGTTAACTCTATACCCAGGGGGTGGTAGACTGTTAACTCTATACCCAGGGGATGGTAGACTGTTAACTGTATACCCAGGGGATGGGAGACTGTTAACTCTATACCCAGGGGAAGGTAGACTGTTAACTGTATACCCAGGGGATGGTAGACTGTTAACTCTATACCCAGGGGATGGTAGACTGTTAACTGTATACCCAGGGGATGGTAGACTGTTAACTGTATACCCAGGGGATGGGAGACTGTTAACTCTATACCCAGGGGAAGGTAGACTGTTAACTGTATACCCAGGGGATGGTAGACTGTTAACTCTATACCCAGGGGATGGTAGACTGTTAACTCTATACCCAGGGGATGGTAGACTGTTAACTCTATACCCAGGGGATGGGAGACTGTTAACTGTATACCCAGGGGATGGTAGACTGTTAACTCTATACCCAGGGGATGGTAGACTGTTAACTCTATACCCAGGGGATGGGAGACTGTTAACTGTATACCCAGGGGATGGGAGACTGTTAACTGTATACCCAGGGGATGGTAGACTGTTAACTTTATACCCAGGGGATGGTAGACTGTTAACTGTATACCCAGGGGATGGTAGACTGTTAACTGTATACCCAGGGGATGGTAGACTGTTAACTGTATACCCAGGGGATGGTAAACTGTTAACTGTATACCCAGGGGATGGTAGACTGTTAACTGTATACCCAGGGGATGGTAGACTGTTAACTGTATACCCAGGGGATGGGAGACTGTTAACTCTATACCCAGGGGATGGTAGACTGTTAACTGTATACCCAGGGGATGGTAGACTGTTAACTGTATACCCAGGGGATGGTAGGCTGTTAACTCTATACCCAGGGGATGGTAGACTGTTAACTGTATACTCAGGGAATATTATACTGACTGTGTATCAAGGTTTTCTAGACTCACTTGAAACGGTTACAGTTATCCCAGGAATGCTAGACTGTTAACTGTTGACCGCAAGGTTCTTAGACTGCCTCTTTGAACGGGACTAACGTAGATTTTTACAGTCTACAGTCTAATTCATATTTTCTAAACTGTCAGTGTTAAGTGCCAACGAGAGAGAGAGAGAGAGAGAGAGGAGAGAGAGAGAGAGAGAGAAGGCTGTATCGACTGTACCTCTTAGACTGGTTAAGGAATCCCAGACTGTTAGACACATTCTTACACTTCCTCAGTTAAGGACAAAAAAAACAATTCGTAAGATACTTTAAGAATAACTTATCTTTCTGTCTTAGGTTAGGTTAGGTTAGGTTAGGTTTGGTTGGGTTGGGTTAGGTTAGGTTAGGTTAGGTTAGGTTAGGTTATTGGATACATTCTTATATCAATTCTTAAGAGAAAAAATATAATTTACGGATGATCTTTTGGGGGGAATATCATTTTGTGTCGTAACTTAAGGAAAAAAAAAGAGAGACGTCCTCAGATCTTCAGGCAGAGGGAAAAAAATGACGTACGGTTTTGTAAGGATGAATGAGGTGTCTCTTTGGTAGGGGAGGGGGGGGGGAGAGTGGTACCCAGGTGGAGAGGAAGGGGAGGAGGTGTTAATGTTTGGGTGGGGAGGAAGTGGGGGAGAGGACGAGGAGGAGGAAGAGGAGGCGGAAGAGGAGGCGGAGGCGGAGGAGGAGGAAGAGGAGGAAGAGGAAGAAGAGGCGGAGGAGGAGGCGGAAGAAGAGGAAGTGGAGGAGGAGGAGGAGGAAGAGGAAGAGGAGGCGGAGGCGGAGGAGGAGGAAGAGGAGGAAGAGGAAGAAGAGGCGGAGGAGGAGGCGGAAGAGGAGGAGGAGGAGGAGAGGAGGAGGAGGAGGAGGAAGAGGAGGAGGAAGAGGAGGCGGAGGAGGAGAAGGAGGAAGAAGAGGAAGAGGAGGAAGAAGAGGAAGAGGAGGAAGAGAAAGAAGAGGAAGAGGAAGAGGGGGAAGAAGAAGACGTCGTATCGCGTCCTGAATGCAACCAGTTCATGAATGGCGTAGCGGTGGTATTGGGGTATTGAATCCTGGTACTGCCCCACACACGACGACTTATATACCATCTAGTCCACGAATACACACACACACACACACACACAGAGACCACACACACACACACACACACACAGACCACACACACACACCGTAATTAGAGGTGTTATACGTAGCGCCATAATAAACACGGCTTTCTTCCTTCCTCCTGTTAAATGACGACGTTATTAACCTGTGATTCTTCTCTGTGTTAATGTTGGTGGTTAGTCAGTCGGGCCCCAGTCCTTGTAGACCCCATTTCTAATAGGCCCCAGTGTTATTATGGTTACACTACTAATAGAGACGAGTGGTAATAGGGAGGTGGAGAACATTTACCTCACTTGTTCACTTTTTCATTGTCTGGGAATTTTTGTAGCGGTGAATTAGGTCTTATGCCCCTCTTGCCCCCAGAGACTTGACCTACCTTGTCTGTCTGTTTGTCTAATTTCTCTCTCTCTCTCTCTCTCTCTCTCTCTCTCTCTCTCTCTCTCTCTCTCTCTCTCTCTCTCTTTATATATCTATTTATCTATCTATCTGTCTGTCTGTCTGTCTGTCTGTCTGTCTGTCTTTTTAGCCTTTATCTGTCTCAAATTCTTTCCCTTCTTAGATCTCTCTCTCTCTCTCTCTCTCTCTCTCTCTCTCTCTCCCTCCCTCCCTGGTGAGGCAGTAGCCACGAGGGAGTATCAGCTAACAATAGACTTAGTAGGGGGGGAGGAGGGGGTAAGGGTGGAGGGAGGGGGGTAAGGGGGGAGGGAGGGAGGGAGAAGGGGGGACAGGGGATAGAGGATGGACGTAAGGGGGGAGGGGGGAATAGGAGAGGAGATGGAGGAGGGAGGGGGTAAGTGAGAGGAGAGGGAGGGAGGGAGAGGGAGGGAGATTAGCTAGAGGGAGGGATAGTAGCTTAAGGGAGGGAGAGTAGCTAGAGGGAGGGAAGTAGCTAGAGGGAGGGCGAGTAGCTAGAGGGAGGGAAGTAGCTAGAGGGAGGGAGAGTAGCTAGGGAGGGAAAGTTGCAAGAAGGAGGGAGAGGAAGAGGAAACCGAACAAGGAGGGAGAGGAGCGAGAGTAGGGAGAGATAGGAGTAAGAGCAGGGAGAGATAGGAGTAAGGGCAGGGAGAGATAGGAGTAAGGGCAGGGAGAGATAGGAGTAAGAGCAGGGAGAGATAGGAGTAAGGGCAGGTAGAGATAGGAGTAAGGGCAGGGAGAGATAGGAGTAAGGGCAGGGAGAGATAGGAGTAAGGGCAGGGAGAGATAGGAGTAAGAGCAGGGAGAGATAGGAGTAAGGGCAGGGAGAGATAGGAGTAAGGGCAGGGAGAGATAGGAGTAAGAGCAGGGAGAGATAGGAGTAAGAGCAGGGAGAGATAGGAGTAAGGGCAGGGAGAGATAGGAGTAAGAGCAGGGAGAGATAGGAGTAAGGGCAGGGAGAGATAGGAGTAAGAGCAGGGAGAGATAGGAGTAAGGGCAGGGAGAGATAGGAGTAAGGGCAGGGAGAGATAGGAGTAAGGGCAGGGAGAGATAGGAGTAAGGGCAGGGAGAGATAGGAGTAAGAGCAGGGAGAGATAGGAGTAAGGGCAGGGAGAGAGGAGACTGAGAGCTGGGTACCAACACCTCCACAACTTGGGTCAGCTACAAGTTGAGGAACTCCCCTTACATCTACACTCCGACTATTACTCCCACTCCGCCCTATACTCCCACACTCCCTCTGACTGGGATAGATGTTAAATGGGATAGGAGGAGTGTGTGTGTTGGGGGGATAGACTGACCAGGCATCAAAAGAAACAGAAAGAAAGGGATAGAGACAGACATACAGACAGACAGACATACAGACAGGGAGAATAAACACGTCTCAGCTATATACCTTCAGATAAACTCCTAATAGAAACATCAAACAGCAAAGTGAAGATAAACTGAGGAAAATGGGGAGAGTTCAGAAGAAAAACGAAAATAAAAGAAGACAGGAACTAAGATAAACACCATTAAGAATATATAAGAGAAGGAGGAATTAGCGCACCCCTGTCAACCTCCCCAAGAGTACAACTGACACTCGTGATGTGTAAATTTCTATCAATATATATTAAATAGACTACGTATTTAACTTTAAACTAATGAAGAAATTTATAAGTATTTTGAAATTTATGAAGAATTGTAAGATATTTGAAAACAATGATTTACGTTTAAATTAGAAGTTATCGCGCCAAGAAGGGAAAAAAACAGACGTGATGCGCAAACTCTTAAAAATATAAATATAATTAATTACTAATTGAGTCTGAATAAATAAATTGTTTCTTTTCTTTTTTTTTGAGAAATTTGGTTATAGCCTCAAGAAATAATTGATAATTAAACTAATAAATGAGTTAGTACAAGTGGTATTCTTCCTTCTCTTCTTCTTCGTCCTCATCTTCCTTCTTCCCTCCCCCCCCCTTTCTTCTTCCTCTTCCTCTCTCTTCTTCTTCTCCTCCTCCTCTTCCTCCAGACGCCTCATGACTAATAAGCCAATTTAGCACGATGAGACAAATGCATTGAATAATGAACCAATCAGAGCAAACTTGGTGCTAAAGACTTTGTAAAGGTTGACCAATCAGCGGTGAGACCTTGAACACGTGTTGGTTTTTTATTGTTTTTTTTGTTTTTTTTTTTTGTTTTTTTGAAGCTTCGTATTGAGAACCAGAGGACGAGTTATTTATATTATCTATTTATGTCTCTTCCCCTTCACCTCTACCCACCTGAGGTAAACGGTAGGAGGAGGGGGAGAGGAGGAGGAAAAGAAGGAAGATAGGAGGAAGAGGAGAGGAGGAGGAAACAACATCCAGCATCACTCTCTTACCGACGGTGTTTTGTGCTGATCTTCTTCTTCTTCTTCTTCTTCTCCTTCTCCTAAGTTCACCTTCACGTTAATTACCTCTGCACCCACCTGACTTTCACCTTGATTCGTTAGACCTTAAGAAAACAATAATAGCTGTCCTTATTCCCCTGTGTCAGAGAGAGAGGTGTGGACAACATGTACAGTAGTACCTAGAGTAAACCTAAGACTATTTCTGGGGTCACTTAATAATACATGTTGGTTAAGAGTCAATGGAACCCTGGTATTCTCTCTCTCTCTCTCTCTCTCTCTCTCTCTCCGTAGTGAATACTGATTATATCACTCTGTCTTAATTCTCCTCCCTCCCCTCTGTTTCTCTTCTGTTGTTAAGTGAATCAGTCAGTGAGTTTATTAAAGTTAGGTGTGAGCTGAGCATACACGAGAGAAGATAGGCCAAGGACTACATTATGTTTATGATGGCTGGACGTATAGAGAGGTGCTCAGACTGTGTGTTCCAGGTGGGGCCAAGCACAGCCTCTGGTCACTGTGATACACTTACACTCTGAAGGTTGGTATTGGAGATTTAGTTGATGTGCACATTTGAGGGTGATATAACAGTCGGTGCTGCCACAGTCCAGCCAGCATGAAACGGTCTGGTTTAGGATTACACGTGTTGTAATCACTGAGCGTGTGGGTCAGTCTGGGGTGTCCGGTATACATGACGCCCCTGCTTCCCTCGCCACAATAAACAAGGGTAGAGTTTAACTGCTCCGAGACGCACCTTGGCATACAGTCGGTCATAGATCACCTTATCGGTAATACTTGACGCGGTCTTGATTCTAAACCTGTCACGATCTGTCACATGGTGTTACAGTCCGGCAGACCTGACAAATTCCAGAGGTAAGATAGAAGAAACATTCGAACTAGAACCGATTACAAAAGTCACCTTCACGCGCTGCTGTGTTTCTCTCCATTCATTTACGCTGTAGAGGCGCCCTGATACCTCTGACTCAAGCGCCGGCCGTAGGTAACATTCACTGAATATAATCCCGTTGTCATTTTTGGTCAAATCCAGAATATAGGAATATACTTAAGTTAATTTATTCATCTACGGTTAAGTGATATAAAAGACGTGACGGGGGTGGAGGTGGTGCTGGTGACGGGGGTGGAGGTGGTGCTGGTGACGGGGGGGGGGGTGGTGCTGGTGACGGGGGTGGAGGTGGTGCTGGTGACGGGGGGGGGGGGGTGGTGCTGGTGACGGGGGTGGAGGTGGTGCTGGTGACGGGGGTGGAGGTGGTGTTGGTGACGGGGGTGGAGGTGGTGCTGGTGACGGGGGTGGAGGTGATGCTGGTGACGGGGGTGGAGGTGGTGCTGGTGACGGGGGTGGAGGTGGTGCTGGTGACGGGGGTGGAGGTGGTGCTGGTGACGGGGGTGGAGGTGGTGCTGGTGACGGGGGTGGAGGTGGTGCTGGTGACGGGGGTGGAGGTGGTGTTGGTGACGGGGGTGGAGGTGGTGCTGGTGACGGGGGTGGAGGTGGTGTTGGTGACGGGGGTGGAGGTGGTGCTGGTGACGGGGGTGGAGGTGGTGTTGGTGACGGGGGTGGAGGTGGTGCTGGTGACGGGGGTGGAGGTGGTGCTGGTGACGGGGGTGGAGGTGGTGCTGGTGACCGGGGGGGGGGTGTGGTGCTGGTGACGGGGGTGGAGGTGGTGCTGGTGACGGGGGTGGAGGTGGTGCTGGTGACGGGGGTGGAGGTGGTGCTGGTGACGGGGGGGGTGGTGCTGGTGACGGGGGTGGAGGTGGTGCTGGTGACGGGGGTGGAGGTGGTGCTGGTGACGGGGGTGGAGGTGGTGCTGGTGACGGGGGGGGGGGGTGGTGCTGGTGACGGGGGGGGAGGTGGTGCTGGTGACGGGGGTGGAGGTGGTGCTGGTGACGGGGGTGGAGGTGGTGCTGGTGACGGGGGTGGAGGTGGTGCTGGTGACGGGGGTGGAGGTGATGCTGGTGACGGGGGTGGAGGTGGTGTTGGTGACGGGGGTGGAGGTGGTGTTGGTGACGGGGGTGGAGGTGGTGTTGGTGACGGGGGTGGAGGTGGTGCTGGTGACGGGGGTGGAGGTGGTGTTGGTGACGGGGGTGGTGTTGGTGACGGGGGTGGAGGTGGTGACGGGGGTGGAGGTGGTGCTGGTGACGGGGGTGGAGGTGGTGCTGGTGACGGAGGTGGTGCTGGTGACGGGGGTGGAGGTGGTGCTGGTGACGGGGGTGGAGGTGGTGCTGGTGGAGGTGGTGTTGGTGACGGGGGTGGAGGTGGTGTTGGTGACGGGGGTGGAGGTGGTGCTGGTGACGGGGGTGGAGGTGGTGTTGGTGACGGGGGTGGAGGTGGTGGAGGTGGTGCTGGTGACGGGGGTGGACGTGGCTGGGGAGCTCCTATAATATGGCAGAACCTGACTGTAGCTCGTCCTTCCTCAGTGCCTACCTCGTCGTACGAACTCTTTAGTTAGTCACTTAAGAGTTGTATGGTGTGCCGGAGATGGAGGACGAGGGTGTGACCAAACTCTCCCGCCCACCTGACCTCTCACTCACCCACCCACTCACCCACCCACTCACTCACTCACCCACTCACTCACTCACTCTAACTTTACAACAATAATGAATTAATATCTTTGTAATAATATGATGGAGATGGGAGTTGTCAAAATATATAATAAGAGTAGCACCAATATATAGGACTATAGTATTTCCACTCTAACCTGGCCCGTAAGCCACGCCCTTCTTCTGTACTAATATCTAATTGGTTCATAGAAAATTCAAACTAAATATGTTATGACAGTAGTGATGATGATAATATTATCCAAATAGTGGTGAACCTTTTATGACAGTACTGGTAAATCCTGCGTGACATATGGGGGTAAACTTAGACAAATAAGACAGTGTGGCTAAGATAACACGTTGGAAAGTGGCTAAGATAACACGTAGGAAAGTGGCTAAGATAACACGTAGGAAAGTGGCTAAGATAACACGTAGGAAAGTGGCTAAGATAACAAGTAGGAAAGTGGCTAAGATAACACGTAGGAAAGTGGCTAAGATAACACGTAGGAAAGTATTTAAGTTAGACAGTATCTCTTCTGTCTCCACTTACGAGGAAAACAGAACTTAGGAAGCTTTGAGAATCTGGTGTCTGGAGAGAGATGAGCCCTATACACAGACTAGATCACACGAGACTGAGAGGAGATCTTGTGGGGGCTAGGAGGGGCTGGAAGAGCTAGAGGATGGGTAGGAGAGGTTAGATGAAGGCTAGCAGATGTCAGAGAAGGGTAGGGGTAGTAAGAGAGAGGTAGGAGGGGCTAGATTATACCTAGGAGAGGTTAGATGAGAGCTGCGAAAGGATAGTGAGGGGGTAGGAGTAGTTAGAGGTGAGGGCTAGGGACCAGGGGGTTAGAGCTAGGGGCCAAGAGGTGGGGGCTAGGGGCCAGGAAGTGGAGGTTAGGGACCAGGAGGAGGGGGCTAGGGGATGGGAAGGATAGATAGAAGGTTTATCTGTGATGGAGTATTTCGCTCGTGGGGGATGAAACGATATCAGGGAGTTGGCTGAGAGAGAGAGAGAGAGAGAGAGAGAGAGAGAGAGAGAGAGAGAGAGAGAGACGAAGTTGTTATTGTTCACGACCATTCAGGACACGGGTTCCAGCACAGCCACTCAGGATAAGGGTTCGGAATCAGTCACTCAAGAGATGGCAAAAACCTTTACGAGTCGCTGTTATGAAGCATCATCTTGAAGGAGTCACTATAGGATAAGTTGTCAGGATGTGTAGGATGAGTTATCAGGATGTGATGAAGGAGTTAGTGTACTATAGGATGAGTCGTTAGGATGTGTTGAAGGAGTAAGTGTAGGATGTGATGAAGGAGTTAGTTTAGGATGTGTTGAAGGAGTTAGTTTAGGATGTGTTGAAGGAGTAAGTGTAGGATGTGATGAAGGAGTTAGTGTAGGATGTGATGAAGGAGTTAGTGTAGGATGTGTTGAAGGAGTTAGTTTTGGATGAGTTGTCAGGATGTGTTGAAGATGACTGTCAGTAGATTATAATGACATACATCTCCTTAATTTAGTCACTTTAATGTCGAGCGTATACTTCTTTCTAAAGGGGGTTAGGTTAGGTTAGGTTAGGTTATATTCAACCTCAGAAAACCTTTGACATTAGTACTAAGTGATGGGGTGTAGAGAGATGGTTAAGGCTGCTGAGAAAGTGCAGTCTATATTTATCTGTCATATACACAAGAAAACCTGAATTATTTCCTCAATTTTTTTTTTTTTTTAGGATTTTAATAGATTTCGGTTCAGCCTAAAGTGATGTGCATGGCTTCATTTTTGTGTACAAGTAGAATGACTAGTTGTTTGTAAGGAAGGGTAACATGAGAAGGTGAGGTGTGGAAGAAAGTGAGGTGGGAGGGGAAGAAAGTGAGATGGGAGGGGAAGAAAGTGAGGTGGGAGGAAGAAAGTGAGATGAGAGGAATAAAGTGAGATGAAAGGGGAAGAAAGTGAGATGAGAGGGAAGAAAGGGACAGGAAGGGTGAGAAAGTGAGATGAGAGGGAAAGAAAGTGAGAGGAATGGTGAGAACGTGAGATGGGAGGGGACGAAAATGAGAGAAAGGGTGAGGAAGTGATATGAGAGGGAAATAAAATGAGAGGGAGAGGAAGGATGAGAAAGTGATATGAGAGGGAAAGAAAGTGAGATGAAAGGAATAAAGTGAGATGATAGGGGAAGAAAGTAAGATGAGAGGGGAAGAAAGTGAGATGAGAGAGGAAGGGTGAGAAAGTGAAGTAAAAGTTCCATTCAATATATCCGGTTCATTCCAAAGCTCCTTATCAACAATGGCCCTTATAGCTTTTAACGAGATGATGAGGTTTGTGTCATTAGCTTCCTAGTCTGGGCTGTTTGTAAAGCTCACCTGGGTTACCTGCAGCATTACCTTCATGTTAAAGAGGAAGTGTGGGTCGAGTGAGCTGCAGGAACCACTCGCCATGGTAAAGAGAACTAATGAAACTATCTTGAGGTGTGTGTGTGTGTGTATGGTCACAGGGTGGTGTAATGCGTCTTGTTTGCAGGTGTATGGCATCAGTATCTAGTGCAGTATGTAAAGGGGTGAGTGATAATTGAGTGTTAAAATCTGGTGACCATTATGGCCCGAATGCCATACAGCACAGTTTATTTATTTTTTATTAATTCTCCAGTCCTTCTTCCTGTCATAAATAATTAAAAAAAAAAGCATTGTACATTCTAACGAGTTTGTTACGATACTTATGTACGGATATATAATGTATATAATAAAAAACATGTATCTGGTGTAGGTTTCGCGCATCTGTACAGTAAAGGGAGGGGAGGATCAGCTCAGAAATAGGTATAATGAACTATCTAGGAATGTTAAGAAAAATGTAAGGAAAGCAAAGAGAGACTATGAAATCAAAATAGCAAGAGAATACAAGGCGAATCCCAAGGGATTTTTCCAGGTATATAGAACAAAGGTCAAGGACAAAGTTGGGCCTTTAAAGTCAGGGAGGGGAGAAGTGATAAATGGCAGTGAAGAAATACGCAAAGCATTGAACAGCTATTTCTTATCAGTTTTCACAGAAGAAATTCGCTATGAAATTCCAGAGGTGGAACTGATATTTAAGGAAAAGGAAGAAAAGAAATTAAAGAATATCACTATCAGAAAAGAGGATGTTCTTAAGAAGATAAATAAACTAAAGAAGACAAAATCCCCAGGGCCGGATGAAATTTTCCCTCGAGTCTTGAAAGAGTGTAGGGAACAGATTAGCGGACCCCTCGTAAACTTATTTACAAACTCATTAGACACCTGAGTTATGCCAGACTTGTGGAAACAGGCAAATGTAGTACCCATATTCAAAAAGGGAGACAGAGCATCAGCGTCAAATTACCGGCCGATCAGTTTGACGTCAGTAGTGGGGAAATTTCTTGAATCAATTATAGCAGATAGCATGCGATCGCATCTAGAGAAAAGCAAATTAATCTACGACTCTCAACATGGGTTTACGAAGGGAAAATCTTGTCTAACAAATCTTCTGACGTTTTTTAGGAAAGTCTTCGAGGTAGTAGATAATGACGAAAATTACGATGTTACTTAACCTTTAGCAAAGCATTTGACAGAGTACCGCATCAGAGGCTTCTGAGAAAAATTAAGGCTCATGGTATCGAGGGGAAAGTTTTAAATTGGATAAAATCATGGCTCACCGATAGAACACAGAGGGTCAGCGTAGATGGTGTTAAATCTGAGTGGGGCCGTTTAACCAGTGGGGTTCCCGAGGGGTCAGTACTAGGCCCACTCTTGTTCCTAATCTACACAAACGATCTAGATACTGGGATCAGCAGTGACATAAGCAAGTTTGCGGATGACACCAAAATAGGGCGGCAGATTAATTCAGGGCAGGATGCAAATGCATTACAGGAGAATCTAAATAAACTGCAGGGGTGGTCTGAAAAATGGCAAATGAAATTCAACACCAGCAAGTGCAGTGTACTTAATATTGGAAGAACAAATGCTGATAATGTATACAGCCTTAACAACATCAACCTAGAGAAGTCGACTTGTGAAAGAGACCTAAGGGTACTTGTAAGCCCGGACCTACGGCCTAGAAAACAGTGCGTTAATGTTCGAAATAAGGCAAACAGAGTATTGGGTTTTATATCTAGAAGTGTAAGTAACAAGAGTGCAGAGGTTTTATTGCAACTATATCTTGCGCTAGTCAGGCCGCACCTCGATTATGCGGTTCAGTTCTGGTGCCCTTATTATAGAATGGATATCAATTCACTAGAGTCGGTGCAGCGAAGAATGACAAAAATGATTCCGGGACTTAGAAACCTTCCATATCAGGATAGGTTAAAGAAACTTAACTTGCATTCCTTAGAAAGACGAAGAGTGCGGGGAGATATGATAGAAGTATTTAAGTGGGTGAAAGGAATCAATAAAGGGGATATAGATAAAGTTCTTATAATATCCGAGCAGGATAGGACTCGAAGCAACGGATTCAAGTTGGATAAGCTTAGGTTTAGGAGGGAGATAGGAAGAAACTGGTTCACAAATAGGGTGGTGGACGAGTGGAACAAGTTTAGCAGCTTTGTAGTAAGTGCGGGAATTCTGGAAAGTTTCAAAAGGAGGCTAGATAGATTCATGGATGATAGAGAGTGGTCGAAACTCTCGACAGGAGCTGCCATGCACAGACCAACCGGACTATTGCAGACTCCTTATCTTATGTTCTTATGTAATGCAGTGTGGAGGGGGGCGACTGTAGGCTGAGGCGATCGTTATGGTCAGTTAGTCGTACTGCACTGTTTATTTATTTATTTAGTTTTAATTTATATTCCTTCCTGTGGCATAAGTAATTGTTATATTTGTCTATACAATCTAACGAGTTTGCTACGATACTTATATATATATATATATATATATATATATATATATATATTATATATATATATATATATATATATATATGTATATATATATATATATATATATATATATATATATATATATATATATATATATGTAGGACTTATGTATAGTATAGGTAATATACATACTGTATAAATTTATACAAACCGACATTGGGATTGTCGACTCTGCGATCTTAAGCGATTTGATTTGATGTACAGTAAGTAAATAACAGTGACACAGACATTACAAGGAAAATTTTCCAGATTATCAAGGACATTATAAGATCATTTAGCATATATTATGTTTTACTATAAATGTTTTATCAAGAAAGTGTATAGCTACTGTAGAGCAGTGAGTTGTAGGCTTGGCCGACCGACATTGGCCAAATATTGTACAGTAAACCTGTTTGTTTCTTTACTTTCTCTTAACATTAGTCAGTGACATAGGTTTGTTTCTTTACGTCCTGACGAATTTACAACATAGTTTTATGAACAGTTAGTGTTGCGTGGTTCTCACACTTTATATACGTCAAATAATACAACTATAGTTAGCAGACACATCCTATTGTCCTCGTCTCCTTGTCACTGTGGGGTTATCTGATATTGTGTTGTCTAGCACTCAGGACGGGATTGATGGAAACTCTAAGGTGGTGGTTTTTCTTGTATAAAATATATTATATGAAAGACAGTCTGGTGCTGGAGATGCCGTGTGGTGAGAGGCTTGCTCAAGAGACACGTTCAGTGAGTAGCGTGCTTGAGGAGGTATCTGTGCAGGAGCTTCGTTAGAGGAGATTTTGCGTGTTCAGGAACGTAGTGCAGAATGAATCTCAATGGAGAGACAGAGCTTATATACACAGCAGCCGGAAGTAAACCCGTGGGAACTCAGTTTCAATTTCAATTGTTTATTCCTTGACAGAGGAAGCGGGATCCTAGTGCTGTCACTAGGTACCCCTGTACAATGACACCAGAAGCATCTGGCAAGTGTGACAAGTATATACAGTATAAATATTATAAAGGGGCTAACTAAAGCCTAAGGAAGGAAGGATATTCCTTTAACACATCGTCAATATTATTTACATAGTATCTGGCCAGTATGAGGAGGATCATCGTGTCTCCGTCAGGGGGTCGTGGAATGGTGGTCCAGCAGGCGTCACGGAAGTGTTGTGTGTGGGGACATCTTAGGAGGTAGTGGATAAGGGTGCGGCTGTCTGGTCTTCTGCATAACGGCCGTCTTGACGGACATTGCAAGTCAATATCAGTCCCATTCATTGACAACTGGGACAACTTCTACGGCAGAAGGGACCTCTATGCTAGGGATGGGGTGCACCTGTCTCGGGAGGGGGTGGCAACCCTGGCTGGGTCTCTAGAGGGGGCAGTTCAAAAGATATCGAAGTCTTTAAACTGCTAGGGGAGCATAGGAGCACGGGGTTGGAGGAGACTGCAGTGGTAGCGGGTAAACCAAGTGAAAGATTACAGGGAAATAGTGTTAGGAACGATGACAAAACTAAATTAGACAGGGAATTTAAACCTAAACGCAGTAAAGGGAGGACTCAGAACACGACTAACTTAAATGTCTACTACACGAACAGTAGAAGCATGAGAAACAAAATGGATGATATTAAGGCCTTGGTATGTACCGAAAAAATCGATATAATAGCATTCACTGAAACATGGATCAACCTAGACTCACGTGAGTTACCGAATACCAAATTGCGGATTACAAATTGTTCCATACTGATAGGCCGTCCAGGAAAGGAGGCGGAGTCGCCATCTATGTCAGGGATAATCTGAAGTGTGAAATAAATAAGGAAATAAAAACTGAGCGGAATACAGAAATAATTTGGGTAAAATTAATCGACGGCAGGGAAAAATTAATCATAGGAGTAATATATAAACATCCCAATCTTGATAGAGGTAATGAGCGACTTATCTGGGACGAAATGCGCAGGGCTTCCATACACAACAAAGACTGTATAGTAGGCGATTTTAACCTTGGCCAAATAGATTGGACTGACCTTACGGGTAACTCAGAATCAGAGGAATTCCTCGAGACGATCCAGGACTGTTTCCTCAGTCAACATATAACCGAACCCACCCGGGGTAATAATATACTCGATTTAGTTCTGTCGAACAGAGAAAACCTCATTAGCAATGTCGAGGTAGAGAACGAACTTGCAAACAGCGATCACAAAGAAATTAGATTCCAGTTAGATTTTCAGGTCAGACGTAAAGGGAATTCCATTAAAGTCCCAGATTTCAGAAGGGCAAACCTTGATAGTTTAAAGAGGCAGCTGAGAGAGGGGGTGTCTCGCTTGGATGTGAACCAAGATGACACCGACCTGATAACGAGATCTGAGATTGCCGAGTTCCACGACAATTTAAATAACGAGTTACTTAATGCACGAAGGCAGAACATACCATACAAAAAACTCAGATCAGACAACAATGACCCTAAATGGATATATAATTATTTGAAGAACATTATTGGCCAAAGGAAGGCTATAGGTAGAAGGATAAATCGTGGCGAATTTTACCTCCGGGAGTATTATAAGGTATTGGCCGGTAGGGTTAAGACCGAGATAAGAAAAGCCAAGAGGAACTATGAACTGAAGGTAGCAGGGAAGGCGAAAACAAACCCCAAAGGATTCTACCAAATGTATCAAACTAAAACACGAGATAAGAGTGGACCAATACGTTCAGATACCGGCGAGCTAACTGATAACGACGGAGAAATGAGCAATAATCTGAATAAATATTTTTCAACAGTTTTCACCACCGAAAATTTAAACATGATACCCGAGGCACCGACTCTATTCAGAGATAGTGAAGAAAACAAATTAAGCGAGATAGTAGTGACTAGTAACGATGTTAATAAGCCAATAGACAAACTGAAGCCTAATAAGTCACCTGGTCCCGATGAGATATTTGCCAGAGTATTAAAGGAATGTAAGGAAGAGCTTAGTATGCCCTTAGCAAAGTTGTTTAACATGTCCTTAAAAACAGGTGTAGTACCAGAATCCTGGAGGATAGCGAATGTAATACCGATTTTCAAGAAGGGGGATATATCACTATCCTCTAACTACCGCCCAACCAGTCTAACATCAATAGTAGGTAAATTACTAGAATCAATTATTTCAAACTCTATTCGAAACCACCTGGAGAAGCACAAGTTGATCAATGATTCCCAACATGGCTTCACAAGGGGGCGTTCATGCCTAACTAATCTATTAACATTCTTTTCATCAGTTTTCGAATCGGTGGACGAGGGGCACAATTATGATGTGGTATATCTGGACTTTAGCAAAGCCTTCGACAGAGTCCCCCACGAACGACTAATTAGAAAGGTAGAAGCGCATGGCATCAAAGGTAATATCCTTAAATGGATTAGGGCGTGGTTAAGGGACAGGAAACAGCAAGTGAGCATAAGCGGCACTAAATCGCATTGGAGCAACGTCACTAGTGGAGTTCCCCAAGGCTCAGTACTTTGACCATTATTATTTATTATATACATAAACGACATAGTTATCGGCACAGACAGCAACATAAGTAAATTTGCTGATGACACAAAAATAGGACGTGTAATTAAATCTGACGAGGACTCTGCAAAACTACAGGAAGATCTAAACAAATTTTTCGAATGGTCTGAAAAATGGCAGATGAAATACAATGTGGACAAATGTAAAGTACTCAGTATAGGAGATGTAAACAGGGAAACCAGTTACCAGATGAACAACGATGCCATTGTGGAATCCAACTGCGAGAGAGATTTAAGAGTAATGATAAGTAGGAATCTTAAGCCAAGTAAACAATGTGTTTTTGCTCGTAACAAGGCTAATAAAGTACTTGGGTTCATACAAAGGAGTGTTAGTTACAAGACTAGCGAGGTCATCTTAAAATTATATATAGCTCTTGTGAGACCTCACCTGGATTACTCACTTCAGTTCTGGTCACCATATTACAGAATGGATATAGAATCATTGGAAAGAATCCAGAGGAGAATGACAAGATTAATCCCGGGCATTAGGAACCTTGAATACAAAGACAGGTTAAAGTATCTTAATTTGCACTCCCTCGAGAGACGTAGAGTGAGGGGCGACATGATAGAGGTGTATAAATGGAAGTCAGGGTTAAACAAATGGGACATTACAAAGGTACTCAAACTATCCAACCAGGAGCGAACTCGTAACAATGGTTTTAAATTAGACAAATTTAAATTTAGGCATGAAATAGGTAAACACTGGTTTGGAAACAGAGTAGTGGATGAATGGAACAAGTTACCAAATATCATCATTAACTCGAATACGCTGAATTGCTTCAAACATAGGTTGGATGCTCATATGAGCAATAGGGGTTGGGTGTAAACGGGACTGCCCAGTATGGGTCAATAGGCCCGTTGCAGTTTCCTCCATTCTTATGTTCTTATGTTCTTATAATGCACAAGAGCGTTGCTCAGGGGATGCGGGGGATACCAATCTCCCAAGCAAAGTCATACCCAATGATGATACCCGGTTTCTTGACTCTGTTGCCAGGGTAGACGTAGCAGCTGGTGACCCACCCCCCCCCCCCCCCCCCGGGCAGCTCGCTTGGTTGCTAGGATACTGTCCCATTGGAATGCGGATGAAGTTGTAGGGGAGAGATCTACTACATTACCACCAGTAAATGGAATTTCTATTGACTTGACAGCATAACTATGAGTGCAAATCTGTTATCTGGTTGTCGGGATATATACATATGTAAAATAAAATATATAAAGAAAATCAGAAAGTGAACAGAGTAAATTGCAGGGAAAATGTTTGATTTTGTGTGTTTTTTTTTAAATACCAGAGTCCAGTCTTCTCAGCATGGAACACTGTATTGGTGAGGCAGTTTGAGAGAATATGTGGTTTTTAGTTCTGAACTTCTGTCAAAATTTTGAAGTTTTACTATTATTTGAGGAAGAGTTTTTCATCTTTGATCTTGCGATATCAAAGTATTCTAAAAGACCGTGAAATGAGGATATCGTCATAGAAGATTATAGTGAAGTTTTACACACACACACACACACGCGCGCGCATGCAGCAATCCATTTACCCACCCGGGCTGGGATTTTTTACTAAAAAGGGCCGTTTTTTATTGGTTTGTTTCAGATTTTCAATGTAAATTTACTCTTTTGGTACCTGTAGAAATAACAAGACAATTGTACTGATGCATATTTAATGATATTTACGGTAAAGTAGCTGAATAGAAATATAATTTAAGAACAGTAAATCAAAATATAGGTGTAGTGTATCAGCCAGTAGGGTCATAAAATATTGTATAGAAAATAAATTTATAGTTAATAAATTAAAATGTAAACACATTTCCTCACATATATAATTTTCTTCAACATTTTAGTACTGTATAGAGGTATAATAACTCAAATAAAATGTAACTACAATATTTCTTTACATAAAAAAAATATGCTTGCCTCTAAAGAATTCGGTTCATATTTTTTAAACACTTGAAATGTTGGAGCCTGAAGCAAAATTATTAGCATTAAGAATATAATAATGCTTAAGATATTGTGTACATAACATTACAGTATTGAATTTTACTGGTACAGTAACTTAAACTTTTCTACTTATTTTGAAGCATTCTGTGGCATTTTACCTACTAACTAACTATCATGTAAAATAAATTGATAATAAAAGCATTTACTCTCATTAGGAATTATTACTACAAATAACATGTTTAGGAACTCCAGTATATTGATGGTTTAAAAAATAGAACACTGTTGTCAGCATTTCATTAAGTGTGTAGCTTGTCATAGCAACTGCAACAGATATGTTTTAGATGGTCTTGACAAATCAAACTTTGACGTAATTGACACTGACTCCGGCACTTGTTCATTTTAGTATACTTAGCAGAATACCCAGCACCATGTATAGACTCTAAACATGTTTTACCTCTACAGTACCTCTCTGTTCTGATCTGTAAGAATGAAGGTCATCTGGCACAACCACAGGGGCAGGTACTGGGTTACCAAGTATTATATTAATCTTAGCAATGTTACTCTTTGGCAAATTAACAACCGATCTCCTTTGTTCCATTTGTGGATTACACAGAGATTTCACCAACTCCCTCTCATACGTGAATGAATTTAATCTTATGGGGTTAGTATTTGTATTCACTGAAAAAACTGTCTGTGAATTTACTCTGCCAGTATCAAGTATGTAAGAGAAATCATTGACAGTCCACCACAGGCACTTAATGTTCATTGTAAAAATGTGTCTTTTGGTCAACAACGTCTGTGCCTCCCTTAGTGAAGTGCAGTTTATAGGTAGTTGGTTTGTTTCGACTCTCATCTTCGGTAATTCCTAGCAGAGGAGGAATTGTACTGAGGAGCATAACGTTTTTCATGCCCGTACTCTTGGTCTGAGTTACATAGGAATTGAAACTACAATTCTTTTTCCCCCGTAAAATTCATATGATTTGTCTTTTCTTCCAGTTGTAGCTTGTATTTATGGGGGTATACCTTTCCTACCAGCATTAATAGTACCTATGAGAGTCATACCTTCTGACAGGGAGCCATTCAAACAATTCCACATTGGTGTACAACCTATCCAGGGTAATAGTCCTACCTCTAGGGTCTACACAACTCTTCAACTGGTTTACAAGAGCTTTGACAGTAAGGCTAGTACCCTGTATGTAATGTGGTCCAGGCTCCTCAGTAGGTTTACCAGAATACACTATTGTCCTGAAAGTAAATGGATACCTAACAGCATTGACAGATTTATACAGAAGGCTGAACCGGACAGGCTTGGTCTTGTTATATTGTCGGAAACCTATTTGAATCCTTCACCCATAAAAAGTTTCAACTGTTAAGTACTCATCAGGCTGTAAAACTTAACTACAGTGTGTGTTGAAGTGTTTAAAGAGGTCCCTTACTGCAGCAAATCTATTATGTATCTACCTTCGATGTCTAGTATCAAGGTTATCAAAGGTAATGTTGGCATGAATAAATGAAAATCTTTTGGCAGACATCACTGCTCCAAATATTGGGTTGCCAATTGATTCCCTTAAGAGAACATGGTAATCATTTGTCCCAAGTAAACCTCTTGCATATAATAGTCCAATAGAACTTCTCAATTCTACCAAGTCAATGAGTCTTAGCATTCGTATACAGTGACTATACACCATCTCCTTAATCATTTGAGATGTTACAAACAAATCCCAAGCCTGTATAGGGGTGTCAGCCTCTTTTGCCACGCCTAGTACACCTCCAGCAGTCAAGATATTTTCAGTTCCCAGCCTATCAGTAAGTGATTTTTTTTTTTTTATCCAGGTAATTTTCCTCCCAGGATCTGTTTTCCGCTTTGGCCTCTCTAAGATGGCTGTATATTATTCCCTTGTGTAACTTGGAAGGAGAAACTCATCATAGTTATTCAAATTCAAACAACTGTCTAAAGAATTCACAATCCCGTCTCTTACCAACTGCATTCTGTACCTGACTGATACCATTCATCTCGCTGTACACCTGCATTATCTTCATATTCTTCTAAATCACTATCATTATCTTCATCCTGATCAGATACCTCATCATCTGTCCAACCTGTAACATGATGCTCTTGTGAACCACCAATTACGTGTGCTAAGTAGTCCTCGTTAATGTCATCTACTGCCCCGTGCTGTAAATCTGCCAGTAATCCTGGTGATGCCACCCTACGTCTAGTCCTGTCTAGAGTCCCTACTTACTGAGAGTAACGACAACTCGAGATTTGACGCCATCTTGAATCCACACACACACACACATATATATATATATATATATGACTGTCTATCTATCTATGCAGATAGATAGTATTAATTACAAATATATAAAACTTGTGGATATTTGGTTTGTCAATACTCTATAAAATTGAAATGGAAATTTACAGACATTCAATGTCTTATCACTTGGTTGCATGCCACAGTATGTGTTATCAGATTGAACATAACTTTTCATATGTTCTTCTGTACAAGAGCCAGGGCGGTTTCGCATAACAGGAGATTTCCTGCGACGCTTGGGAACACTGCGGTGAGGGGTTGGGACCCTAGTCCATATGAGCTTCCGTTTACCATCTACTCGCTTGTTCTCAAATTGATCACCCTCAAAGTGTTCCTGCAAAGTGTTATGACAATTAAAAGGCTGATGCAGGTAATATTTCAGTTAGGCAAGAATAACACAAGGACACAGCTTCTATAAAACAAGGGAAAGAAATAAAGCATAATAAGCGAAGAGAATATGCTCACGCAACTTCTAATAGGCTACACCGATTCTTCATCTGTCCTTATTCCTCGTGTATATCTTATATTTTATACTGATTTCTATGTAAAATAAGAGTGAGCTTCTCACCTCATGTTTTGCAACACAGCCGTAAGACATACCTGACACAAATAAGATGATGGAGACGGTTTCCAATCCAGACAACTGACTTTGTTTATCCATACTTTCCTTCTTTCTGAGTTTGTAGGAAATCTGTAGTTTAAATACCTTCTCCAATCTCTTAGTACATCCGATGGCACAGCAGCGCGGCAATACACACTACACACTATGTCCACTTCCAACCAGGAATATGTTCTGCGTGACTCCACAGGTCAAAGTGAACGGAGGGGCTCGGTGGCGTCAAGACGGCATCTAGTAGCCGGGTTCTCCATTTAAACGCGGGACCGCCTATGTCGCTACTCTCAGTATGTAGGGACTCTAGTCCTGCCCTAACTATGGTATTTCCACGCTAAGCTGGCCCATAAGCCCCACCCCTCGTCTACAGCTACAAATAGCTGATTGGCTCCCTTGAGCGTTTTACCTCTCCCGGACTGAGCATAAGAACATAAGAATGGAGGAAACTGCAGCGGGCTTATTGGCCCATACTGGGCAGTCCCGTTTACACCCAACCCCTATTGCTCATGTCGGCATCCAACCTATGTTTGAAGCAATTCAGCGTATTCGAGTTGATGATGATATTTGGTAACTTGTTCCATTCATCCACTACTCTGTTTCCAAACCAGTGTTTACCTATTTCATGCCCAAATCTAAATTTGTCTAATTTAAAACCATTGTTACGAGTTCGCTCCTGGTTGGATAGTTTGAGTACCTTTGTAATGTCCCCTTTGTTTAGCCCTGCCTTCCACTTATGCACCTCTATCAGGTCGCCCCTCGCTCTACGTCTCTCAAGGGAGTGCAAATTAAGATGCTTTAACCTGTCTCTATACTCAAAGTTCCTAATGCCCGGGATTAGTCTTGTCTTTCGCCTCTGAATTCTTTCCAAGGATTCTATATCCATTCTGTAATACGGTGACCAGAACTGAACTGGGTAATCCAGGTGTGGTCTCACAAGAGCAAGATACAGTTTTAGGATGACCTCGCTAGTCTTGTAACGAACACTCCTTTGTATGAACCCAAGTACTTTATTAGCCTTGTTACGAGCAAAAACACATTGTTTACTTGGCTTATGGTTCCTACTTATCATTACTCCTAAATCTCTGTCACATTCGGATTTCTCTATGGCATCGTTGTTCATCTGGTTTCCCTGTTTACATCTCCTATACTGAGTACTTTACATTTGTCGACGATTGAATTTCATCTGCCATTTTTCAGACCATTCGAAAAATTTGTTTAGATCTTCCTGTAGTTTTGTCGAGTCCTCATCCGATTTGATAACACGTCCTATTTTAGTGTCATCAGCAAACTTACTTATGTTGCTGTCTATGTCAATATCTATGTGACGTTGCTCCAATGGGACTTAGTGCCGTTAATGCTCACTCGCTGTTTCCTGTCCTGTAACCACGCCCTAATCCATTTAAGGATGTCACCTTTGATGCCATGAGCTTCTACCTTTCTAATTAGTCTTTCGTGGGGGACTCTGTCGAAGGCTTTGCTAAAGTCGAGATATACCACATCATAACTGTGCCCCTCGTCCACCTATTCGAAAACTGATAAGAAGAATGTTAATAGAAGTGATGAGAAGAATGTTAATAGAACATGAGAGCGTATTTACTGTATATCGACCTTTTATAATAATTTTTTTTCTAACATGCTCTCTGAAGTGCAAATGCTTTGAAATAATTTGCCTTTTGATAATCCATATATTTAACATTATTTTAGGTAATAACAGGCCTGCTTACCAATTGTGAACACATTTAGTTTGAATTTTCTATGAACCAATCAGTTATTAGTATTGAAAAGGGACGGGGCCTATGGGCCAGGTTAGTGTGGAAAGGGTATAACAGAAACAACTTACAGTCGGCCGCCGCGCTTCCCGCCGCCCACCATGTGAAAGTTTTTTTCCCCGAGGGCTTCCGTCATTTTCAACAAGCGGCACGTTGCAGTGTTTGAAGCGCGGCACCACTGTACAATCAGCTGGTGGCAGCAAGAATTCGTTTTATCTTGGCCGTGCTGGCTAGGTTATTATTTGTTTATATTAGTATCTATTACGTTAGGATTAAGCAAAGCATGAATGATCGTCTCTTACCAAGTCAGTTGTGCCGCGCTTCAAATACTGCGACGGTGCCGCACGCGTGTTGACCCTCAGGAAAATCAAATTCACCCCCCACACTCACCCTCCAGCGCATTTTACGTACATTTTCTTTTTATAAATTCGTATTGACATAAATTCTTACAACACCATAAGCTCTCTCAATAATTGAATGAAACATTCAGTAAATAAAATCGTACAAAGCTAATTATTTTGAAACGATAATTAATCGACTCAGAATGAAATACAGTAGAATAAACAATATGACTAAAAATGTTTTTGGGCCTCCTTATATTTTCTAAAAATCAATTATACACCATTATTTACCTCAGACTTTTATGTTGGCATTAACGGGAAGCTGGGAGATCTCATGCATTTTTAGGTATAATTAATTTTAGAAAATTAAAACATAAGTTGATTGAAAATGCACTTATAAATTTCAAATTTTACTCGCCAAAACATGTTTTTATTTTCATATTTTTTATTTGCTCCTTTGATTCCTTACATGATTTTGCAAATGGGATATTGTTGAAATATCACAAATGCACTGTACCTGCGCGGTAGGAAAAATTACTAACGTGAGTGATAAATCACACATCTGGCAGCGTGTGTTGGCAGCACCATCTTTCTCACAATTGTTCGTCGAGTTTTATATTGTTTCGTGTTCATTACTTTATTTTTTTACCATAAATCCAATAAAAATAAGTAATTGGACGGAAAGGTGAATGATAATTAAAATATTAGGCTATTTTCCATGTTTTAATAAGTTTTCTAGGAGAATTAAGGAAGTCTGCATGTATTTAACTAAATATGTATCACTACTACTTTGTTGTCACTCGGAATCGAGTATGTCGATCATCCAGCTGTGATACAATGATATGAGTTATTAAAGGTGTCACCTTGGCTGGTGAGTTCTGAGGTGACTAAAGAGGCTGATACGGGACCGGCAGGGTCGATCACAGAAGTTGCACATGTGCGGGAGGGGCGACGGCAGCGTCTTTCCGACGTTGGCGCTTGTCTGCCTCGTTATGCAGTCGGGCTAACTCGAAAGTATTGACACCTTCTCGTGTGGTGCTCCTCCAAGCGTTACGGTGTGGAGTAATCGTCTCCCAGGTGAGGGGGTCGATTTAGCTCTTTTTCAGGTTTGTCTTAAGACTATCCTTTTACCTTTTCAGTTGCCCGCCAGCGTTTCGTTTACTATTCGTTAGGTGACTGTAAAATAGCTGCTTTGGCAGTCTACTTCGTCCATGCTGGTAACATGGCCAGTCCAGCGTAGTTGTTCGTGGATAATGGTAGCCTCGATGCTCCTACAGTTGGTGTCAGCAAGAATACTGGCATTTGTTCTCTTGTCTTCCCATCGAACTCGGAGGATGGAACGTAGACTACGTTGGTGAAAGTTTTCAAGTGCCTTGAGGTGCCTCCGTGCCTCCTGTATGTGACCCATGTCTCGCTGCCATATGGCAGGGTGAGGAGAACCACTACTCGATAAACGGACACCTTTGTCGATAATTTCAGCTCCCTACAGCTGAAGAATCGGTTTCAGAGTCTGCCAAAGGCTTGAGATGCACATCTGATCCGATGCTGAATTTCTTCATCGATGTCCGCTGTGGTTGGACAGGTGGGAGCCGAGATACTGAAAGTGGGTAACATTGGAGAAGGTAATGCCGTTAAGCTGGATGGTTGATGGGGGTGTGGCTGTACCAGGGGCAGGCTGAGTCTTACCTGCATCCACCTTAAGGCTAAAGTGTGCATACGCATCTACTTAGGTGTTTAGGATCTACTGTAGGTTGCGATCAGTGTGAGCAACAAGGGTGAGGTCGTCTGCATACTGAAGTTTAGTAATGGAAGCAGCCGACACCTTTGTTCTTGCCTGGAGTCGTTTTGTATTGAAAAGTTCCTTTATCCGGTACTGGATGTCCACCTCACCGGCTAAATTGGCACTGACATGAATAAAGAAGGCAGCCAAGAAAATGGAAAAGAGAGTTGGTGCCAGTACACACCCTTGTTTAACGCCCATTTGGATGGGGAAGAACTCAGACTGAGTGCATTGTGTAGGACACTCCCGTTCATGCCATCGTGGAGTCGCCTCACATTGGCAATGAATTTTAGTGTGCCAGAGGGCTTCCCTGCTGACTGATTCGAAGGCCTCAGCAAGGTCAATGAATGCCATGTACAAGTTATGACGCTGTTCTCTGCACTTTTCCTGTATCTGTCGGGCAGCAAAGATCATGTTAGTGGTGCCACGTGATAGTCTAAAGCCATATTGAGATTCTGGGAGGAAGTTTTCCGTCTCAGGAAGAAGTCTGTTTAGGAGGACTCGGGCGATAATCTTGTCAGCTACGGGCAGCAGTGGGATCCCGCGGTAATTGCCACCGTCTGACCGGTCTCCTTTGTTCTTATAAATATTGACGATCGAGGCATCTTTAATAGCTTGGGGGATTTCCTCCTTTTCCGATATATATTCTTCAGGAGAGAGTGACGACGGCTGGTAAGCAGAGGTCCTCCTGTTTCATCCACCTCGGCTGGGATTCCATCAGGCCCTGAGGCTTTGTAATTTTTCGTCTGTTTGATGGCAGTAGCTACTTCATCCAGGGATGGAGGATAGCTGAGGTGGATCAGCTTTGGGTGCTGAGGGACTTGCTGGGTAGTCAGGACATCCAGATCGGTGCTTCGGTTGAGTAGCGAATGGTAGTGCTCTTTCCAGCGTAGGTGACATCCCTAATAACTCGTATAATTGTATCATAGCTGGATGATCGTCATACTCGATTCAGAGTGACAACAAAGTAGTAGTAGTAGTAGTAGTAGTATGTGTGTGTGTGTCAAAAATGCAGTCTTCTTCTACACCACATAGCACAACGCAATAGAACTGAACAACACAACACAACACAACACAACACAATGCAACAACAACACAACACAACACAACACAACACACAGGAGTCAACAGCCACGTTAAAAAGTACAGGGTTTCTGACACTATAGGACACCTTCTCCAACTTGGGACACCCCTTCAATAGGACACCTACTAACTTTGGCACTAACTACCTAGGACATCTACTACTGCTTAGGAGAAAGGGGAGGACAGAGAGGGAAGAAAGTGAGAGGAGAGGGAAAGAAAGTGAGAAGAGAGAGAGAGAGAGAGAGAGAGAGAGAGAGAGAGAGAGAGAGGTGTACATTAACTTAATTGGTCGAGATTGTGTCAACGATGATGTGTGAGTGGTGGCAGTGCCTCTCTCTCTCTCTCTCTCTCTCTCTCTCTCTCTCTCTCTCTCTCTCTCTCTCTCTCTCTATGATATGTGAGTGGTGGCAGTGCCTCTCTCTCTCTCTCTCTCTCTCTCTCTCTCTCTCTCTCTCTGATGTGTGAGTGGCGGTGCTTCTCTCTTTCTCTTAACGATGATATGTGCCTTAGTGTGTGTGTGTGTGTGTGTGTGTGTGTGTTTGTGTGTGTGTGTGTGTGTGTGAGTCTATATGTTAAAATATTTATCTATTTATGTATGTGTGTTTATACAAGAAAAATATAACAATTCACACATAAACTATACGAGTATATATCCCCCTTTCCCCCTCTCACCCCCCTCTCCTCCTCCCCCTCTCACCCCCTTCCCTCCTCTCTTCCTCCCCTTACTACCCCCTCCCCCTCTCACCCCCTTTCCTCCTCTCCTCCTCCCCTTACTACCCCCTCCCCCTCCCCCCCTACTCCCCCTCAGTCTCAAAATATTAGCTCCCAGTGGACATAAGTTTGGGCTGGTGGAGAGGGAGGTGTGATGGTGGGGCCTCTGTAGTAAGCATCAGGCACTCTGTTATATATTATGTAAGGCTCTCTCTCTCTCTCTCTCTCTCTCTCTCTCTCTCTCTCTCTCTCTCTCTCTCTCTCTCTCTCTCTCTCTCTCTCTCTCTCTCTGTCCTAGCCAGGTATGTTGATAGGGTAAGTGGTCCTGATGTCTGTATGGCTGTGGGTCTGTCTGCCTGTCTGTCTTTGGGGGTGTGTGTTTGTCTGCTTGGATGTGTGTGTGTGTGTGTGTGTGTGTGTGTGTGTGTCTGTTTGTGTCTGTTTGTGTCTTTATTATGTGTGTTTGTATGTCTGTGAGTGTGTATCAGGGTCTCAAACAAGCTCACAGGTCTAGGTCGACTTCTCCACATGATAACTTGTACCTATGATGATAGAGTAGGATGAAGTGTTGTAGTTAGTGGTCGTAACTTAACAATATTCCAGACTAGTTTTATAATCCGTATTTTTCCTTTATATATTGGGGAGTTATGGCTCGCATTTGTTGACGTGGGGAGGACCGTGGGCGGGGGGGGGGGGGGGGGGGAGAGGTGAGGAGGGAGAGGAGATGGGGAAGGGGGGTTTGGGGGTTCTCACAGGTGCCCCCTCGCACTCACTCACTTGTGTGGCTTTTATACCCGATGTCGATCCATGGCCATTGGAATGAAACCCCCTTCCATTTAGCTCTAATTCTCGCTACTTCGATCCCTTGACTATCACAGGATTTTAGATTTTTTATTTATATTATTTTATTTTTGTTTTTTATTAGAGACTGGTGTGTCAGGTTAGGGGTGGTTGTGTCGTGTACTCCCAGCGCTCTCATCTCCACCAGACATCGAGCAACACATCCCCACGTAGCTCACATGGTGTTCATAGATATACCATACGAGGAGGAATTGCTGGAGACATTTTGTTAGTGGTTAGGTGTGGCAGTCTTATAATGTCACGACAGATGTTACCAGGCTGCTGTAGTTCCTTGGTTGAGTTGTTGATGAGAGTCGTAGTTGAAGATGTGAGAATGAACCCATGTATTTGTCTTATTGCTGAGAATCGGAAGTGTAAATGTTGTCGCCTAAGTGGACGTATCTAGTTAAGGTAGAGTCTCAGTGTTAATTTTGTCTCCTAACTGGTGCTAAGTGAACGTATCTAGTTAAGGTAGAGTCTCAGTGATAATTTTGTCTCGTAACTGGTGCTAAGTGAACGTATCTAGTTAAGGTAGAGTCTCATGGTTAATTATATGTTATTTTCGTTCTATTTTTTAACATAAGTCAAGCAATTACGGGAATTCATTACTTTAGCTTATGAGGAATAGTTACCGTACGATTCTTTGAAAATTACCACCCTGGAATTCTTGTAGCCGAGTTGGTCTCTCTCTCTCTCTCTCTCTCTCTCTCTCTCTCTCTCTCTCTCTCTCTCTCTCTCTCTCTCTCTCTCTCTCTCTCTCTCTCTCTCTCTCTTTTATCTCCTCCCTCCATTAATCTTTCCTCCTGTCATTCCTCTCTCTCTTACTCCCATCCATCTTTCCTCCCTCTCGCCTCTCCTTCTCCTTCTCTCTGCTCCCCCCCCCCTCCTCTTGTCTATATTCCTTTCACTATCCTCCTCTCCTCCACTTCCTTCTCCTCTTCCGCCATTTTCTTCCTTCTTCTCACTCCCATCTCTCTATATCTCTCTTCCCTTCCTCTAAAATTTCATCTTCTTCCCCCCCTTCCTTCCTTCTCATTTATCTCTCCTCCCTTTCCTCCTCTCTCCTTCTCCCTCTTCTTCTCGCCCCTACCCTCTCCTCCTCTCCTCTCCGCCACTATGAGAGGAGGGGGTCAATATGTGGGTAATTAAAGACTACACATACAGTTGACTTAGACAACACTGAGGAATAAATGACGAAAAAAAATGCAAGAATATCTGAAGTAGGTAGGCGTCAGTCTCTCTCTCTCTCTCTAATTTTATCTCTATATAGTTTATGGTTATCTACTGTCTGTTTCTACACACACACACACACACACACACACACACACACACACACACAGACGCGGGTATAATAAATCGCTCGTTTTAAAGGCACTGGGAGTATAATTTTGAGGTGGCAAATCCAGGTGGGGCACTCACTAAGGGGGGAGGGGGCGGAGAGGGACGGTGTAGGTCCTTTCCCTTGCATTAGGAGGAGGGGTAAAGGGAGGGGGGAGGCAGGAGGGAAGAAAGAAAAGAAGGAAGGGATTAAAGGTAGAAAAGGTAGAATTAATGAAGAGTAAAGGAAGAAGGAGGAAGGGGAGGGAAGGAGAGAGGATAGAATTGGAGATGACAGAGAAGTTGAGAGAATAAAGAAAGGGGGAGTGAGGGGGGGGGATAGTGTATACACAGCGAGTCATTGGGTATTGATCTTCTGCTGTGTACACACGTACACATGTATACATTTTGTAGGTGCGGCGGCCGAGTGGATATAACGCTCGACTTTTGTCCTGAGGTTCGCTGGTTCACACCGGGGGCACCCGGTCGACCCACCTGTGAATGGGTGCCTGACTGCGTATTGAGGAAGGGAAGCTGGTCGAGTGCAGTGCCAGAAACACTCCCATGTGTACCGGCGGAGGCTCAGTGTACAGTTTATTGTATACATACTGTGCCTAGCGGGGCTTCGTACACACACACACAGAGTGGTGTAGCGTAATACATCGTGTTCTGTCAACATAATTTCATTTATTGTTGTTCTCTGCGGTACAGTTGTTGCCGGGGACAGGAAGCATTGATCATAAACTAACTCGTAATCTCTCTAAGCCTGAATAATGTTATACAAAACTTAGACGACTAAGTTTATATTATTATTATCACGAAGGATCAAGAAAAGAAAATAATAAAATAATAGAAAAATTACGAGGAAGCTTAAACCACGACCCGAGGTGCAGTCTGGCGACACCCAGGAGTGAAGTGCCAACTCACGCCGGCCTGTGCTTTATTGACTACCGTGACCTTCACCTTTGACCTGCTGACCCTGAAATTATATCAGGTGAAGGTGTTGTTCCGGTGAATATATACACACACACAGTCACTCATCATACATACATACATACATGTGACCAAGGATGTAGTGGTATTTATTGGTTTATATTATTATTATTATTATTATTATTATTATTATTATTATTATTATTATTATTATTCTGATCATCATTGTTATTGTCATTACTACTAAGATGAGCAAAACCTTCAAGAGAAATACTTGAAAACTACAGAAAAAGAAACATGAGATACTTTGGTCATATAATTAGGGACAATAACAGAAATATTAATGGGCAGAGTTGAGGGTAGGAGGGCCAGGGGAAGACAGAGACTGGGATGGGTGATAAACTGAGTCCCCAGTTTAGAGTGGAGGACTGTGGTCGCCAACCCTGAGATACGAGGATGATACTCTGATTAATTGTTTACATTATTATACTGACCACTTCACTGTTTCAGCACCGTGGTCATTCCTTTTCCAAATGAAATTGTCACTTTTATGTCAGTCATGAATTGGTTGTCAATCCTTGCACCGTTTCCTTGGTGGGAGTCTGTTGGTGGATGCTGGGTGTAGGGAGGTGAGGGGTGACAGCTCACTCAGAGCGGCCCAAAGTACGTGCACACAGCATGGTGGCCAGATACCAAGTGTGTGTGTGTGTGTGTGTGGCGTGTGTGTGTGTGTGTGTGCACCTGTCATTTGTGTGTCACGCGTGTATGCACCTGGCATGTGTCACGCGTGTGTATCTGGTATGTGTGGAAGTTGGGGAGAGGGTACATGTGCCAGACGGTGCCAAGAATATCATATATGTGGCACTATGGCATTACTGTTGTAAGTTTGGTTATTGCCATATTGAAATTGAAACAATTAATTTAACCATAAAAACACACACAAAGTGAACAGCAACAATAATACTGACTTGGCTGGGCCCTTAGTGAGCTCCTGAGCACCTGGTAAATGCTGTAGTCATTTCAGAGAAACTATTATATTACATTTAATATCATCTGAATTTACAACTTCTTACATTATGTTAGTTATTTTATACTGAAACCTGACAACAGTGTCATACATTTTTTCTTTTTTTTTAATTTAGTTTTCATATCTATTTGGTTTAATTATTAATATAGAGTTATTGTTATATTAAGGAGATAAGTGTGTGAAGCAGTACGACACACACTCAGTCAGGATCACGTCATGCTGGTAGTGGTAATATTCCTGTAGGGACGAGGCACGGTGGACTGGTTCACGTTCCCGAGCAACATTTACTCGTCTGTAAAACTGTCGGCAGCAGACAGACACTCAAGCAGCAGCCAGACCCAACAGGGCTTGACATCACTGAGCGAGAGGTCGACTGTACTGAGGCGCTCAAATGTTCCAGCAAAACTTTTTTAGTAGGTTAAGGCAGTGTGCTTCACAACCTTTTTTACTTCACGGCACATCATTTAATTTGTTCAACTCTTGCGGCACACTAAATTACTATTTGCCATAATAAGTGTAAGGAAAGTATATAGCTACTTTTTTTTTGCTAACAAAATTAATGATAGAAGGAAAAATCATAATAGCACTAAAACACACAACCAGCCAGTGCTCCTACATGCGTAAGACTGTTTCAAGGCGCATTACGCAGCATGACTCACGCATGCGCTCCAAAACGTTTTACCCATGTCCAAATGAGACAGGCCCTGGCGACGGTTTCCTAAGTATTGCATGAATATATTAAAATGATAGTCAACTTTAATGTGTCCGTTTATTTACTTTCAATACTAATTTATATTTCTTATTTTCATTCATATAATATAAGTTTCCCGTAATAGTTATCATTGTTTTATAGTGAGGGAGGGGAATGTACTGCGGCGCACCAGAAACCGTAACCAATACCTCACAGACTCTCAACCAACAAGAAAACCTTGAGTGGCCTTGAATATTCCCATCACTAGAGATACAGTGACGGAATTTGGCAGTAATGGACCTACCCGATTATAACGTCATAATGTAAACACACAATAATGAACTATGGGATTGAATGGTGGCAAACCTCCCATGACGTTATTATGTAATCAGACAATATTATTAAATCCTGGCAATATATCACGGTATAAACCCATAATAACGAATTAAAATAGCGGAAAAATCTCACAATAACGTCACGATGTAAACACAATGAATAAATGGCGGGAAAACTCGAACGTTAGCACGGGAAACCCTCTATATCGACTCGTTTAAAATAATGATGTGTTTCACCTACTAACTCAAGACTTCGTAATGAGTTGTGAGTATTTTTACCGACAATAGTATTCAACGCCTTAATGACAGGAACTCGCCAGTAAAGAGCTTGGTGTTATCGTCCTCAGTGATAGCTTGGTTGGTGTTCGACCCCGTTTAAATGAACTCTCTTGAATATGCAATGAACTGAGATAAACTTATAGAAATACACCGTGTAAATTAACTTGTGTTTGTGAGGTTCGATGCTAAATTCTACTGTAGCCTTCAGAGAGCCAGTTTCCAGTCATAATAACAACACCGGTAATAATAATAATAATAATAATAAATAATAATAATAATAATGCTTAAATCTCACTAAACCCTTATACCACAAACTACCTGAATCACTTAACCTACCCAAACCAGACCAGACTAAACCAGATCACTCACTCACTCACACAAGAAAAATAATCCAAGAACTTTTGAATATTTACAAAGAGTTCAGTGACCCCACAAGAAATACCTACCCCCCCCCCCCCCCCTCCAGATACCGCCTCCGTGACCTCCTGAATGAAGTACTGGACCTTATGAATGAAGAAAGATGATTCCTTGCTTCATACAGCTGGCCTGATGACGCAACGTGTGCTATTTTTTAATTTGGAAAAGAAAAGAAAAAAAATATGGCTAGGATAAAGGAAGTCGTTGTGATTTTAATACTTGTAAGGAGTATAATTATTTTAATGCAGACAGATTTAAGTAAGATGTTTATTATTATTATTATTATTATTATTATGATTATTATTGATGTCGTTGTTGTCATCGTCCTTCATGTTGTCGTCGTTGTTGTTGTCGTTGTTTTTTCTTGTTCAAACTAAATATCAGTTTATCTGTGCTTAATCACTAAGTCAGTCTTTCTACCTGTAACGGACAGACAGACAGACAGATAGATAGATAGATTACTTGATCAACGGACAATCATTACAGCAGCCTGTCACTCGAGAAATTGAAAGCCGGGAAATAATTCTCTCTCTCTCTCTCTCTCTCTCTCTCTCTCTCTCTCTCTCTCTCTCTCTCTCTCTCTCTCCCCGTGTCACCAGAGTTATTATCCTCAAACTCTAACCTTAACTTCCCTCATAACTGGTGACGTGCAGTAAGATGTTTTCACAGAAGTTCGTACTGTAAATTGTCCTCGTAACAGGAGATGTCAGAACGTAACTAACTGATTCTTTCCAGTTATGATAGAGAGATGTACGGTATAACGGGATTTTGGAGGTTATTATTATTATTATTACAGCTTCCAGGAAAATACACATTATGACTCCAAATATTAAAATAAATAACCTTTTCACTCACAGGTAAAGAGAAGAGAACAGGAAAGGGGAAGGGAGGGGATGGAAGGGGAGAGGAGGGGAGGGGAGGGGAGGGAAGGGGGCGGCGGGGGTCACAAGTCTTATTATACGACAAAAACTATGAATGATACTCGAGTCTTGAGGAGCTGCCCAAGTTTTCTTAACAAGGTGGTGGTAGAGATCTCGACCCCCCCCACCTCACCCCTCCCTACCCCACGTCACCCCTCCCTACCTCACCTCACCCCTCCTTACCTCACCTCACCCTCACCCTATCTCACCTCACCCCTCCCTACCCCACCTCACCCCTCCTACCTCACCTCACCCCTCCTTACCTCACCTCACCCTATCTCACCTCACCCCTCCTACCTCACCTAACCCCTCCCTACCTCACCTCACCCCTCCCTACCTCACCTCACCCCTCCCTACCTCACCTCACCCCTCCCTACCCCACCTCACCCCTCCCTACCTCACCTCACCCCTCCCTACCTCACCTCACCCCTCCCTACCTCACCTCACCCCTCCCAACCCCACCTCACCCCTCCTACCTCACCTAACCCCTCCTACCTCACCTCATCCTACCTCATCTCACCCAACCTCACCTCACCTCACCCAACCTCACCTCACCCCACCTCACCTCACCCTTACCCAAAGTCTTACTCAAAACCGAAGTCTTACCCTTATCATTCCTCTCTCCCTTACCTTCTTCCCTTCCTTCTACCTTACTCTCAATTTCACCCTTCCCCTCCCCATCACTGTCCCTCTACCCCCCCTTCCCCCTCCCCCCTCCCACACACACACACTGTCGAGAAATGCAAATACAAACACCACCACATTATTGTTATAGAGACAGTCAGGTGTTATGTGCCTTCCTCTCCACCAGATAAACACAGAGTCAGCTGTTATCTGGTCCACTGGTCCACACACACACACAAGCTGTATATAACCAAGATGGGATAACTCGTCCCTCTTGAGTACACCTAACGCTTTCTCCTTCTCACACTGTCATCTAGTGAACTGCATCCCAACTAACAGCTCGATTCTCCTCTCTACCTCCTAACCTAAACACTCACCTTCCCTCAAAGACTACTCACCCACACCCTTACCTCCCTCTCATCACCTCCTCTCTCTTACCCCACCCTGTCACCTCTTCTTCACCTCCCTCTCACCTCTCTTTTACCATACCCTGTAACTTTCCTCCCTCTCATCCCCTTCTCACCCTGCCATCTCCCCACTCTCCCTCAACTCCCACCTCACCATGTCACCTCCTTCTCACCTCCCCCTCACCTCTCTCTCACCTCTCCCTCACCTCTCTCTCACCTCCCTCACCCCCCACCTCCCCCTCACCTCTCTCTCACCTCCCTCACCCCCCTCCTCCCCCTCACCTCCCCTGACCTCCTTCTCCCATCTCCCAGCATTTACATTTCTGGGCCAGGAAGGGAAATTGGTGCATGCAGGCGGTATAAAGACTTTCCCCAGGGCTGGAGTTAAGGAGCTGAGGACCTAGATGGCGCTGGGAATTTCCTCCTTTGTTGCTGGGATAAGTGAATGAGAGAGAGAGAGAGAGAGAGAGAGAGAGAGAGAGAGAGAGAGAGAGACACCACACGTAAACAAACCTTCACACATGGGCACAATCCAACACCTTCATATATATATATATAATACTTAAAACCTGAATATACGTGACGAATGTATACCCCGCTCAGTATACATGACGTTGAGTATACATATATAAAAAACCGCAGCTCTTGCCTCGACTGGATACATACATACCTGTGTTCAATATACAGGACCATAACAATACATATTATACATACATACAACTCATGAATATACGTGACACATGGATATATATTCTCTCACGTTGATATAGGAGTTTAGTTATACATGTATATAATCCATATATGAATATAACTACAGAGTTACATATATACAATACATAATATACCACTATTTTTAATGTATATATATATATATATATATATATATATATATATATCTTCATAAAATCACACGGGAAAAGGGAAACAACGGAGCACCTAAGCTTTCGTCTTTATTTAAGGCATCTTGAATAAAGACGAAAGCTAAGGTGCTCCGTTGTTTCCCTTTTCCCGTGTGTTTTTATCAAGATTTATCTTATCCACGTTTTCATTGTGGATCTACATGATATATATAAACTTTGTTATACCTATATACAACTACCATATATATGTATACGTGAGACATATTAAAAACCTAACTGTTATCGCCACACACAAATTGTGCGCGCCGGCCACATGTTGAGTGAAGAAACTGTTTACAACTCACAATAGCTGACTAAGGGAGATGTAGCTGGCAGCAGCTGTGTGCCTGCCTGAGGGACAGTCTATCGCCGTCTACTGTAGAGGCAACATCTTGATTCTCGACCAGCCAACATCTTCCTGCAGGCCATTATATTTGTTCTCGTTGTCTAACCCTAGACCCCAAGACGTGAGTGTGAACTGTTGAATCCTCTGAGAACTTTAAATAACTTTAATAAGTGTAATTATGTACTGTATATTGATCGTATTATCCAAACTGTGTCCTGATGTACCAGCAGTTGTTATGTGTGAATTGTACTCAACAGGTTTTGACTGAATTATACTCACCGCGTCAACGACAAGGGTCTTATTGTCCTGCTCAAACAAAAATCGCTTCTATGAGCGATTACACTAACATTTACTATGTATAAAATCCATTATACATACACTCATACATACTCCATCCCTATATATCCTGGCATCATTTAGTAAACATATAAGCGCCCATGATACATATATACACATAGCCTACACAGACCATATATATATACCTGTAATACATATGTCCTATAGTTTTTAGAGTATACATGAGTGGTTATACATATTTATACATCATAATATATTCTCGAGTTGCTCCAAGATGCCTCAGCGTCACCCACGTCGCCGCTACACTTGGGTATATGCACCTCTTTTACGTGTTCAAATTTGCATGTTATAAAATGGTAAGTGGGAGTGGGGTGGAGTGGGCTATGAGAGGGAGGGGTAAGGATGGGGAGGGGGAATTAAAGGGAAGGATGGAGAGGAGAGATGGAGGTTGAGAAAGGAAAGAGGGAGAGGTAGGTGGCAAGGGTAAAGGGAGAGAGGAAAAGGGAGGAGAAAGAGAGGGCGAGAAAGAGACAGAGAAAGAAGGGGTGGAAGATAAGGAGGAAGAGAGGGGGTGGAGGAGAGAGAGAGAGATGATGCAAGGGGAACAGGAGATGGAGAAGAAAGAAAGAGAAATAGAGAGAGAAAATAAACAGGTAGATTGTGGAAGAGAGAAAAGAGGTGTAAAGAGTCTCTCTCTCTCTCTCTCTCTCTCTCTCTCTCTCTCTCTCTCTCTCTCTCTCTCGGGGATATAAACTCCACGGCCACCCACACTAAAGCCTCTGGGATTAAATTTTACTGTTGTTTCCCCCAAAAATTCTCCAGCGTGTTGTAAAAATTCTCCAGCGTGTTGTAAAAATTCTCCAGCGTGTTGTAAAAAAATTCTCCAGTGTAAAATTTCTCAAATCGTATAAAAAAAAAGTTAAAATGACGTCAGAATTAAATGAGAGGAATTATTAAGAATTTTGGAGCAATCAACGACCTATATTTTGTACTCGTCATGAATCCCTGGTGTGAAGTCATCAACCTCCTGACGTAACTTCCGCTAAGATTTTGTTTACCCGAATGATAAGAAAATTGTTTTATTTTGTGTGATTTTTTTGATGTTGGATAAAAAAAATAGGTGTTATTAGAAAGATTATTAATTAACCGGATATTTAACACGATATAAACTCAGGTAATATACTAAAATATGTTTATATAATTGGGTTTTATTCTGTGTTTATCTTATTAATTCCGGGTAATGTTGATGTTTATTTTTCCTTCTTCCATTGGTATTGGTTTTAGGTTTCCTCTCTTATCTCTCTCTCTCTCTCTGTCGTTATTCTCTCTCTCTCTCAGGGACTGTACGTCTTTCTTCGTCATATTCTGTCTTCCTTTTCTTCTTCTTTTCATTCCAGATGTTATTATTTGTCTCCTCTCCTTCTCTACCCCCCTTTCCCCTTTACACCCTTCTCCCCCTACTTCCCCCTACCCCTTCTCTTCCCCTCTACACCCCTCTCCCCCTACTTCCCCCTACCCCTTCTCTTCCCCTCTACCCCTAACCCCCCCTGTATAAAGTATTAACAGTAAAGTAGAGTAAGGAAGGCAGCGCTTGAGTGACAACTGAGACGTGCCCTCAAGGAGTTGCCAGAGGTCCTCCCGTGATGAAAAACACCAACTTCTGTCTTGGGTGACGTCACGAGAACGCATCTCTGCATCCAGATTCTCAGAGGTTTCATAAGTTAATTTGTTCCCCCCCGCTAACTGGAGGAGTGAGAACGTATGTATCTTAGGGCTTCAGTCTCAAGGGATCGTAAGTCATTTTTGTTTCCTCTTAGCTGGAGATGAGAGAACCCGTCTGGCTTTGATTCACTTACGGTACAAGTTAAAGATGTATTCTCAAAGGATCACACGTTATAATATAAAATTTCCTCGTAACTGAAAATATGAGAATGTCTTTTAACTGACTGACTTAAGCTACCACACAAAGACTTAATTCTCAAAGGATCTTACGTTAATTTTCTCTTTCAAGTAGAGGTGTAAGAACTTCCCTGACTCGCTTAAACTACAACACAAAGGTATAAATTCTCAAGGGCCTGTTCAGTCCCGCTCAAGAAAACACTTTACAAAAATGTATTTATATGTTACAACGGACGAAGCTTCAATTAGCCTATAAAACATGTAGTAGAGGCAAGTTATATAATTGTTTACTATATTAGTGCTAGAAAATAATATAGAGCAAGTTATTGGAAAGTGCTTAGGTTAATGGAAAGTTATTTTAAGAAAGTATACTTAAGGGAATGGAAAATTGATTTTAGAAAGTACTTAGTCGAATAGAAAGTTGTATTAAGAAAGTACTGATACATGGAGAGTTTATTTAAGAAAGTACTTAATGGAATGGAACGTCAAATTTAATTTAGTTTTTCGTATTTTTTTTTAAGTCCTTTCTAATTACTTCCTTCATTTCTTTCTCCATCTTTTATCCATGTCTTATTCACAATTCACTAGTTTTATTCTCTCCCCTCTCTCTATCTCCCTCATTATCACTCTCTCCCTCACACACTTATTATTACCTGTTATCTCTCTCTCTCTCTCTCTCTCTCTCTCTCTCTCTCTCTCTCTCTCTCTCTCCAGTACGAGATGTGGTGGTACTCGAGAGAGAGGACCAACAAACTCGTGTAGAAAAACAAAAGTGAATCGAGTCAACAGATTCTAATTTTCCTCGATGGGTTTCAAGTGCTTTTGTCTATAGACGGAACAAAAATTTAGGAATTTAAACTGAATACCTTTGTTTTATAAATGAATTGGACGCGTATTTGAGTGTTAACGTATTTTTTAATGTATATATAAATGAGATAACTTTATTTCGAAATGGCGGAATGTCGGGATAATTGGAAAGATGGATATTATTGATAAATGGTGTGGAGGTAAATTGTTTTGTAAAATAACTCTGTTGGTATTTGCTGGTCCTCTCTCTCTCTCTCTCTCTCTCTCTCTCTCTCTCTCTCTCTCTCTCGAATTTGGTCTTTGTATATCCGTGTAAACACACACACACACACACACACACACACACACACACTCGGGGACTTTGATCTATCAATGCACGATTTTTGGAGTTGAAACAACGACTAAATTCCTTTGTGTATTGGAGTAACTGGGCGGACTCATTTGCATAAACCTCTGTAGCTGTTATGTTAAATGGGTCTGTTAGCTGTGTGTGTGTGTTACCTGTGTGTGTGTGTGTGTGTTTGTTGTATGTGTGTGGTTGTTTGTGTGTGTGTGTGTGTTTGTTGTGTCTCTTAGCTGTGTATGTTAGCGCTGTGTGTGTGTGTGTGTGTGTGTGTGTATGTTAGCGCTGTGTGTGTGTGTGTGTGTGTGTACGTACAGTCACATGTCAACACTCAAAATCATAAGTAGTTACTGTTTCTTTATCCTGTATATAGATATAAATCGTAAAGTCATTTTTGGCTATAAGTTAAAAGTCTTTCTGGTGTCCCAAGCCATAAATCTTTTTCGTGTCAGTCATAGCCATTAGTCTTTTCATTCGTTGGATAGGAGACATGTAACCACAAAACACACGTAAGTCCACCTCTTCCTCCTCTCCCCGCCCACCTCTTACTCCTCTCACCGCCCACCTCTTCCTCCTCTCCCCTCTTTCTCCCTGTATCCTTCCTCACCGTCCTTTCCCTCTCTGATTGTTTCCTTCCTCTTCCCTCCATCTCTCCTTTCCCATTTATCTTCTCCCTTCTCCCCCTGCTACACTCCCCCCTACTCACCCTCTTCCTCCCTCTCTTACTCTCCTACCCCTCTTATCCTCTCCTATCCTCCTCTCATCCCCTCCCCTCTCCTCTTCACACCTCACTCTCTCCTCTTCCCTCTTCCTTCTTCCTTCATCTGTTATGAGTAGGAGAGAGAGAGAGAGAGAGAGAGAGAGGGGAGCAATATGTCTTAAGTACCGTCCGTCCACCTGACTCACCCACGTACACAGTCATGTTCGACACGATGATTGCTCTCTCTCTCTCTCTCTCTCTCTCTCTCTCTCTCTCTCTCTCTCTCTCTCTCAAATACAAAATTTTTATTGAGTCGTATAAAGAGAGAGACAGAAACAGACAGACAGCCATTTACAGACAGAAACAGACAGACAGACAGACAAATCATCTCGTTTACCTCATCCATACTTCAATTGTGTTGTTTCATGGTAATATAGTGAATTAAGTGTGTGTGTGTGTGTGTGTGTGTGTGTGTGTGTGCGTGCGTGCGTGTGTGTGTGTGTGTGTGTGCGTGCGTGCGTGTGTGTGTGTGTGTGTGTGTGTGTGTGTGTGTTTTTTTTTTCATCAAAGGGCGAAGTGCATGTGTAGGTCCATAAACTAGAAAGAGAGAGAGAGAGAGAGACTGCATTCTTCACATAGTCAGGTCCTGAATTAAAAAGTGTACCGAGCGCCCTAGTATAAGCACACATACTGTACAAAAAACAAACCTTAAATAATATAGTAACTCACTCCAACCTCCTCACCTCCTGCCCTGACCAGCTGAGTAACTGATGTATCCGAGTATATATTTCAAGAATTCCTTCCACAAACGGCAAAAAAAAAAAAAAAAAAAGTTTCCCACTCTGGTCGAGCCTAGAATAACGATGACGCTGCTGAATGAAATATTAATGACGGAGCTGCAACCAGACCCTCTCTACCCCCCCTTCCCCTCCTTCCCCTCCTTCCCCTCCCTTAAAAAAAAAAAGATAAAAAACTTGGCGATAGATAAGACTTGTGAGAAATTTTCAATAGTCACCTGTTAAAAATGTGAATGGGTTTCGTTTTCTTTGATGTAACTGTATTCAAGTCGTCCATTAGTAAGAGAATCTAGAGGTAATATTTCCTTTGTTAATTGATGCAGTCAGTGTTGAGAAATACACTGTATGTAAATGGACAAATCAAGGAATTAATTTGTGTATATTCTGCAGTGTATTGAGGAATTGTCAATAGTTTCCCATTTTTATTATAGATGCATTTCATTTTCTCTAATGCAACTGAGTTGATAAAAATGTATATTTGCAAGAATAACTTTGTAATTTATGCTGTAAATGTTCGAAATTTTATACCTTCATAAATCCCCAAGTAAATGAATTGCTTTCATTAATTAGCAAAAATCTGTGGTTACATCTTTAATAAGAATTTCCAATAGTTTCCTCTGAAAACTATAAATTCTTTCCGTTTTCTTTTATGCACCTGTGTACTCTTCCTAAAAGAAAATGGATAATACCTAAAGGAAAATGGATCACAGTAACTAAACCAAAAAAACAAAAAATCGTGTAAATTTTTTTTAAACGATACTATTGTTAGTTATTGTGTTTTGTAGTTCAGTAAGTGCACATATTTCCCTCATCGACACAATATTTTACCACAGGATGAACAACGCTGATTAATTCATTTATATTACCTCACCCCAGGATGAATGACGCCAATTAATTCATCGATACATCTTTATCATGGGTAATATATCAATTACGGCTTATTTATCACAGGATGAACAACACTAATTAATTTATTGATGTGCATTTATTGAGGCAAAATATCAATTAATGTGTTTTTTATCACAGGGTGAAGAGCATTGGTGAATATCGGTGATTATTAAAACAGTAATTTCTCTTTCAGGTGAGTTGCTTGGTGCCTGGAGTTGCCATCTTGGACCTGCCATGTGAGTTAGTAGTAGCAGAAACTGTTTAAATATTGCCATGAAGGAAAGATTTTGAAGTGTTGTCAAAGAAGAAAGAACTGTAAGTGTTGCCATGTAAAAGTAATCATGTATGAGAGGACTTTAAATGTTGCCAAGTAAGAGAGACTTAAATTATGCTACGTAGGAGAAAACTGTAAATGTTGCCATGTAAGAGTTGCCATAGGAGGGAACTAAAAATCGCCATGCAGAAGTTATTTTGAAGTATTTTGAAAATATTAAAAAAATATTCAGAAAGTATTTTGAAAGTAGGAAAGGGTATTAAGAAATCATATTATTTCTAGTGAAAATTAGGAAGAAAATAAGAAAATATTTTAAAAGCAGGAATAAAGTTTTTTCTTATTTTGAAAATTACAAAGTTTACCGAAACTATTAAGAAAATGAGGGACAAAGTTTCTTGAAATTATATTAAAAGTATATAGAGACATAATGGTAAATAATATTTTAACTGTCAGGAGAGACACTGAGCCATGACACCACTGTATTAGTGTCTGGCCGCATGGTCTTGTGACTAGGTTAATAGGCTAGTCGCCCCCTGTAGTGTAATAAATTAAATAAATAATAAATAACTGCGCCATGACAAGCAATTTATAACTACGAAGGACAACCACACTAAAATATTATGCTAGTTTTAATCATGATTTATTATCAGAAAATCTTAGTAAAGTATTAAGGAATATCATACTTAATAGAAATATATATTGAATTTTCCTTTTGATTTATGACTTATCTAATTTTTTTAATACCTTAAGATAATTTTTACTCATAATTTACGATATTTGTGATTTTTTTTTTCAATGATTTAAAGACAGTTCTACTCCCGACTTCCATCATTTTAGCTGAAAATCTTAATAAAAAATTTTAAGGCAATTTTTATTTTGACTTACTACTTAATGGAAAACTTAACCAAAAACGACTTAGTTAATTTGTTTTTTATTTCGTGTTAATATTGTTAACTGAGTTGTGATTTTTATGCTAATAGTGTTAATTTTGGTGATTTTTGGGCGAATAGAGAGAAAGATAGAGAGAGAATTGAGGGAAGGAGAGACAGAGAGACACAGAGAGAGAGAGAGAGAGAGAGAGAGAGAGAGAGAGAGGTATGTGGATGGGGTGAGAGAGAAAAACTCTTCTCTTTATCTCACTCTCTCTCTATCTCTCTCCATGTTTTTTCCCTCCATCTTTATTCTTGCCTTAATCTCACTCTCCCCGTCCTCTCTCTCTCCCTCCCGTCTCTTCATCACTTGCTTTATTACCTGCCTCTGTGTCACTTTTATTCATCGCCTCCCTCCCTTCCCCCCTTCCCCTCCTCCTTCATCATTCCTCCATCCCTCCCTCCCTCCTTCTCTCTTCCCTCTCTTCCCCTCCTCCTTTATCTTTCCTCCCTCCTTTTATAATCCTTCCTGTTTCCTCCCTCATCTTTATCCTCTCTCTCTCTCTCTTCCTATCCATCCACCAAACCATCCATCCATCAAACCATCCAACCATCCAACCATCCATCCAACCATCCAACCAACCATCCATCCAACCATCCAACCAACCATCCATCCAACCATCCAACCATCCATCAAACCATCCATCCATCAAACCATCAAACCATCCATCCATCCAACCATCCAACCATCCATCCAACCATCCAACCAACCAACCATCCATCCATCCAACCATCCAACCATCCATCCAACCATCCAACCAACCAACCATCCATCCATCCATCCATCTCGCATATATAAAAGAGAGAGAGACGAGAGATAAAGGAAAGTGAGCAAATGAACATGAGTTTACATTGGTCGGGTATATCTCATGTGGGAGAGTGGATGAGACAGTCAGGGAGAATTATGGGGGAAGCTGATGGTAGAGAGGGGGGTAGGTGAGAGAGAGGGGGAATAGGTGAGAGTGGGGTGGGTGAGAGGGGGGTAGGTGAGAGGGGGTGGGTGAGAGGGGGTGGGTGAGAGAGGGGTAGGTGAGAAGGGGGGTAGGTGATAGGGGGTGTAGGTGAGAGGGGGTGAGAGAGAGGGGGGTAGGTGAGAGGGGGGTTAGGTAAGAGGGGTTAGGTGAGACGGGGTAGGTGAGAGGAGGGTAGGTGAGACGGGGGTGGGTGAGAGGGGGGGGTAGGTGAGAGGGCGGTAGGTGAGAGGGGGTTAGGTGAGAGGGGGTGGGGGAGAGGGGGGGTAGGTGAGAGGGGGTGGGTGAGAGGGGGTGGGTGAGAGGGGGGGTGGGTGAGAGGGGGGTGGGTGAGAGGAGGGGTAGGTGAGAGAGGGGGTGGGTGAGAGGGGGGTGGGTGAGAGGGGGTAGGTGAGAGAGGGGGTGGGTGAGAGGGGGGTAGGTGAGAGGGGGTGGGTGAGAGGGGGGTTAGTGGGGGGTGAGAGAGAAGGGGGGTGGGTGAGAGAGAGGGGGGGTGAGAGAGAGGGGTGGGTAGGTAAGAGAGAGAGAGAGATAAGGGGCGGTGAGAGGGAGATAGAAGGGTGGGAGAGAGAGGGGGGGAGAGATAGGGAGCGAGAGAAAGAGGGAGAGGGAAGTGGTAGGGAGAGATAGGGACAAAGGGAGAGAATATAGACAAATAATAGATAGATAGATAGATTTGTTATGAGTCACTTCTTTCACCTTCCTTCTTTCACCTTCCTTCTTTCACCTTTCTTCTTCCACCTTCTTTCTTCTTCCTTCTTTCACCTTCCTTCTTTCACCTTCCTTCTTTCACCTTCTTTCACCTTCCTTCTTTCACCTTTCTTCTTTCACCTTCTTTCTTCTTCCTTCTTTCACCTTCCTTCTTTCTTCTTCTTCCTTCTTTCACCTTCCTTCTTTCGCCGTTCTTCTTCCTTCTATCACCTTCCTTCTTTCACCTTCCTTCTTTCTTCTTCCTTCTATCACCTTCCTTCTTTCACCTTCCTTCTTTTTTCTCACAGTTCTTGGCATCAGCTGCACAATCCCAGAAGTTTGTTTCATTTTGGTTCAGTCTATTTACAGTCTTTATTCAACCTGGTTCAATACTGATTAAATTTTTTGGCATACTGATTCAATCTACTTCACTGTAACTCAATTTTGTTCAGTCTAGTTCAGAAGAAGGTTCCAAGTGCAGCTACAGTCTAGGTCAGTCTTACTCAGTCTACTTCAGAAGGGCAACAGAAGCAACAGTCTAGGTCAGTGTTACTCAGTTTACTTCAGAAGGGCAACAGAAGCAACAGTCTAGGTCAGTCTAACTGAGAATGCCCACAGAAGCAACAGTCTAGGCAGTCTAGGTCAGTGATACTCAGTCTACTTCAGAAGGGCAACAGAAGCAACAGTCTAGGTCAGTGTTACTCAGTTTACTTCAGAAGGGCAACAGAAACAACAGTCTAGGTCAGTGTTAGTCTACCTCAGAAGGGCCACAGGAAGCAACAGTCTAGGTCAGTCTTAGTCTACCTCAGAAGGGCCACAGGAAGCAACAGTCTAGGTCAGTCTTAGTCTACTTCAGAAGGGCCACAGGAAGCAACAGTCTAGGTCAGTCTTAGTCTACTTCAGAAGGGCAACAGAAGCAACAGTCTAGGTTAGTCTTAGTCTACCTCAGAAGGGCCACAGGAAGCAACAGTCTAGGTCAGTCTTAGTCTACTTCAGAAGGGCAACAGAAGCAACAGTCTAGGTTAGTCCTAGTCTACCTCAGAAGGGCCACAGGAAGCAACAGTCTAGGTCAGTCTTAGTCTACTTCAGAAGGGCCACAGGAAGCAACAGTCTAGGTCAGTCTTAGTCTACTTCAGAAGGGCAACAGAAGCAACAGTCTAGGTTAGTCTTAGTCTACCTCAGAAGGGCCACAGGAAGCAACAGTCTAGGTCAGTCTTAGTCTACTTCAGAAGGGCAACAGAAGCAACAGTCTAGGTTAGTCTTAGTCTACCTCAGAAGGGCCACAGGAAGCAACAGTCTAGGTCAGTCTTAGTCTACTTCAGAAGGGCCACAGGAAGCAACAGTCTAGGTCAGTCTTAGTCTACTTCAGAAGGGCAACAGAAGCAACAGTCTAGGTCAGTCTTAGTCTACTTCAGAAGGGCCACAGGAAGCAACAGTCTAGGTCAGTCTTAGTCTACCTCAGAAGGGCCACAGGAAGCAACAGTCTAGGTTAGTCTTAGTCTACTTCAGAAGGGCAACAGAAGCAACAGTCTAGGTCAGTCTTAGTCTACTTCAGAAGGGCCACAGGAAGCAACAGTCTAGGTCAGTCTTAGTCTACCTCAGAAGGGCCACAGGAAGCAACAGTCTAGGTCAGTCTTAGTCTACTTCAGAAGGGCAACAGGAAGAAACAGCTTCAGAGAATTGAGTTAATCTCCACCTTCCTCCTCACAATGTGCTCAACAACTCTTAAAAATATTCAAGAAAGAAAACTTACCCGAATATAAACTTAACTTGAGAAAATATATTAACAAAACAATAAATTTTTCATATGTATATAGAATTATTGAAAACTTAAATCACTGTATGTATGAAATAAATTAATACACATTTGAACTATTTAAATTATACAGTGTTAAGTTGAGGAATTATTATTAGTTTTATGTCATTCACTTTGATAATATTAACATCATTTTAACTTATTACGTCCTATTAGCATTGATTGAAAGATTACCATAACTAGTGCAATGTTATTCTCTCTTTCTTTATGGTGATATTTACCAAACTATGTTGAATTTAACATAAGAAACAATTTAACACAAGAGAATACAACCGCTGGCAGTTCGTTCACTCGCTATGTTAATGTTAATTTAGTCATATGAACTTTAACTTCTCCCGTTAACTTGCTGTATGGAGCGCCCAGTCTACGTAACATTATTCTCATCACTGTTAACTTAGCTCCTTAGTTAGTTGTTAGTTAGGAAAATTTATTGGTTAAAACACGACGGACGAATGATTTTGATAACCTTACCTAGACAATAGTGGTCATAGAGTTTATTGTGAAATCCATCGATCACCCCAGGAAAGATCGTATTTTTTTCGTTTTTTTTTTGAGTGGTTCAGTCCGTTTTGAATCAATGGTCAGTTTTATCCATTACAGTTTAGTACAGGTCATTACACCACTATATACTGTAGCTTCATTCACGATATTGGATTTAGAATTGACAGAATATGAAAGATACTTAGGTTCAAAATTCCAAAGCCGCTTACAGTTATTTACATAGGTAATATATGTAAATAGTCATTCCATAAATTTGTATTTGTTTTACTCATTCAACAGTTTGTGTACCACCTTTTAGCCACTTATTTATTCCTTCTTTTCTCTTTCATTTATTTCCTTTTTCCTTCTTTCTCTCTTTAATTCTGTTCACCTTTTCTTTCTGCAGACCTGAAAACTTCCTCGGATCAATGGTCTTGTGGCGGGATATTCTCTCTCTCTCTCTCTCTCTCTCTCTCTTTCTACTTGTGTTAAACGGTTTTATTTTCATCCTACCGTAGGCTTAGTAATTTGAGATTAAATACGAAATATAAAACCATTTATTTAATTCGGCGAAAATACAATATAAACATTAGTGTTATTGGCTACATCGACAACGTTCACACATGCGGAAAAAAACACGTATATTATTACTTATTTCTACAAAATAATTTACACGGAGAAATAACTTTGTTGAAATTCTTAAATTACGAGAATGATTAAAATTTTAGGGAATTAAAAGAGATGCCATGTAAATTTACTAAGATTAATTAACCCGACCTGATCTGACCTGACCTGACCCGACCCGACCTGACCCGACCCGACCTGACCCGACCCGACCCGACCCGACCCGACAATATATAGAAACAGTATGATAACTAAGTAAAGAAAATAAATCGGCTGAGAATCTATTACATTAAATAAATCAAAATAAACGATAATAATAATAAAGGAGAAAAGACGACACACTAACAAAACAAAAATGAGATAAAACCTATTGAAAGAACTTAATGAAAGAGAGAGAAAATGGGTAGAACAAAGAAAACGGAGTGGATAATAAAGGGGAGACGACACAATAACTGGCGGACACTGCAGGTATTATCTCTGGCCTCTTGTTGACTCTACCTTAATTACGTTGCCTGTCGCTCCCAGCTACATATTTTTTTTTGTTGTGATGGAACAAGCTCCGTCAGTCATAGCTTAAACCTGATTGGCTTCAGCTCACACGCCTGGGTTTCTCCTGACCAATCAGCGGTTGGTGTACGATAGATGTGGGATGCTAGGGGGGAACATACAGAGGATTGGCCAATCAAAAGCTTTTTCGTCATTTTTGGGGATGGAGTATCGTCATGGCAATGCAGCCTCTGATTTTTATTTTATACTAAATAAATAAATAATAATGACGTTTATATGACCAAGATAGAAAGGAATAAAACAAAAATATTTAATAGAAAGAGATTAGAGAGAAAGTACTGTTACCTGAGGAGAAATTAATGACAGGTTTATGGAACAGATTATCATCATCACTGCACTTTGGTCTTATCACATTTCTCCAACACAAAACAAGGTCATATCCCCAACTTTCTTTTAATTAGAAAGTTAAGAAGAGAGCAGACGTAATGGAGGGGAGTTGAAAGAGAGAGAGAGAGAGAGAGAGAGAGAGAAAGAGAGAGAGAGAGAGAGAGAGAACCCCACACTGAGGAGGCAATTTACGGAGTACAGTAAAGTGGATTAGATGCGAGAGTTAGTGAAGGACCTACGTTAGCTGACCTGAGGAACTGTGTTGACTGGTCCTACTAAGCTGACCTGACGGTCTAAGTTAACTGACCTAATGACCGGAATTTAATAATAATAATAATAATAATAATTTAAATTAACATAAAACATAAGCCGGATATAAATTACGTATTTCATATTACACAAACCTCCTAAATCTCGATTACGCAACACGGAGTTAACATCACACATATAACACGCGCCAGTGTAAACATCACGGTATTGGTTGAAAGCACCTTATTATTATTTGATCACTGATGAATTTAATCCGATTAGAGCTATCTCATTTTTGTCATACATACATGAGAGATAAAGAGAAAGGAAAGATAAACATAACGTAAAGAGAGAGAGAGAGAGAGAGAGAGAGAGAGAGAGTTCATAATTATGGGAGAAAATCATTGCAAGCGTCTGACTCATCCAGCCAACAGGAATTTTTTTTTTTCGGAAATATTTTTTTGGTTAGGTTAAGTTTTTTATATTGTGGGCGGCTGTTGTGATGGTTTCTGTGGTTGTACTTATCCCGTGAGTGTGTTCTGTGAGTGTATTTTGTAGCTGAGTGTATTCTGTGGTTGAGTGTATTCTGTGGTTGAGTGTATTCTGTGGTTGAGTGTATTCTGTGGTTGAGTGTATTCTGTGGTTGAATGTATTCTGTGGTTGACTGTATTCTGTGGTTGAGTGTATTCTGTGGTTGAGTGTATTCTGTGGTTGAGTGTATTCTGTGGTTGAATGTATTCTGTGGTTGAATGTATTCTGTGGTTGAGTGTATTCTGTGGTTGAGTGTATAGTTAGACAGGAATCTAGTCACATATTTCTGCGTTAATATTATAAGCAATAAATTATTTCTTGTCTGTTAGTTTACCCCGAGTCTGAACACAAACTGGCTCCCTTATACTCGTTCCCTTATACTTGGTCCCTTATACTTGGTCCCTTATATTTAGTTCCTTATACTTGGTTCCTTATACTTGGTCCCTTATACTTGGTCCCTTATACTTGGTCCCTTATACCTGAGGTGGTCGTAATGTGGGGTGATTGCTCCTCAAGGATGGTCTTAATATGGGATGAAGAGTAGCCATATCATCATACACCCGCCAGCGCTATTTCCGGGAGAGCTTTGCCAGTCGTTGCCCAAACTCTCGTACACCACAGAGACCGAATTAAGACTGACAGTAATTGGCGCTATCAGATTATCAATAAAAGAGTTTACACTTTAAGGGGAACTATGAGGAAGGATATTGCATACTCTCGCTGCCGGGGACAAACTCTAGTCTCTCCTAAATATAACCTACACAGCGTCTGGATTTCTTACCATTCTTGTTGTGGTTTAAATTCGAAATAAATGGTAACAATATAAAACTGATTTATTTGTATTTATTAGTTTTTATTTTGAACGACGTGTGTGTGTAAATAAATAAGCCTTGAGGTTTTACTAATATTAAAATGGATTCTAAAGCGATTGGATTTGACAACTTTTTTTTTTTTATGGGCATTACGTCACCCGGGCATAGGTCACTGACCCACATTGGGGCCTGGGGACGAAAATGTACTACTACTACTACTACTACTACTACTACTACTACTAATAATAATAATAATAATAATAACACTAATATAATAACAATAATAATAATAATAATAATAATAATAATAATAATAACAACACTAGTATAATAACAATAACAATGATAATAACAATAATAATAATAATAATAATAATAATAATAATAATAATAATAATAAAGAAATACAAAAATTATAAAAAGAACAATAGTGAGAAACAATATACAGTACAGTATGTAGGTTGTGTTGTCAATAGTACGAGAAACAATTGAGACCCTGCAATTGTGTGTAAATGAGGCACACACACACACACACACACACACACACACACACACACTCTATATACACTGGACCACAAGGTAACACGAATACTGTACTAGCAAGCGAGAGTAAATGGTGTCGAGTTATGTAATGCAATACACTTGGTGAGAGACGGAGAGTGAGATTGTGGGAGAGGGAAGGAGAGTAGGGAGAAGGAGGAAAGAGAAAGGAACAGGACGAGAGAGTAGGGAGAGGGATGGGATGGGGGAGCGAGAGAGAGAGAGAGAGAGATAATATGGCTAGAGAATGCGGAGGAATGAGAGAGAGAAAGAGAGAGAAAAGTTCAAGCATCAATGTAATTTAAGTTAAAATAGAGTGAAAGTAACAAGTAGAGAAATACGATAAGAAAATTAGAATAACGAAAGAGACAGAGACAGACAGACAGACAGACAGACAGAAATATCCCCCCCCCCACCTGGATCTAACTGGAACAAGATGAGACAGATTAGAATGTATATACACACCCCCCTCCCCTCCACCCACCCCCCTCCCCTCCCCTCCCCTCCACCCCCTCCCTCCACCCACCCCTCCCTCCACCCACCCCCTCCCCTCCCCCCACCCCCTCCCTCCACCCACACCCCTCTCCACCTCTTGAGATGTTGCCATAGAAACGGGCCTCTGACTTAATCCAGGTGAAATGGTGTTGTGTGGAGCTCATAAAATGGACTGACAGGTGTGGGCTGTTAGGTGTACAGGTGTGTGCAGGTATAATGGTGATATATGGGTGTGTGTGTGTGGGTAGGTGTAGAGGTGTGTGCAGGTGTAATGGTGATATATGGGTGTGTGTGTGTGTGTGTGTGTGTGTGTGTGTGTGTTGTGTGTGTGTGTGTGTGTGTGTGTGTGTGCACGCTATTTAGGAGGCAAAGGCTTCCTCACCTCCCTTTGACTCGGGTGTCCTTAAGTAGGTGGCAATCGAGGTGCTGGGAGAAGCCTACTGTAGTGGCCACTTTGGGGATTAGCTGGTGAGACGAGGCTGAAGAGAGAGAGAGAGAGAGAGAGAGAGAGAGAGAGAGAGAGAGAGAGGCGCATAGGACCCCAAGGAGATAACTAGTAACCACACTCAAAATGCCCTAATTGACACTTCGAGCTTAAGGTTCCTAGCCTGACCCTAATTTGACCTTACTTAGCCTTTCCTAAACCTAATCGAGACTAATTTAACCCAACGTAAACTAAACTGAACTAACCAAACGTAATCTAAACTAACCTTACCTAAATTAATCTAACCTAACCTAACCTAACCTAGCCTAATCTAAACTAACCTAACCTAAATTAATCTAACCTAACCTAAACTAACCTAATCTACCTGATATAATTTGATTTAATCTAATCTGACCTAACCTAACCTGACCTGACCTGACCTGACCTGACCTGACCTGACATCCCCAAACTCGAAAGCTAATTGATTTTGGCTGTGTTGTGGTCAGGTGAGATACCGTGTTAGATTGGCCCACCGGAGAGGCGAATGAAAACGTGAAAGAAGGTCTGAAAGAAGGTCGCAAGATGTTGAAAGAAGGTCTGAAAGAAGGTCATCAGCGAGTGAAAGAAGGTCACCAGCATCTTTAAGCATGAATGAAGGAAGGCCACCCCGGGTACTGCCTTCATTACAGATCGACTCTTAGGTCTTCAAGAGGCTTCAATCGGTCGGTCAGAAGCTACAGTATATATTATATTATATTATATTATATACGTTAGCATCTGGCAGGTCCTCGATGGAACCTATAACGCCTCCCTAACTCCTATAGCGCCTTCCTACCTCCTATAGCGCCTTCCTTCATCTTATAGCGCCTCCCTAACTCCTATAGCGCCTTCCTTCATCCTATAGCGCCTTCCTACCTCCTATAGCGCCTTCCTACCTCCTATAGCGCCTTCCTTCATCTTATAGCGCCTTCCTAACTCCTATAGCGCCTTCCTTCATCCTATAGCGCCTTCCTTCATCCTATAGCGCCTTCCTACCTCCTATAGCGCCTTCCTTCATCTTATAGCGCCTTCCTAACTCCTATAGCGCCTTCCTTTCTCCTATAGCGCCTTCCTTCATCCTATAGCGCCTTCCTACCTCCTATAGCGCCTTCCTACCTCCTATAGCGCCTTCCTACCTCCTATAGCGCCTTCCTTCATCTTATAGCGCCTTCCTACCTCCTATAGCGCCTTCCTACCTCCTATAGCGCCTTCCTTCATCCTATAGCGCCTTCCTACCTCCTCCAGTAATTTATCCCTTTGTGTACAAGAAGCCTCTGCGCTGAAATAAATCGTCTTGCATTAGCCAAATAAAATACTAAAAGTGACGTCCCGCGGTGAAGGAATTAATGTGGACACATGTAAAGGTTTAAGGCTGGGAAATGGAAACAGGGAAATCAGCTGAACAGAACAACGTTGGTATAGAGAAATCCGATTGTGAGAAAGACTTAGGGGAATCTTAAACCAAGTAGGAATCTTAGACCAAGACAGCTCAGCGTATGTGCTCAAAACAAGGCCAATAAGGGTCATATCAGGGAGAGTTAGTTACATGATTATTATAGTGAAGTTATCCTTAAACTATATATCTCGGGTATATGTGAAACCTCACTTACATTATGCAGTTCAGTTCTGAGCACCGTACTACAGAATGGATATCGATTTCCTATAAATAATTCAGAGGGGGATGACAAGACTAATTCCGGGTATTAGGAACTTTGAGTACAGAGACAGATTAAAGCATCTTAATTTGTTTTCCTTTGAGAGACGTAGAGTGAGGGGCGATATGTTCAGTTACATAAAGGTGATATAACAAAGGTATGCTTAAACTATCAAATCAGGAGCGCTCACTTAGCTGTGGTTTTAAATTAGACAAATTTAGATTTAGGCGCGAGATAGGTAAACACTGGTTTGGAAATAGAGTAGTGGATGAGTGGAACAAGTTACCAAACATCATCATTACATCATTAGGAAGTTTCAATTATAGGTTGGCCAGATATATGAGCGATAATGGCTGGGTGTAAAGAGGGCTGTTTAGTATGGTCCAATAAGCTTACTGCAGTTTGTTCCATGATTTTGTTCTCATGTTCTTAGCTGTTGTTATTTACTGTCTATCCGTTGTTATTACTATGTTGTTACTTCTGTCTATCTGTTGTTATCACTGTCTACCTGTTGTTATCAGTGTCTACCTGTTGCTACTACTGTCTACCTGTTGTTATTACTGTCTACCTGTTGTTATCACTGTCTACCTGTTGTTACCACTGTCTACCTGTTGTTATCACTGTCTACCTGTTGTTATCACTGTCTACTTATTGTTATCACTGTCTACCTTGTTGTTACTACTGTCTACCTGTTGTTACTACTGTCTACCTGTTGTTATTACTGTCTACCTGTTGTTACTACTGTCTACCTGTTGTTATCACTGTCTACCTGTTGTTATCACTGTCTACCTGTTGTTATCACTGTCTACCTGTTGTTACCACTGTCTACCTGTTGTTATCACTGTCTACCTGTTGTTACCACTGTCTACCTGTTATAGTTATAGGTCGTCAGAACAATGTTAAATGAAATAACACTTTAATATTATTGTACGTAACGTTATATAATACAGTTGAGTGTCTAAGAGCCGAGAGAGAGAGAGAGAGAGAGAGAGAGAGAGAGAGAGAGAGAGTCTTATAAATTGAGGTAGTTTTATAAAGGCTCGGGGAATTAGTGTTGTCATCACTCCCTCTCCCAGTCAGCTGATCAGTGTAAATAAACAGTGTCCTGATTTCGTTGTTGTGGGGGAAGTGAAGTGTGAAGTGAGATTACGATCGTGTTAGGGGGTGGTGGGGGTCTGTTTATTTGTTTGTTTATCT
>CAUDMG010001677.1:385000-427500 GCA_958450375.1 Homarus gammarus
TCTCATATACTATAGGACTAGCCGTCTGTCTGTCTGTCTGTCTGTCTGTCTGTCTGTCTGTTCTGGGCAGCCGAAACGGCACAATCGTTTTTCATCAAACTTGGTGGAAAAATCGCAAAATATTCGTAGAGTGGAACAAACCTGGTCCCATGTCGATGGTTTCTTTAGGAAGGCATTAATCAACCATTTTATTTACGATGGAAAACGATGCAAATCTACGGACTTGGCGCACCCCCATTCGCTGTTCGCTGTCACGAGCGTTCAAACTTTCACAAGCTCAAGAAGGGCCCTCGATCACTTGTGTTTTACTATATTGTGTTGCGTCAGTGTGTGTGTGTGTTCGTTTGTAGTGCATTTATATGTATGTATGTATGTATGTATGTATGTTGCCTCTGAAGATGTCTTGAATAAAGACGAAAGCTAAGGTGCTCCGTTGTTTCCCTTTGCCCGTGTGATTTTATCAAGATTTATCTTATCCACGTTTTCATTGTGGATCTACATGAAGTATGTATGTATGTATGTATGTATGTATGTATAATTGTGTATACGTTTATGTATATGCTAATGCCTGTATACGTTTATTTTACACAGGGGAACGTTATAGCAGCTGAGATAACATAATCGTATGGGTACTAACGCAGATAAGAGCTCTCAGCCAATCCCGTGATGGCTGCAGTCATCGTAAGTCAGACAGCCAGGGTGGAGGGGGCGGAGTTGCCACCTCGCTCCCGCTTTACGTAATTTTTTCGTCATCACCATCCCTCGTAACCTCAAATGACCGGCTCTAAAAAGATTGGAAAGCAGTAAACGAATCACCCGCTGGTGCTTATAGATGCAGACTTTCGATACACTAAGTGAGAAGGTTCAAGCGTGTGTGTCGTGAAAATGAGAATCTTCACTTGACCAGGTGCCGATTATATCAGCTGATTTATGACGTCAGAGGGAGTAACCCGATTGGTTGGGGGGTTATCAGCTGGCTCGCCCTGGAACGTCAGTGATTGGCTGGTGAGCTACCCTCGTATGACCAATAAGGTTTCGGAGGATCGCTTTGTTGTCTTAATTTTTAGGAGAGTCTGTAGTTTAATTCATGATTGTGTTATTATTATTTTACAGAATATGAATCAACACAGACGAGAGAAAAGTACAAGAAAAATATTCAGTCAACATAATAGATACGTAAATCAACAATTAACTTTCAAATCTTTTATTATTTAGTAAGTTTGAGATCATCTGGTATGTGTTTATATTTCACCCCTACTAGTGACAGTTTTTATTGCTATTTTAACCCCATTTTGTGCATAATTATTCTAACTTGGTGATATAATATGACGATTATTTATATACAGTAGCATTACGGGCTGCCCCCCTCATCCACCCAACTGTGAATGGATACAGTATCTAACTTTACAGATGGGGAAATGAAGGTAGTTGAGTACAGTGCCTCTATGTGTACCGAAGTCAGTCTCTCTCTATCTCTTTCTCTCTCTCTCTCTCTCTTTCTCTCTCTCTCTCTCTCTCTCTCTCCTTCTGGTACTTCTCACATCTGCCTTTCTCTCTGATGTCTTATATTCCTCCTCTTCTTCACTCTCCTTCCTCTTCCTCCTTCTCATTTTCCTTCCTCGTCATCTTTTTCCTCCTTTTGGGTCTCTTCACATCTCCCCTTCTCTCTCTATCTGCCCCCCCCCTCTCTTCCTTCCCCTTCCTACTCCTCCTCTCTACTCCTGGACCTCTTAGTACCTTCCCTTCCCTCTTATCTCTTCCCCTTCACATTTTTTTTTAATTTCTCCTCGTCCTCCCCCTTCTCTTCTTCCTCTTCCTCCTCCTCCAAACCCTCTTCACACCTCTTTCTCTACTCTACACATCCTCTTCAACCGCCTCTCTCCTCTCTATTCACTATCCACGCCCTGTAGGTTATGTCACCCCTTGAGAGTTGTTTAAGAATATAACTGAAGGATAAGCCTGTAATATCCTGTAACTGAGGTCAACTTACACCCCTCTTGGCCATAAAGGCAATAGTTATTAAAATATGGACAGACAATGGATGAAAAAAAATATATTCGGGAAAGATAATTAGACTCTTTTAATTGTTCACAAAAAATGGACAGTGGAGAGAAAATGGGAGACTTAAGCCTATTATAGAAAACGTGTTAAGTCATATATACATAACCTATAGAGATAACAGGGAACTCTACTCTATTCTCTCTCTCTCTCTCTCTCTCTCTCTCTCTCTTTTTCATCCCCTTGCCTTTCTTTGTCTCTCTCTCTCTCTCTCTCTCTCTCTCTCTCTCTCTCTCTCTCTCTCTCTCTCTCTCTCTCTTTCTTTCATCCCCTTGCCTTTCTTTGTCTCTCTCAACATTTCTCTCTCTCTCTCTCTCTCTCTCTCTCTCTCTTTCTTTCATCCCCTTGCCTCTCTCTCTCTCTCTCTCTCTCTCTCTCTCTCTCTCTCTCTCTCTCTCTCTCTCTCTCTCTCTTTTTCATCCCCTTGCCTTTCTTTGTCGCTCAACTTCTCTCTCTCTCTCTCTCTCTCTCTCTCTCTCTCTCTCTCTCTCTCTCTCTCTCTGTCTCTCTCTCTCTTTCATCCCCTTGCCTCTCTCTCTCTCTTTCATCCCCTTGCCTCTCTCTCTCTCTCTCTCTCTCTCTCTCTCTCTCTCTCTCTCTCTCTCTCTTTCATCCCCTTGCCTTTCTTTATCTCTCCCCTCTTCTCTCTGTCTCTCCCCCCTCCCCTCTCTCTCTCTCTTTCTCTCTCTCCCTTTATCCTCCCCCCTCTCTCTCTCTCTCTCACCTTCTCCCTCTCCTTCTGTCCTTAAAAAATAAACCAAATTAAGGCACATCTTTATAATGGCTCTCCAGCGCCATTAACTTCACAAAATTACGCCATGAGGGAGGGTTGTAAAGGAGCATCTTTTTGTGCGCATTTATTGTCCATACGACGCTGTGAGCCATTATGAGCCACGGTACCGGGCACCATTAGGTCATAAGGCAGTAAATTTTACACCATTATGCCAAGAACCAATATATTTTACACCATTACACTAAGAACTAATGCATTTTTCACCATTGTACTCTAAACTAATATATTTTGCACCATTATACCAAGAACTAATATATTTTGCACCATTGTACTTTGAACCAATACATTTTGCACCATTGCACCTTGAACCATTACATTTTGCACCATTACACCATGAATCAATAGCTTTGCACTATTATACTAAGAAACATTACATTGTGAGCCATTTCACTAAGAAGCCATTATTGTCTTGAGCCATTACGCCAACAGTTACGTAATTTTCCGGCCCGTATGTCTTAACTTACGACCGACGGGACACTTAAGAAAACTCCTAACTTTTGCCTGAAGCTCAAGATCACTATGGTGTAGCTCTTAAGGTACGATAACTGCCTTTGTGTACGATAATTTAGTCTGTGTACTGTACGATAACTTAGTCCTGTGTGTACGATAATTTAGTCTGTCTACTGTACGATAACTTAGTCCTTTGTGTACGATAATTTAATCTGTGTACATTAATTTAGTCTGTGTACGATAACTTAATCTTTGTGTACGATAATTTAGTCTGTCTACTGTACGATAACTTAGTCCTTTGTGTACGATAATTTAGTCTGTCTACTGTACGATAACTTAGTCCTTTGTGTACGATAATTTAATCTGTGTACAATAATTTAGTCTGTGTACGATAACTTAGTCCTTATTGTACGATAATTTAGTCTGTGTACGATAATTTAGTCTGTGTATGATAGCTTAGTCTTTGTGTACGATAACTAAGTCTTTTTGTACGGTAATTTAGTCTTTTGTGTACTATAACTTAGTCCCTTGTGTACGATAACTTAGTCCTTTGTTTATGATAACTTAGTCTTTGTGTACGATAATTTAGTCCGGTACAATAATTTTTTACAGTACGATAGCATAATTTGCTAAGTGCGGTCAGATGACATGGGTAGTACGATAATAGCCGTGTGAGTGCGATGTTTGTTTTATTCTTAAAGTTGATTTAACTCTATAATTATGGTTATCTTTGTATCGAAGGTCCAAGTAATAGACCCCACCAAAATCATCACCTCATTACTCTGGGGTTTATTGAAAATCATGAAGTACATTTAATTACATATATTAAAAAAAAATAAAAAAATAAATATATATAAAGTTATTTTACCCTGAAATATGACTACCCACTATACAATACTTGGTGTTCTTAAAAGTCGAGCAAGGTTTACACATTATACCATTATAGATATACAATAGGAGAGGAGAGGAGATACTTATCTTTTGACTGCCAGCCCAATATTACAGCCACCCGGCTCTGAGAGGTAAAACTAAGCTAGCAGAGATGGGCGGAAATGACGCCATAAACAAAGGATGTTCAAGTTGCGAATCCGCAAATTGCTATCGAACACTCACTCATTCATTAGCATTCGAGACTAATTTAATAAATATTACTTTGTTTCACTAAACACATCCCACTGATGTTACTACATTCAAGTATAACATATAATATCTAAATTTTAACTGCTTCAGTACCCAACGAATCATTTAAAGGTTCAAATGCCGACCAGTAATCAATTTCAGTATTTTATTCCTTAATAGAGGAAGCGGGATCCTAGTGCTGTCACTAGGTTCCCCTGTACAATGACACCAGACGCATCTGGCAAGTGTGACAAGTATATACAGTATAAATATTATAAAGGGGCTTACTAAAGCCTAAGGAAGGAAGGATATTCCTTTAACACATCATCAATATTATTTACATAGTATCTGGCCAGTATGGGGAGGATCATCGTGTCTCCGTCAAGGGGTCGTGGAGTGGTGGTCCAGCAGGCGTCACGGAAGCATTGTGTGTGGGGACATCTTAGGAGGTAGTGGATAAGGGTGCGGTTGTCGGGTCTTCTGCATAATGCACAAGAGCGTTGCTCAGGGGAGGCGGGGATACCAATCTCCCAAGCAAAGTCATACCCAATGATGATACGGGCAGCAATCACGTCCCTTTTCCGCGACCCTTTCCCATAGACATGCGAGAGGTCAGGAAGTTTACGGAGTTTCTCTCTGTTTACGGCGAATTTTGGTCCTTAGCTGTAAAAGTATTCGAGGAACAACGTAGTCAGGTGTGGCCTTTTTACAGCCAGTCTTGGCAAGGCAATCCACTGCCTCATTTCCCAAGATACCGACATGACTGGGCATCCATAGGAATGTCACAGGACGGCCTGCATCCTGAAGTGTTAACCCTCGTATTTGGAGGATGAGGTTCTTATTTTCCCCTGACCCAAATGCGTTCCCATTACCTTGGTACGACGAGTTTTTGGGGTGATGATGGTGAACTTCAGCATCACCTCCCCCTGGGGAGCAGGAAAGCCCATTTGTGTGGTGACTATTACGGCTGTAGGACCTTGGCGGAGGCGAAGTGTTGAGTCCTGAAGTGCAGAGCAGCGACAGAAAAACTAGGTCGTCAGTGTGCTAAGAGGCAAGTCCCGAGGAAAGGCGAGACGACGAAGGTGCGACGGGGCAGGGAGACGAAGGGAATCCCCTATGTCCATCGTCGGCATATGTAAGCTCACTTGGGGACCCCGACGACAGAAGTAGGTCACTCTCTACAGCCCCAGAAGGGGTGCAAGGTCGGAGCCGTGGCCCCTGCTGGAGACCCTGACTTCTGAGGTTTCTGTTTCTTAGACTTGTCTTCAAGATGAAAGTCGTCAGCAACACTGTCACCTACTGCCGCCGTCTCCAACGAACGGGAGCGTTTAACGGCGGGCATAGGGCACGTTGGCCACACTGCAGTCAGATAGATAGTTTGGCTTGCTTGAGGTGGAGTGGTAAAGACGTCACTGCTACGTCACACTTCACATTGCGCATGCGCAAACTTGAAAATCTTCGACCAGAGGGACCGGGTGGTAAGACCCGATGTTTTTATCAAACAAAAATGACAAAGTTCAAAACGTAAAAAAAAAAATAGATGCCCCTGTGCTGATAACTGGGTCTTACTATACAGTTCTCTGCACAGACTGAGATTAGTAGACTCGCTGAATTCGTCAGAAATACGACTTTTAAGGAGCAGTCTCTTACAGCCTTTTGATACCCACAGCACTCATGCGCGGCCTCGACCAGTAATCTATTCATTGGTTCTTATTCCGACACTCGTAATAACAACAATAATAATAATAATAATAATAATACTGTTACAACCTTCACACGCTCTTCTCGGACTCACTGGAGGATGTATAGTCAGCCCACAGGCCCATTATATCAGAGGAGGCTCTGACATAACAGCTTCTGTTAACAGAGAGGTTAAATGTTAAACACAGACCCTTACCTTATTTCTGGCTAACAACATTTTGACAGCTGACAGGTGTTTATTTCAATACCACTCTTCCCATTAAAACTGGTTTAATCAAAACACAGCTTTAAAATTACAACAAAATATAATTAACAACAAAATATAATAAATATGTGCTCTCCATCCATGTACATACACAAAGCCACAAATCAATTCACTCAGAATAATGTTATCTCCACCACGTGCAGTACTCTCTCACTACTACAATACTCTTTAGACTATATGAACATATTACACTTTAGTTAACACCATAATTATCCATGATTGTCCAGATAATAATAGAGTAATGTCCACCACACAAGCTTGACCCTCCTATCCTCATCAACATATAATTTCTATTTTTTTTATACTTCACACCTGCTTCTTACAGTCTTTTCATAACTATACAAAAAATTAAAATACATTCTACAAAGTTTACACAATGAAATAAATACTAGTGTACATACTCATACAAAATAATCAAGATATTTTTAAAAGTCTTTACCATAAGCTTGGAATTTCGATTTTAAAGAAAAATGGGACTCAATAGAAACTAAACACAATGGGTAACTGAAACAAATATTGAGGGAAAGGGGAGATGACCGTAATAATAACAATAATAATAATAACCACAACAAAACACAATAATACTACTACTACTACTACTACTACTACTACTAATAATAATAATAATAATAATAATAATAATAATGTACTACGTCTCGGCAACAACGTCATATAACTTGACATCATTATTTTGTAATTAAATTGTAATTGTAATGCCTTTTGTGGTTTTTTATTTATCTTTATTACGGTGCACACGGTTTTATTTGTTTAAAATTAAATTAATTATTCATAACGTCCACTGGCAGGGATAATGTCTTTACACTGGGTATTAAAACCAAGATTTGGCCACCAGTTCTCTCCCTAATTGGCTACTCAGGGCTAGTGGTCTTGCCAGTTGCTTGTAATCCGTTTGGTTTACCAGTCGTGCTGTGGCAACCTATAGTGTAATGGAATATTTGTCTACTTGGCAATTTTGATAATAGTGATGCCGTGTCTTTAGGTTTTATATATAAATGGCAACTCCGGGTGATGATGTTACCAAATTGTCATATATTTTGCATTTACAAGATTATTATTTTCATTGGGAACTTAGCCGCGATGATGCTACACATTAAAAGAAATATTTATGTGATAATTCAACGTGATAGTGTTGCCAGAATACCATGATAAATGCTTAATTTTTGGTAGAGATCTGTGATTGGCAACTCAGATAGATAGATATTCCAGAATACCAAGATCTCTATTTTTTAATGAGATTCCTCCCCTAAGACGTAACTCATCTTGAAAAAGCTGCCAGATAATCACCGTATTAACCTTTTCATTGGTAGATTTTCCTAATTGGTACTGTAGCTCAGTTAGATGTAGTTGCCAGATAGATATATTCATATTATTTTTAATGGTAAATGTTTGTAACTCTCTCTCTCTCTCTCTCTCTCTCTCTCTCTCTCTCTCTCTCTCTCTCTCTCTCTCTCTCTCTCTGTCAACTTTATGTCTACTGTATCTATCATGTCTCGATCTGTCTATCGACCCACAACCGGGCCTGGGGGGCGAAAGAATAAGAGTAAAAAAAAAAGAAGAAAAAATAGAAAAGAAAAATATTATATTAATCTCCACCACGAAGATGCCGGAAACCAGCTTTTTGAAGTGAGACAGATTGTAAGAGGCAAGAGTATGGAAACACAGAAGAAGGCAGGGCATTCCACAGTTTGGCTGTGTGAGGAAAGAAGGATGAACTATAAAGGGGTTATTCTAGTGTGACCGACATCCACAGACATCCACAGAGAAACGGTGGGTACCGCGGGCAAGACGAGTGTTACGAACCCACGGCCTTGCCGGCGGTACACAGGATGCCAAGTCCACCGAACATTGCCCGTTAAAGTACCTGTAAAAGAGAGAGAGAGTGAAGCAACATTGTGGCGAAGAGAAAGGGAAGAGAGATTATCAACTAAAGGAGGAGAGTTAATAAGACGAAATGCCTTTGGTTCCACCCTATATAACAGTTGGACAGAAGAAGAACCACCCCAGATATGAGAGCAGTACTCCAAGTTAGGACGAATGAATCCCTTTTAGCTAGAAGCAACTGCTCAGGAGTGGAGTAGCTACGGCATCTGTACAGCATTCCCAGCTTTTCGGAGGCGTCTTGAGCAATGTTGTGGATGTGTGGCTTCCATGACATGTTAGAGGAAATGGTGAGGCCCAGCATGGATAGAATTAGTAGTAGTGTGAAGTAAATCATTGTTAAAATCAAGGAAGAGAGTAGGTGAAAGAACAAAACCCTGTGGGACACCACTACTGGTAGAGAAAGATTAATATAGTCCCTTTCTCTTCTATTTTTAATTTCTTTCTACTCTTATTTTTTCGCCTCCCATTGTGGATCGATGACCTGTGCCCGGGTGGGCTATTACCTGAAAAAAAAAATGCCATGGATCGGTTCTCAAGGAAGCTAGAAATTAGAGAACAAAGTGGGGAGAGAAACCATGAGAGGGAAGTTTAGAGAGCAAAGACTTGTGTCATACCCTGTCAAATGGAGATGTCGAGGGCCACGACGAAAGTTTCCCCATAATCCCTAAGAGAGAATGACCAAAGATGGGTGCAGTAGGAGAGCAGATCACCAGTAGATCTCGCTTGGCGAAAGCCATACTGGTGATCCAACACAAGAGAATGGCGTTCAAGGTGACGGAGAAAATGGGAGTTCAAGATAGTTTCGAAAATCTTAGAGAGGGCCGGAAAAGAGGAGGAAAAGAAGGAGTGCAGAAGTTATTACAGATGTTTTTGGTTAAGGACCAGAAGGATTTACTAGAAGAAGAGTTAATCAGGACAGCGGTCTTTCTTTTTATAGAATTCCGCTTGGCTCTACGAAGAATAGCCTTACAACGATTCCTCGAAGTAATGAAAGAGGAGTGAGTAACAGGAGAAGATAATTTCATAACTTGGTACGCTCTATCTCTGCCCCTACATGGAAGAGAACAGGAGCGACCAAACCATGATTGTAAAGTGAAATTTTTGGTAGAAGATGGGATAAATGCACTCATACCACCCTGTATAACCTCAGCAATGCTGTCGGCACATACCGAGGCGTCGCGAGTGGAAAAGCAACATTCATCCCAGGGAAAGTCGGAGAAGAATTTTCGCAAGGATTGCCAGTTTGCCCTCCGATAGTGCCATAGTTGGCGTTTAGAGGGGGGTGGGGGAGGTGATCGTGCCCAGTTTGATTTAATAAAAATTAGATTGTGATCAGAAGACCCTAAGGGGGCAGAAATTGAGTTTGAATAGTGTGAGAGGTTAGAGGCAAAACAAAGCTCAAGAATGTTAGTAAGTTGGTCGTGTCGATCTGGAACGCTTGTAGGGTGTTTGATTATTTGTTCCAGATCATTAAGTAAGGAAAAAGAGAGTTCCTCAGCTCCACCTGGGTCATCCCTTGCAGAGCCAAGCCACTCTCTGTGATGTTGGGGTGAGTGGATAACAACGACTCATGGCAAGAGGTGAGATAGTCAAAGAGTTAAAAATAGTTGGTAGAGTTGGGAGAACAGTATAGAAAACAGAGAAAAATAGTCGCAGTTGGTAGAGATATTTTGAGCCAGAATACATCGTAAAGAGAAGATTCATGATCCGTGAGTCGAGCCATAGGTGTACGTGTGTTGCAGTAGGCGCAAACACCTTCCTTAGAACGGAACGGGGTATAAAGGTTGTAGTTGGAGACTTGAAAAGGTTTGGGTGAAGCTGCTTTGGACAGTTAAAGTTCAGATAGTAGTAAGAGATCGGGAAAGAGGTTAATAGATGGCGCTCCACAGAAGGAAAATTGGATCTCAGTCCGCGAATGTTGGAAAAATGAAGTGTGAAAAAATCCGATCCTCCAGCAACCGCGGTGGTGTCAGTTGAGGCCCCAGTAACTTGATGATCAGGTCGGCCCTGGGGTCCTAAACCTTCCCGACCAGTGGGACCCATCCGAGAAGCGCTTTAATATTATTGTCAACTGATGTCATAGGAAATTAAAAGAATAGAAAAAATATAACAGACCAAGAGTGAGAAAAGTTATATATGTTGTGTTGTTAAAGTAAGAGAGACAATTGAGACCCTGCAATTGTGTGTAAATGAGGCAGAAAGTCAGATTAGCAACCTGGGACTTGGTGACAATTTTTGTGATACCATATAGCAGCAGGGTCCACCATTAGACAACACATTATGCTTCCAATATCTTCCCAGGCGGTAGTACCTCCCTGTTTGGTAGCTGTCTGTATACTATTCATCCATTCATCCAACTTTCCAGCTCTCTCTCTCTCTCTCTCTCTCTCTCTCTCTCTCTCTCTCTCTCTCTCTCTCTCTCTCTCTCTCTCCTTCAACGGAAAAATGTCAAAAACCGAATTTAATTAGAAAGCTGGAGCCCCTTTCTCCGTCTGGTGATCCTCTGGGAGAAAGTTTTTGTTTGTTTAGGAAATGATTTGACTGTAGTAAGTGGCCTGTGTGTTATGTGACCTGATGAGTGAAACGCCTCTCTCTCTCTCTCTATTTCTCTCTCTCTCTCTCTCTCTCTCTCTCTCTCTCTCTCTCTCTCTCCGGAATAAAGCTAATAAAGATGACACTTTCCTTCCTTCTTCCTCTTCCTTTCTTCCTTCTTCTTTTCGGTTTTCTTTCTCTCTTCTTGACTTTATTCTCCCTTTCTCATCGCTTATTCTATCTTCTTCCTTTTTCCTGTCTTCCCTCTTCCTGTTTTCCTTCCATCTTTCTTTTCTTCTCTTTATTCTGCTTTTCCTCTTCATTTCTTCTTTCTTGTTGTCTTCCTCTCTTCCTTCTTCCTGACTTTGCTTTCCCTCTTCCTCTGTCCTTCTTACGTTCCTTCGGCCTCCTTCCTCTTATTTCTTCCTTCTTGCCCCTTCTTATTTTCTTTCTCTGCCTCTTCTCCTCCTGCATCCTCTTCCCGTTTCCTTCTTTCTCTGTGTGTTCTTCCTCTTCCTCCGTTTCTTTCTCCAGCCACGTCTTCTCCACCTATAACCCCACCCACTTCCCACTCACTCACCACCTCTTCTCCACCCTCAACCCCACCCACTCACCGCCCACTCACCGCCCACTTTAGCCCCGAGACACTGACGTGGCGGTGGGTTCCTAACGAGCTTCTTTTGTTTTTGTTTTGATTCCCTGAGGCCCCCCCCTCCCCCACCCCCCACTCCCACCTCCCTCCCCCCCTCCCCCCACTCCCACCTCCCTCCCCCCCTCCCACCTCCCTCCCTCCTCCACTCTCACTCCCTCCTCCCACTCCCCTTTCTCCTCTTTCGTCACCCTCTCCTTGCCCACACTAGGGGAGGAGGGGGGGGGGGGGAAACTCTTCAGGCGCCCTCCGCCACAATTAGCACCACTAGCCTGGAGGGGAAAGGGTAAGAGTGACAGAGTGAGGGGGTGAGGGAAGGGTTGAGGGAGGGGGTGAGGGAGAGTGAGAATTGAAGGGTTGTGAACGTGTGTGTGTGTGTGTGTGTGTGTGTGTGTGTGTGTTCATCCGGTAAGACTGATACTTCTGATTGTGTGATGGATTGTGTAACCAATATGTCTAGTTAATACATACTGTACACCATAGCTCCTGAGTATTGTTCAGAAAAATTGTGACCCCGGTGTGCCATATTGTATAACACTGTTAAGGTGGAGTTATACCTGGTACAGCACCTGCCGAGGTGTGGTGAGAAGTGGCAGTAATTAGTTATAAGTAAATTAATGAACAAATTTGAGTTACATTAATCGATTACAAATACTTGGTTACTAGCTCACCACTGGGCCCGATGGCTCATGGTGGAGATATCCCTTATCTTAGTCTTGATACGGATGTTGTTATCGCCACACACAAATTGTGCTCGCCGGCCACATGTTGAGTGAAGAAACGGTTTACAACTTACAATAGCTGACTAAGGGAGATGGGGCTGGCAGCAGCTGTGTGCCTGCCTGAGGGACAGTCTATCGCCGTCTACTGTAGAGGCAACATCTTGATTCTCGACCAGCCAACATCTTCCTGCAGGCCATTATATTTGTTCTCGTTGTCTAACCCTAGACCCCAAGACGTGAGCGTGAACTGTTGAATCCTCTGAGAACTCTAAATAACTTTAATAAGTGTAATTATGTACTGTATATTGATCGTATTATTCAAACTGTGTCCTGATGAACCAGCAGTTGTTATATGTGAATTGTATTCCACAGGTTTTGACCGAATTATACTCACCGCGTCAACGACAAGGGTCTTATTGTCCTGCTCAAACAAAAATCGCCCCTATGAGCGATTACAGATGTTAATATGGATTTTTATTAACCTGACCTGACCTGACATAACCTGGCCTGACCTAACCTAACGGAAGAAACACTGGAGTCATGACATATGGATTTAAAAAGCTAAAGAAAACAAAAACTTTCCTTGTTCATAAATTTCTCGCCAGTCTTAGAATCAGCCATCAGATGTGAATTTCAATTTATCTCTTTAAGTGGTGTTAAGTGAAGTTAATGTGTGCTCTCAAGGTATAAATATTTCTCAATGTCATTATCAATATTAATTTCATTTTTGTAGGGTAATATTTTATGTACCATGACGGACACGAAAGGTAATATAACTAACTAAATGGTTAATGTTAATCACTAACTCTTACACGTAAATATTCCTTACTTGACAGATTATTTTTTTTTATAACTCTCACAGATTAATTATGAAAATCCGGACAGATTATTACAGATTTTCGAGGAAATAATATAAGTCTTATGAAAGGTTTTATGAGTCTGTTCATCTGTCTGTTGTTTGTCTGTCTGTTGTCTATCTGTTGTTTGTCTGTCTGTTGTCTATCTGTTGTTTGTCTGTCCGTGTGTTCTGAACTTGATAGAGGGGTGGCCGGTAATAAAGTCACGGGAAAAAAAATCACAGAAAAAAAGTCACAATTTTGGTAAAGAAAGAAAGTCAGGTAATCAAAAAAAATATTCAAGTCAGTCACAGTTTATTTAAGTACCATAAACAATTAAAGTAATAAAACTGAAAATATTTTAATTCAGTTATTAACTGGCAATACATTGACAACACTATTTATATATGATGGCATTACATGTATGTGAAAACAAATCACGTTTTGTTCAATATCTTAAGCACAGTAAGGTAATCAAACAAACATATTGAAGTCAGTCATTTATTGACAGTACATGACATGTACAGATTGAAAACAGCTTACAGAATATCATGGCATTACATGTATGTTCAGTGTTGTTAATGCTGATGATTAAGACGAATATTCCAGCCGACGCCACGAAGAAACTCTGCCACAGTCTTGTGGTCCTCCCGTCGACCAACACACAAGTTGCGAATGCGTTCTTGTAGCTGCACATAGCGAGGGGGGTTGCCAACACCATCTTGCTTGAAAATGGTGCTCACCGTCGCTTCTTCACGTTGAAACCATTCAGTGACACGCCAGACTGAAGGATGGTAGTGACCAACGAGGTTGAAGAATTTATTATTCCAGCTGTTGTTGGTACGAGCATTGTTGTTCACGCTGTCTTCAGGGATACTGCCATACAGTAGAGAGGAACAAGGTTATATACTGTACGTAGACAGGTCATCTCAACGTGACCTCACATCAAACATCTGATCAAAAATTTTTACCGGATTAGACAACCTGTGGTCACAGTGACCTCAGCTGACTTACCTTAATCCTTCCAGGTTGATGTTGCCCGATTATACAAAGAATCTAATGTTTTTGTTCTATTTTATAATTTTTAAGCGAAACTCATAAATTTACCATCAGTTCTGCATATTCCTTTACTGAAACTGATTGACATATTAACCTTAAAAAATGTGAGAATTCGAAAGTTAACTTTTCTTTTTTTCCTGTGACTTTTTTTCTGTGACTTTTTTACCTGTGACTTTTTTACCTGTGACTTTTTTACCTGGATTCGATAGAGGTGAGGGGGGGGGGGGGCATCATTGTACGCCTGGTAGACTGTCTCCACATTCTAAGGGCTAATGTAAGATTGGGATGGGACCTATTAGTTCAGGGGTCTATTAGAGGACTCGGACCACCAACAAACAGGGTCTATTAGAGGACTCGGACCACCAACAAACAGGGTCTATTAGGACTCGGACCACCAACAAACAGGGTCTATTAGAGGACTCGGACCACCAACAAACAGGGTCTATAAGGACTCGGACCACCAACAAACAGGGTCTATAAGGACTCGGACCACCAACAAACAGGGTCTATAAGGACTCGGACCACCAACAAACAGGGTCTATTAGGACTCGGACCAACTAGAAACCGGGCCTAGTTCACAACACTTAAAAATATGATCCACTATACAACACACACACACACACACACACACACACAAGACGAGTGCCTTCCATCCAAGAATTATTACAGTGTTCCGTATATCATCTTAAAGAGACAGAAAGATGGACCCAATACTAAATATATCACAGAGGAGCTATTTGACGACTTCTGGCTATGTGTAATGGGACAACACATGCAGACGGCTTACTCAACCTATCTGCTGATGATGTTGTAAGCGTGTGAGGGATCTTCTTTTTCAGGTACAACTTTGCTTTTTTTTGCTTAGATAGATTAGAGAGAGAGAGAGAGAGAGAGAGAGAGAGAGAGAGAGAGTCCTTCTACTTATTGTCTTGGCACTTTACTGTTATTTTGTATAATTGTTTTGTACTATTATTTGTTATTTTAATTCCTTCCTTCCTTCCTTCCTTCCTTCTTTCGCCTTCCTTCCTTCCTTCCTTCCTTCCTTCCTTTCCTTAGTCCTTCCTTCCCTTCTTCCTTTCTTCAGTCCTTCCTTCCCTCCTTCCTTTCTTCAGTCCTTCCTTCCCTCCTTCCTTTCTTCAGTCCTTCCTTCCCTTCTTCCTTTCTTCAGTCCTTCCTTCCCTCCTTCCTTTCTTCAGTCCTTCCTTCCCTTCTTCCTTTCTTCAGTCCTTCCTTCCCTCCTTCCTTTCTCTCCTCTCACACACTCAACCACTCTCCACACACACACACACACCCTCACCACCCCGACTCTCATTCTCCCTCGATGGCTCTCTCCCTCCTCCTCCTCCTCCTCCTCCTCCTCCTCCTCCTCCTCCACATAACTGTTCCTTTCTCTCCCATTTGTCATATTTTTCCATCCCACTTCCTCTCCTCCTCTCACACAAAACGTCTCTAAAATTCTCTTATTTCTTCTTATGTTTTCTTATATGCAAATTCTCCCTCGTTTCTGCGTCTTATTCCGTTTATTCTTGAGTTTATTATCCATGTGAATTATTTATATTTTTTCTGTATATCTTCGTAACTTTATTTATTTTTTAACTTAAGTGAACAATTGTATTTATATTTTACTTAACTGTTTGGATACGATGGTTTAATTTCTTGAATACGATGACTTAACCCCTTGAATACGATGACTCGGATTAATTTGGATGAAGGGTTAGGTGATAATGAATGAAACACGGGAAGAGACAAACAATTTTTAATTCCGTGTCTCTCTCTAACCCTGAATTAATGTGCTATGATTATTTAAAAGCATTCTGTGTGCTGTGATTTGGCCGCAATGGTACGACAATATTAGACCCACCGGTATAACAATGAATTCATTATGTACGAAGGCTAATGATGCATGTTCATTACCCAGCGTAACTCTATGTGTGGATTCAATGATAACATACAGGTATTCGTTTGTTTTTGTCTCCTAACTGGTGCTAAGTGAACGTATCTAGTTAAGGTAGAGTCTCAGTGTTAATTTTGTCTCCTAACTGGTGCTAAGTGAACGTATCTACAGTAGTTAAGGTAGAGTCTCAGTGTTAATTTTGTCTCCTAACTGGTGCTAAGTGAACGTATCTAGTTAAGGTAGAGTCTCAGTGTTAATTTCGTCTCCTAACTGGTGCTAAGTGAACGTATCTAGTTAAGGTAGAGTCTCAGTGTTAATTTTGTCTCCTAACTGGTGCTAAGTTGAACGTATCTACAGTAGTTAAGGTAGAGTCTCAGTGTTAATTTTGTCTCCTAACTGGTGCTAAGTTGAACGTATCTACAGTAGTTAAGGTAGAGTCTCAGTGTTAATTTTGTTTCCTAACTGGTGCTAAGTGAACGTATCTAGTTAAGGTAGAGTCTCGGTGATAATTTTGTCTCCCAACTGGTGCTAAGTGAACGTATCTAGTTAAGGTAGAGTCTCAGTGTTAATTTTGTCTCCTAACTGGTGCTAAGTGAACGTATCTAGTTAAGGTAGAGTCTCAGTGTTAATTTTGTCTCCTAACTGGTGCTAAGTGAACGTATCTAGTTAAGATAGAGTCTCAGTGTTAATTTTGTCTCCTAACTGGTGCTAAGTGAACGTATCTAGTTAAGGTAGAGTCTCAGTGTTAATTTTGTCTCCCAACCGGTGCTAAGTGAACGTATCTAGTTAAGGTAGAGTCTCAGTGTTAATTTTGTCTCCCAACCGGTGCTAAGTGAACGTATCTAGTTAAGGTAAAGTCTCAGTGTTAATTTTGTCTCCCAACTGGTGCTAAGTTGAACCAGTTAGGTACAGTGTCTCACCATCAGTTAGGAAGAGAATTAATCGTACGAGTGTATGTGAGAATCCCGCACAAATAACACTCTTTATGTAAGCTGGATATAAAACGTAATAGCGCTGTCATCAGTAACCAAATTTACACTGAATAACCCATTACACAGCCAAATTAAATACAGTAAATTTCACATTCGTATAGTTCGTTAGCTTCATATAGAATTTATTAGCTGCAGGCTTCTCATTTACGATTTAAAAAAAATAGTTTACCAAATGCATAAATCGGTAAAAAAAAATAATATATTATAAATAAATAAATAGGTGTTATGGTGTTTTTGGTGTAATTTGTGTTGAGGACGACCTGTCAAATATTTTGTGAGGTGACTTTTGTTGTTGCTGAAAATCCCGTTTTCTTTTGCTGGTGGGGGGGAGCGGAGGGAGGGGAAACTGGTTTAGAATTCCCAGAGATTCGTTTTCTATTTCGCTTTTTTTTCCTTTCTTTCTTAATTGGGAATGAGAGAAGCTTTAAAAAATACAGTATTTTGTGTTTGACTGTCAATAACAAACTCCTTGGTATATTTTTGGTCATAAGTTTAAAGATTAGTTCGTTAAAGTTAACCTGTCTCACTCGTAACTTAACCTACCCCTAACCTAACCCATCCTACCTGTAAATTAACCTAACCTGCCCCTATAGCCTGATTTGACCCACCCTACCAGTAACTTAACCTAACCTGCCCCTAAAGCCTGACTTAACCTAACCTACCCTTAGCTTAACCTAACTTAAACTAACCTACCCTTAGCTTAACCTAACTTAACCTAACCTACCCTTAGCTTAACCTAACTTAACCTAACCTACCCTTAGCTTAACCAAACTTAACCTAACCTACCTTTAGCTTAACCTAACTTAACCTAACCCTAACTTAATTCAACTATAACCTAACTCAACTATTATATGGTAGGCTTAGATAAGTTAGGATTAGTTATATTTTGCTAAAACTAGTTATTTAAGGTAGGTTAAGATAGATTGGTTCAGCCAGGTTAGATTAGGTTGAATTCGATTAGGTTAAGTTAGATTAGGTTAAGTTAGATTAGGTTAAGTTAGAATCAGTCAAGTTAGGTTAGATTAGGTCAAGTTGCTTAGGTTAAGTTATATTTCATAAGAGTAGGTTATGTTACATCAAATTAGGTCAAGTTAAATAAATAGTAAGTTAAGTTAAAATCAAATTAGATTAGGTTGTGTCACTTCTGATTGGTTCATTCACAAACATGACATTCCGCTATCTAGCCAATCAGAACTTGGCTGACAGACCCTCCTGCCGTTTTCTTTACATACCAGGAAAGGAATTTGGACAACATTCATGGACTATTAAAGAAAGATTTAAAAGAAATTTATTGAGTTGTTGTTCTTGTTGTTGCTGGGTTTTTTCCAATGGCGGTATGGCGAGTTTGTGTCCGTATAAAACTCAGTCGAGGTAAGAACGAGGAAAGTCGAGTGGTTTAGTCTTATATGTATTTATCTTATTACATTTATTTATTATTGAATGGTTTTGTGTTTCTCTATCGGCTGGTGTGTGTGTGTGTGTGTGTGTGTGTTTCGTGTCGTGGAACTTGTAAAGGTGACTTCTGACTGACTGACTGGCTTGCTTCGTTATGTCTGGCTGCTTTGTTTACCAGCTCCATTAACGACGTGGTGGCAGATATGGGTCTGAAAATCTGTCTATCCTGATTGACTTACCTGCTGAGGCGCTGATGGTGCGTATCCTTGTGGTACTACATGACGAGAATCTTATAAAACTTCACACACACACACACAGACACACACACACACACAGTCCAAGAATAGAGTAAAACAAAAACAGTACGACTCCTTTATACAGGAAGAGTAAATAAACCATCCCGGTCATTATTATTTTGAAAGGACTCGAGAGGGAAATAAACAGGGTCAAAACAATGGATTGCCAAGAATCGATTTTCTCCGCTTCTTCCCCCACGACAAATATTAGTAGCAGCGCTTGGTGTTCCCGGCTAATATTAACTCATTTCCTCACGATCTCCCGAAATAACTCAAAATTACTATTTTTCTACACAGTCAAAGAGTTGCTGTGCACTTGAGCTCCTGAAATTTTCGTTGTTTCTCCGCCAGCTAAGAAGTAAATAAGACGAATCTTAAAAACGAGGTTGATATGCTCATCACCGCTGGGAATATTGCCACCACGTGAGCTGTATTTTTTCATGATGATAACGGACACATTTGACCAATTTCTGTTTACAGCTCTGGATTAAACAACCTTCCGGGTACACCTTTCTGCCTCACAGCCGTACACACACTCGGAAAATAATTTGAGGTTTATTTTTCCTTGTAAAGTAAAGCACAAATATAACAATATGACGACGGCTTAAGCCATCCATTTTAAAGCATAGACCCCATCAGGATCAAGCGGACATCTCACCCGCCAACACCCTGGCCATGTGTGCATTAGAGGCTCTGTTACCGCCCGTTCAAACTCATTTTCTACACACTACCATAAACCCATGCTGTACACCCTATTAGCTAAAGTACTTATGAACGCACCGGGTTAATCCACGCCCCATTTATGTAAATACTGAGCGGTTGTACGGTCCATTATGTGAAGGGGGGAAGGCGTGTCGTGTCGTTAAGTCGAAACATTTACTGTACTTTATTTGAGGTTACTATAGGCGTCGTTACCAGCACCCCACCTCACCTCGTTACTGCTGTCTCGTTATCGTTAGTACTGTTATCACACAAAATATAAACGTATTCATTATCCCATAAGTAAGACCTTGTTTTTTCTCTAATAAACTGTCTTTGTTTTTTCGTGTTTTTTTTTTTCGATTTATAATAACATTCGTAAGTACCTGTGTGTTTTTTTTTTCGTTTTTTTATAATGTTTTTATCTATAACGTTTGTATTTATTTTTATAATATATCTGTTTTCTTATCGTGTTTATCGCTATATAGTTATCGTTATATATTTATTCTTTCGTAACACAACACTACAACAGTTGTATCTGCTCGTATAGCAAAAAAAAAAAGTCTTCATCGATACTGTTTATTTTTGGTAAGTAAGGTATAAACTACCCAATTACACCATAAAGGGTAGTTAATGTCCACAGCGGGTCACCCTCCCTCACCTCTGACCAATCACGTTAGTGTTGTGGTCAAGTGTGGTAGAGACAGTCTTGCCCCGTTACCTGTGTTCATCTAGGTGTGTACAGGTGTATTGAGTACATTAATGGTGCAAAAGGTGTAGAGTGGAGTACATATGAGTACATTATCCCTCTTTCAGTACGATGTCAGTTGATTGAGTACGATAAATTTGTGTATTGAGAATGGTAACGTAACTCAGGCCAATCTAATCCCTTTACGTATGGTATATTATCCTACTTGAGTACGATGTCTGAATCCCCTTGAGTACAGTGACAACCCCTTGAGTACGATGTCTGAATCCCCTTGAGTACAGTGACAACCCCTTGAGTACGATGTCTGAATCCCCTTGAGTACAGTGACAACCCCTTGAGTACGATGTCTTAACCCCTTGAGTACAGTGACAACCCCTTGAGTACGATGTCTGAATCCCCCTTGAGTACAGTGAATTAACCCCCTGAGTACAGTATCTTAATATTATCTACAGCGCTAAGCTATTGTACATAACAAACACACATAGCATCTCATTAACTCGTATCGTGAAGAATAAATTAGGTTATAGTTGGTTAGGTTAGGTTATAGTTGGTTAAGATTGGTTAGATTAGGTTAGGTTAGGTTAGGTTAGGTTAGGTTAGGTTAGTTTTATTTCAGCTTCCACCTCAATACATAATACTTCTGCTCCACACACACACACACACACACACACACACCAGTAGATACAGACTTTCTTAGATAACTGTAGGTGAACACATACAGTATGTACACACGCACATAAATATTCACCAGCGCCTGTATATACTTTTGTGTACGTGTGTGTGTGTGCATATTCATGTGAGTGCCATCCACCATGTGTGTATCTATGTATCCGTCCTCGTGTTGTGTATATTATGTCCTAATGTATGTATTTGTGTGTGTGTGTGTGTATATATCTGCCTTTGTACACCCACACGTCTGTACTGTATGTAAGTAAACATGAAAGGACTTGTTTGTGTTAGTATTCAATAGGTGTGTCTGTAATTACACCTGTATATAGAGGCATCCATTCACAGAAGCTCTCGCCAGCACCACAACCACAACTTCGATTAACGAGCTCGGGGGATTATCCACAAAATTGGTTCTCAGTCAGAATTTGTCAAAAAATGGATACTATTTTACTATTTTTTGAGAAATTGGATACGTTTTATTTTTTCTGTATTTTCAATAAATTATTCCTTTTTCATATTTTTTTTTACTAAGATTTTAATATTTTTTTTCCGGATGATTTTGACCCATTGTGATACTGAAGATTAAAACATTACCTTTCACAGGCGTGTATATAGGCAGGGGTGACGAACGTTGAAGGGGATATCGACTTTATGTTCTCCAGCACACGGGTGACGTTTGTTTGTTATCTTCTGCCAACAGAAGTTACCCTGTTGTTGTAGTTGGAACCTCTATAGCAGTCAACTCCATTGGTGGGCCTTGATGAGAAAACGCTTATTTTTTCTATTTCCCTCCCTGTGTCATGGTCATGCAAAAGAAACAATAAGTATATTACAGTATGGCATATTGAGGTAGAGAAGCTTAGAGGTGGAATCCTTTTAAAGGGGGAATTCTCTCTCAGTTCAACGAACACGTCATGTTCCTGTCTCCTATGACCCATTACCCCATACCGGCACCATCCCCACAGGGCACAGGACGCTATACTATCATCGCTCTGTAGGTTTCAACCGCTTGTTTCATAGTTCCGGAAGTCACTCTGTCGTGAGCGTGTTTACTGACAGACTGACAGTTGTTAAAGTTGCATTGTGAATTTATGTTTACATCGTATATGGTCGCTACTAAACTTCCGTTGCCAGACGAATGACGATGTGATAATCTATCGTATGCTGTGATCCTGTGAAGCTGTAGGGCTGTAGGCTATAGGTAAGTATACAAAAATGCTTTAGATACTAAGAAATTCGTCATTTTATTGGAGAAAAAGGTGGATACTTTTTAGATTATGGATACGTTTTGATTTTTCCCACTGGCAACACTGACATACAGATGACTCTACATGAACGTACCTCGGCCTGGGTGTGTCAGGGCACATTTACGAGATGTAGCCTGGCAGCGCCTTACTCACAGGTGGGAAATCGAGGATTACCCTGTTTGCCGTTCCCAGTAGTTCAGTCCTAGTCAGTCTTGATTCACACTACTCATCACGTCTCCGTTCCGTCGCGGATCATCAACGTTCCGTAAAAATTTCTTCCATGTAGTTAAATGGAGTTGTTCACACTATCCTCAACGTCAACGCCACCTAACGTCAACGTCTCCGTCTTGGTTTCTCTGGAAGAATAAAGTTTGACGTGACGGAACGTTCCTAAGCCGAACCGTTTCCTGACAGCCAATCTCTCTTTACTCTTAAGCAAATCAGTTTATATTTTCTGCAACAAACAGTTCAACTTGTACTTGGACATACTGAAATACTGATAAAATTTTAGTTGGCCGTCTTGAAGATCCTTGTACAGTCCAATACTCATCTGCATTTCTATTTCTTAAGTGATCTATGTAACCCCCCTCCCCACACTCTTCTTTTTACCACTTTGGGTCTTTTCTTCCTCATCTGTGTATTTACTGCGAATTTCTGGAAATTGAATGAATGATGCGCCATGTCTTCCCAGCAGCTACACACGCACACACAATGAACGAAACCCCAATGTTCGGTCGGTGTGAAAACAGGAACATTGACGAAACGGAGGCGTGAAGTGTAGTGTGAATCGATGTCGGTCGTAGCTACTCAACATTGCTTATTACAGGGTTCGGTTATCTGTTTGACTCCTTTATTGTTTGTATTATATTTCAAACAGGGTAATTTCACTGTTTCACGCCCATTCATTCTGCTCTGACTATGGTGCTGCGATGCCATGTTTCATACCCAAGCACTCACACACTCCCAGGCTGTCGTACGTTCATGTGGAGGCAACTGTACCTACCTACCTACATACATACATACATACATACATACACACACAGATACAAGCATTAAATTGTAATTAGTTATACAGTATATATCATGTCGCTAAGTAAATACACGGCCAAGCTCTTGTACGTGACCTGTATATATGTTCACGGTAATTAGGGAACCAGGTGTGTTATTAACAGGTGTTTACAGAGACAGGTGTTTTATTGACTGGTGTTTACAGTGACAGGTGTGTTATTGATACTGGAGGTGTTTACAGTGACAGGTATGTTATTGACAGGTGTGTTATTGACAAGTATTTGCCGGAACAGGTGTGTTATTGACAGGTGTTTACAGTGACAGATGTGTTATTGACAGGTGTTTACAGTGACAGGTGTTTGTTGTGACAGTTGTGTTATTGACGGTTCTTTGAAGTGACATATTTATAAGCAGTTGTTTGTCAAGGAAAGTGTTTGCAGGACACGGCTCTTTATTGATAATTGTTTGCAGACTCTGGTAGGTAATGTTAGTTGTTTATAATGTAATTTTTTCAGTGGCAAATGTTTGTTATAAGTTTTTTGCAGTGAGACAGAGTTTTTATAATCAAATTTATCCTGACAGTTCTGTAAATTTGGAAGTTGTTTGCAGTGCTTCTACTTAACAGTGCCAGTAATTTAGTGCTAAATTTTTACAGTAATTAACAGCGCCAATTGTTTATAGTGGCAGTTTACAATAGCAGGAGTTTACAGTGACTGATTTTTAGTGATGGTTGTTTATAAGGACGGGTGTTTAGTGCCAGTTGTTTACATGGCAGGTGTTTAGTGCCAATTGTTTATAATGGCAGGTGTTTAGTGCCAGTTGCTTACACTACAGGTGTTTAGTGCCAGTTGTTTACATGGCAGGTGTTTGGTGCCAGTTATTTTCATGACAGGTGTTTAGTGCCAATTGTTTACATGGCAGGTGTTTAGTGCCAGTTGCTTACACTACAGGTGTTTAGTGCCAGTTGTTTACATGACAGGTGTTTAGTGCCAGTTGTTTGCATGACAGGTGTTGTTTACATCACCACCACCTAAGCCACAGTATTAAGGGCTAGTCACAGCCCGTTAATCCCTCAAGCGCGTGGATTTTACCAAGAACAACAACCATGAGCAGAATTTGCCTCAGAAACCAATACAAAGTTTCATAATTCTTAAACAGATAAATAACTGGAAGAATTATCAAGACTCGTGAAGATAAAGTGATTAAAGGAATTATTAAGGCTTATATGAACACCAAAAGATCAGCTAACTCCTGTTTCTAGAATAATCTTACGGTTATTTTTCACACGAACTTATTATTGGCTCTATACTCAAACAACTAAGACGACTTTTCTAAGGATCGTAAGTTAAATTATTCTCTTAGCTAATAAAGTGAGTAATTGTCTTAACCGGTTCTCTTAACATACGACAAAAAGATGAACACACAGAGGGCCATGAACCTGTCTATCCCCTTAACATGTGCCAAGAACACCCCTTTAGTATGGTCAACTTAAGACACCACGTAAAGTAAGAACTCTCAGAAGATCCCCACGTCAATCCTCTCCCTAATTAGAGGTTCCATAACGTGTTTAATTAGGCATTAGACTTAAGTATACATTGGACTTAAGTATACATTGGACTTAAGTATACATTGGACTTAAGTATACATTGGACTTAAGTATACATTGGACTTAAGTATACATTGGACTTAAGTATACATTGGACTTAAGTATACATTAGACTTAAGTATACATTAGACTTAAGTATTTATTGGACTTAAGTATACATTAGACTTAAGTATACTGTACATTGGACTTAAGTATACATTAGACTTAAGTATACATTAGACTTAAGTATACATTGGACTTATGATGTATAGACTGGGATTACTTTGGTATATACTAGACTTCACTTTTGTGTATATTGGACTTAAATTTGTGTATATTGGCACTACTACATATTATACTAAAGGCTTTAATAGTGGGGCGAGTACTAAGGTAATTTTCAGTCTCGATTCATTCATTATTATTTTGTCACTATTAAAGAAATTATTTGAATCTTGAAACAATTTAGGCATAATATATCGTTTAGAAAATTACCGTCCAGTAACCCTGTCGACTCGGATAATTATGAAGTCAACAGAGAAATTTTTCGTATGTTCACATTATCACACGAACATTATTTACTAAACCAGAAAAATTACAGGTCTGAGTTTTGTTTCAACAGCTTAAATCTTACGTGGGAGCTGAAATATTACCGCCTAAATATGGCAAAATTACAGGAATAATATAGTATTATTCTCAAACAGACCAGATGCCTACGACTGTTGCTTGCGCCCACCTGCCGACACCCGAGCTGACGGGGCCTCCTTGTGTGCTGGCCAAGACGTATTTTGTTAAGAGATTTGTTTATTTAATACTCCAAGGAACTACCTACTGTAATTAATCATCATTAATATCTTCTCTTAATCTGGGTAACTGGATGATGATTTGATACTATAATAAATGGCGTTTGAGATTGTAAAATATGATTGATTAATATGAGGTATATATGGTAGTCCTCTAACAAATGGGAGACAATTTTTCTAATAAATTGTGTGTATAATTGTATTTTGGGAAAGTGATTTTTTTATTACATGATTTTTTGGCTAGAAGATAAATTAGACACTAAATAAGTTACTTAATTAGCTTTTCAGTACTGATTTAATAATTTGCATAATTTTTTCATCATACAGTACTTTTATTTTTATTTCAGTAATTTTAAGCGAAAATATTTTACTTTTTGCATTACCTCAGTGAGCAGTTACAATGTGAAAATGAATGAACCAATCAAAACATAGCAAAAGATGTTTGAGCTTTGCCTAATTCAATCACAATACAACTCAGCTTCCTGCCACTCGACGCTCAGTTCACTTTGGTTTTGTGCAACTTTTTTTTTTCTTCATAATTTTGTATATATGCAGTTCAGGGTCTGGGTCACTTCATAAATAAAAACATCTAGTTATTTTACCTTTGTATTTAAGTACTTTGAATAGTATAGTACTTTTAATTCTACTTAAGTAATTATTTTCCTGAGTAATTATTTCTAGTAATGTTTGGCTAAGTTATGTTAAGTTAGGGTGCGTTTAGTTAACTATAAGTTATGTTGTGTTAAGTTAGGATAGGTTAGGTAAGTTAGGTTAGGTTAGGTTAAGTTAGGATAGGTTAATTTAAGTTAGGATAGGGTAGGTTAAGATATGCTAATGTTAGATTGCTAAATTAGAATAGGTTAATCCGTTAAGGTATGTAAAATGAATCAAAATTTTAAGATAGATTAAGTTAGATATGATTAGGTTTATCTAGGTTACGTTAAGAAATAGCCCACGGAAAACCCACCATTTTTAGTTTCCTTCCCATAATGATAAAATTTCCACGCAAAATAGTCATATTATGGTGAACGCTGTATGAACGCGGTTGGTTCGTCGCGTTCACAAAGTACAGCGTTCTCCCTCTTTCTCTCTCGTCTGATCAGTTCTCCCGACCCTACAGGAAGTTTTCTATTCAAATTGAGCTCTGATTTTGTGAACGCCAGAGGAACGCGGTTGGTTATTTATCCACGCGTTCACAAATCATCACGTTCGCCCACTCCTGTACGCCACTGCACATCATCCTTCATCTGGCGGCTCACACAACTCTTGCCAGCAGGAGGTCACCGAATTACTTCTCCTCCTCCTACTCTTTCCCTTCCCTTCTTCTCCTCCTCCGTCCTATAATGATAAAGGAACTATATCTTACTTCCCTTTTCCCTTTGTAGAAAAAAGTATATATTATTAATGCTGTGTTTTTGTAGCTTTTGAAAATATATGACCATTCAAAATTACGCTGTAGCTACATTTTTTGTAGCATTAAAATTGAATTAAAATTCGTTCCCTTGCCATATTGGTGAAAGTAGTAGAAAGTATAATTTTTTTTCCTGTGGTAAGGAAGTAAGTTTTTTCTCCTTTTATAAAACTTTCGGTGTTCCTGTCTGATATTAAGCCAAAGTATATTCTCTTTTGTAATATTATTGGAACATTAAAAACAGGGAATTTATGACCCCTTACCGTGTGGGGGGGATGCAGTGTGGGTGATGTGGGGGCAATGCGTATATTCTTAGTTTATTTGACGTCACAACTCCCATATTGCAACGCGTCTATGCAAAGGATTATAGGAGTTGTGACGTCAATGCAAACTAAGAATTATTGGATAGAACCCACACTCTTTATGAGATTAAAACCTCCATCAGAGTTAAAGATTGTTTGAGTTCGAGGCTAACCACAGAAATCATTAATTTAGTCATGTATAGTCCCCGAAAAGAATGTAAACAGACCAAACTAAGGTACTTGTATAATATTTTAACATTATATTCGTGGTATTATTTGGAATCTAATTAGTAAAAAGAATATTTCGCAAAACAATATACAGATATTTTTAGTTTGCACTGACGTCACAACTCCCTTAATCCTTTGCGCGGTCCACCGTCTTGTAGGTGTAGACGTGTTGCCTTATGGGAGTATGTGACGGCATATGAAAACTAAGAATATGTGGTGTGAGGGCAGTAGGGTTGGGCAAACTGAGTACTTTGAAAGAACTGAGTAAACTGAGTACTAGTTGATTACTATTTTTATCTGGGTTGTTTGTGCCATAATTTGTTTGTTTCGCGTGTTGTGTGCATCACAGACCTACATTTTGATATATATTTTGATTAATAGTCTCATTTTATCAGCACAGTTTTAAAATAGATGCGAATTCCATTTGTTGGAGCTCTAATGTAAGTTACTGTTTACTCTCTACGATTTTAAAAGCATAAAGTAAATGGTTTTTAGGTAAAGTTGATAGTAACAGCTGATAGATAGCTTATATGAGCTTTAATTCTTTGGTTTAGATCTCACAAGATAATTATTTGGTTCAACAATATGAAATATATTGAATTATTTGAATAATCAATGGCCTGTAATTATTTATGTTGGAAATAATACATCCTGCTTAGACTATTTGTTCAAGACATAATAGGATTACCAAAGCTACAATAAATTCAATAACTTGCTGTCATAATAGAATATGTGCCCCTGTTGGTATAAGGGGATCCTTTAGTCCAGTGGTTCTTTACCTTTTATGAGTCGCGGACCCCTTTGAGAAACTGGTGAAAGCTATGGACCCCTCCCTAGAGAAATGCACATAAGCACAACTTTGCATGCAATGAATATACTTTATTTTATTGAAAATTCATTGCCTCATACAGTGTATGACATACACAAAGTATAAATAAAGTAAACATTCTAGGAGTCAAAACCTGACGACGATGACGACTGTATGCCGTGTACAGTAGCATCCCATGCCACCCTACAGATTTACGGGTTTTCTTCAGTAACCAAAAATACATACATAACATCTGGTATATATTGACGAAAATAGAACAACTTAATATAAAAATATAGTGAATATAAATGTTAAATTTTTATCTGACCTTCACGGACCCCCTGAAGCCCATCCATGGACCCTTGGGGGTCCATGGACCCCAGGTTAAGAACCCCTGCTCTAGTGGATAAAAACTGCCCAGGAAAATAGGTTTCCAAATGATGATTGTTTTGTAAAAGGAAAAAAAAAGGAAAAAGTCATTTGGTTCATAAACAAAGTGAAAAGTAATCAAGAACCGAGTAAACTTTAGTAGTACTCGAACCTAAATGTCCATCCCTAGGGGGCAGTGTGGGTGATGTGGGGGGCAGTGTGGGTGATGTGGGGGCAGTGTGTGTGTGTGGCAGTATCTGTTATATCGCTGGGTTAATCTGTTTCTCATTGTTTAATAGTGTCTGTATGGCTGTTTACGAGTGTCTGTATGTCTGTATAGTACTGTTTGTGTATGTCTTGTAGTGTCTGTACGTCACTTGGTAATTATGAACAAGGACTCAAGTAATGCAACATTCTCGACCAGATTCTCAAGTCTCGTATCACTGTTGTATGGTAACTTAAAGTGACACAGTTAGATACGTCCTCACGCCTTTAGTTAGGTGAAAAAAATTAACTTAACAACCAGTGTGAATGTGTCTAGTTCATTGAATGAGTTGATTTATCTTCAGTTAAGAGGAAAATTTTAGTACACAAACTATTGATCGTCTTAGGCAGCTGGGGTGTGCTATGTCGTAGGTGCAACTTAAGTGTGTCTTAAGTGTGTCAGAGTGAAGGATAATGATGGGGCTCGAGTATATGTGGCGATGAAATATTAAGTGTATTGTTGTCTCTAGATATTGTGCGGTGGCTCGGTGGGTACAGCACTTGGTTCTTGTCTTTAGAGTAGCTGGTTCGATTCAGAGCATTACCTCATTGTGTACGAAAAGGTTGATGTCCAATGAACTGCATCAACACTAACCCCACGGGCCGTCACGCTTTGGGACTCACATTCAGAGCTTAGGAACAGTTGTGTTGAAAAATGTGAATGTGGACCAACGTTTTAGATATTATCAGGATAACTGACTGCAACGTGAGATTAATTACCCGGTTAGGAGTATCAATGCATATTGGATACAACTTTCCCTGGTTCGCTTTTATATATATATATATATATATATATATATATATATATATATATATATATATTATATATATATATATATATATATATGGCTCCCGGACACATGGCCAAAGGACATTTATTTTTTGTTTTTAATTTTGTTCTTTCTTCTTTGCAATGTATTTTTTGCACATTTACTAAAGGATAAAATATATTAATTGTGATGTAATTGCTTTATAAAAATTGCTTTAGTCTTATGTTTAATATCTGGTCGTCGTCGGAAACAATCGGCACTATTTTCCCCAATTTCAGTTTAACTAGTGAATTACAAGGACCGAGAGAGGCTTATGTACACATTACAACTAATATATTTTATCCTTTAGTAAATGTGTAAAAAATACATTGCAAAGAAGAAAGGCAAAAATAAATCAAATAAAAAATAAAAAGGCCGCATGTCCATTCGACCAAATGTCATTCGGCCATCTGTCCGGCCACGATATATATATATATATATATATATATATATATATATATATATATATATATATATATATATATATATATAAATATATATATATATTTGTTGGTTAAACAAAAGGTTGGTAAGGACACAGGCCTGAGGTGCACACCAACTCGGGTCGTGGGAATTTTGACAATATATATGGTAAACCTGCGGGTGTGTGTGTGGGGGGGGGGGGGGGCAGAGGTTACACCAGGTGGGTGTTGTGGTCTTATTGTAGACGAGGAACACCGTGATATAACACAGCATTGACAGGGAGTGAGTGTGGCCACGTGTCCGGGCCACATTCCAGCAGATGTTTGAAACAATAAAGAGAAACACAGTCTCAGGCGAGGTAGAGAGGTGTGGTAAGGTTGCCTCAACGTGCTAACTCTCTCAGCAATATCTTGTCAAAATTTATGCCAGAATTTGTTTTAATAAGTGTTAATAATTATTACGTTGTGGCTGGGTCTTGTGTTGTACTTCGCTCAACTTACTGTAGTGAACTGTTGAGATAAAACCTTCCTCTAAATTGCCTCAAGTGAGCGAAATATTTACATATGTATCGTTTTAAACTGATGTATGATACTGTGTGTGTGTGTGTGTGTGTGTGTTGAAGATAGAACTGAAATTTGGTAGGGAGGTGCGGGCGAAACCGGACAACTCATCTAGCATCGAATAATTACGAATATCTATTGCACACTTAGACTGGTCCCCATGTTTATAATAGACTCATCTAACAAGTATGTACTGATGAAACGACGGCTTGATTGATTGACTCGCTAACCAGAATGACCCGGGGAAAAATAACATGAAATAGACGGTCTCATTAGTTATTTTAATTAACATAAGTAATTAGTATTATATGTTACAATTTTTTTTTTTTTTTAGATTTTAAGACTAATTATTTATCTTTGAGGCTAAACTCGTTAAGTAATTATTCAAATGAGCATCAGGGTATACGGTATAAGGTAAGCCAACACCACATCTGTCGCTTCTGTTTATATATGGACAACAGGGTACCAGTTTATCACACGTGAGACAATGGGAAGAAATTATCTTTTTTTTTCCCTCGTCTGTATCTTATTTCAGAACAATGGGTTAAATGGAGTGGGAAATAATGTGGAATTTATCGTAAGGAAGTGATGTGTTTTCGTTTCTTTTCGTTTGATGTTATATTTTAGCGGGTTTTTATTGACTCCGTTTTCTTTAGTTTCTCCTTTTAAAGAAAATGACGAAGTGGTGGTAGTAGTAGTGGTGGTAGGGGTATTAATAATTGTGGTAGTTGTGTTAATAGTGGTGGTTGTGGCGATAATAGTGGTGTTAGTGATAATCATAGTTGTAGTGGTATTATTGGTGATGGTAGTAGTAATACACATTATTATTACTTACTTACTTACTTAATACATCTCCATAATCTACTTCGCAATATTATTAAAAAGGGTGTACGAGAGAGAGAGGAGAGAGAGAGAGAGAGAGAGAGTATATGTCTCCTGGTGTGAGACATATATGTTTTGCCTCAGCTTTAACACTGGCTATCTTTCCCTCTCTGCTCCTACCCCCTACACACACGGGCAGATAAAGAAAAACTAGAACCTCTTCCCTCTCCCTCCTCCCTCCACCCATGGGCACATCACATCAACCCACCTACATTCACTCGCCTGCCCTCAAAATTCCCCCGACATAAATTTAAATTCCTTAAGTTTTCAAGTCCGGGAAGAGATATGGCTCTCTCTCTCTCTCTCTCTCTCTCTCTCTCTCTCTCTCTCTCTCTCTCTACGCCACTACAAGCAGAACGGGGACGACCTATCGTCCAGCTGCAATTATTTCCCGTGGGCTTGTCATTGCGGATAGGTCTTAATCGCTCGTGCTGGCGTTGATGGTTAATCGTACTGGCGTTGATTATTACTCGTACTGGCGTTGATGTTGGCGTTGAACCGTTAATCCGGACTAATAATACCGTAATTTTCACCAGTGTTTTATAGCATTTAAGACTAACGGAAACAATGCCAGTGCAGGAGAACAGTTCACAATCAACGCTAGATTAGGAGAAACCCATCAAAATCAACGCCAAGTTACTAGAAACCCGTCGAAATCAGCACCAGAGCAGGACAAACCCCTCAAAATCAACGCCAAGTTACTAGAAACCCGTCGAAATCAGCACCAGAGCAGGACAAACCCCTCAAAATCAACGCCAAGTTACTAGAAACCCGTCGAAATCAGCACCAGAGCAGGACAAACCCATCAAAATCAACGCCAGGGCAAGAGATCCCTTCGAATTCAACGCCAGACAAACGCTATCTAGTCGAATAGCTCTGGCCCGCTCCCATGGGATGCTCGCGTCAACCGGCCGTAATTCCAAGAGCTGAACTGGTCAGTCTCTCCGCTTTGATCACGCTGACTGGGTCGTTTGGATGTGCCTGGCCCTTGTCCTAATAGGTCTATATAGTCTTAATGGGTCGTTGAGTAGTCCTAATAGGCCCTATGTAGTCCTAAGTGGTCCCAAATAGTCTTAATGGGCCCTATGTAGTCTTAATAGGCTCTTGCTTAACCTACAGTATACGGTATGTCGTGAATGGGGCCATTTAGGAATAAGCCCTTTTAAAGTTGGACCAATAACAACTAGAATCTATTTGGGATACGACCAATTAGAACTTGGATCTATTACGGAGGAGACCAATTAGAACAAGGATCTATTACGGAGGAGACCAATTAGAACAAGGATCTATTACGAAGGAGACCAATTAGAACAAGGATCTATTAGGTATGGCATCAATTTGAACTCTGATCTATCACGAAAAGGACCAACTAGAAATTCAATCTATTAAGAATGGAACCAAATAGAATTGGAAAGAGCCAATTAAAACTGAGTCTATGAAGAATGACCCCAATTTCATCTGTGGAGGCAATCAATAGCCACTCAGAGTCATAGCGGGGAGGGGGGGAGATAATTAGTTTGACCCTATGACAGAAAGCCACCTGGAATTATAATCCCCTGGTATATTAAGCCATTCCTAATAATCACCTATGTTATGTACCAAGATCCAACCCAACCCACCATACCCAACACCCACCATACCCAACCCACCATACCCAACACCCACCATACCCAACCCCACCATACCCAACCCACCATAACCAACACCCACCATACCCAACACCCACCATACCCAACCCCACCATACCCAACCCCACCATACCCAACCCCACCATACCCAACACCCACCATACCCAACTCATCATACCCAACCCACCATACCCAACCCACCATACCCAACCCACCATACCCAACACCCACCATACCCAACCCACCATACCCAACCCACCATACCCAACTCACCATACCCAACTCACCATACCCAACCCACCATACCCAACCCACCATACCCAACACCCACCATACCCAACCCCCACCATACCCAACACCCACCATACCCAACACCCACCATACCCAACCCACCATACCCAACACCACCATACCCAACACCCACCATACCCAACACCCACCATACCCAACTCACCATACCCAACCCACCATACCCAACCCACCATACCCAACACCCACCATACCCAACCCACCATACCCAACCAACCATACCCAACCCAACTCATCCTAACCCCACCCTAAGGTACATAACATCATCTTCACCCTAAACATCGTCCCTAAACATCATCTTCACCCTAAACATCGTCACTAAACATCATCTTCACCCTAAACATCGTCACTAAACATCATCTTCACCCTAAACATCATCTTCACCCTAAACATCGTCCCTAAACATCATCTTCACCCTAAACATCGCCCCTAAACTTCATCTTCACCCTAAACATCATCTTCACCCTAAACATCGTCACTAAACATCATCTTCACCCTAAACATCATCTTCACTCTAAACATCATCTTCACTCTAAACATCGTCACTAAACATCATCTTCACCCTAAACATCATCTTCACACTAAACATCGCCCCTAAACTTCATCTTTACCCTAAACATCGTCTTCACCCTAAACATCGCCCTAAACATCATATTCACCTTAAACATCGTCACTAAACATCATCTTCACCCTAAACATCGTCACTTAACATCATCTTCACACTAAACATCGTCACTAAACATCATATTCACACTAAACATCGTCACTAAACATCATCTTCACCCTAAACATCGTCACTAAACATCATCTTCACACTAAACATCGTCACTAAACATCATCTTCACCCTAAACATCGCCCCTAAACATCATCTTCACCCTAAACATCGCCCTAAACATCATCTTCACCCTAACCATCGTCACTAAACATCATCTTCACCCTAAACATCATCTTCACACTAAACATCGTCACTAAACATCATCTACACCCTAAACATCATCACTAAACATCATCTTCACACTAAACATCGTCACTAAACATCATCTTCACACTAAACATCGTCACTAAACATCACTTTAAACATCACCCCACAAGGTCAGGCTATATTAGACTTCAGTGGCTCATGTAAACATCCTCCCAGACGGTAATTTCTCGAACAAATAAGACCACGAAGAGAAGCTCGAGCTATGGTTCCTTATATTATATTATATGAGTTTAATTAATTTCCCTTTAGTATTAGAGAGAGAGAGAGAGAGAGAGAGAGAGAGAGAGAGAGAGAGAGAGAGAGACGTATAGAAAGTATGTGAGTCATTTGTCTGTGTGTCTGTCTGTCCCTGTTTACCTTTCTGTCTGTCTGTCTGTCTGTCCCTATTTACTTTTCTGTCTGTCTGTCACTTTTATACTTGTTCGTCCCGTTTTACCTTCTGTCTGTGTCTGCCTGTCTGTTATTTGTGTCTGTCATAGTTTATCTGTCTGTCTATTTGTGTCTGTCATAGTTTATCTGTCTGTCTGTCTGCCTGTCTGGCCCTGTTTATCTGGTTTATCTGTCTGTCTGTCTATCTGTCATCACCATACCTCAAAATTAGGTGCAGTATATCTCTCAGGTCAGAAGGTCAGGGGTCAGCAAATTAATTAGTTAAGTTTGAGTATAGGTGTGTGTGTGTGTGTGTGTGTGTGTGTGTGTGTGTGTGTGTGTGTGTGTGTTTTAACCTCTCTGGGAAGGCATGACAAAGAGCATAATGAAGTTTAATTATTTGATAACTCCTCCTAACACAACATTATTCTGCCTCACCTGTTGTGGTTTCCTGCCCGGTAAGATGGCTCTCTCTCTCTCTCTCTCTCTCTCTCTCTCTCTCTCTCTCTCTCTCTCTCTCGGTAATGGTCTAAATCTGTCATAATTTTTATCTGGTGTGATTGAATTAGTTTACATTTTTGTCCATTTGAGTTTTATTCTGTTTGCTTTTATTAGCTTTATTATCTCTTCACTAATTATCTAAGCTCATTTTTGTGTCATACTTCTTGTTAAGGATCTAATTAGTTGTTTATCTTGTCGTGTTAATAAGTATATCCCATTTTCTATGTTATCAGTTAATTAACTATTAGTAGAGTAGTTACCCCTCTGAAGTTGATTAAAATTTTCAGTTTTCTATCAATCAACGATACGGGTAACTCATTTATACTTTTCTTCCTTTATAATTAAACGCTGTGAATTTTCTACCAGGAAATGACTGTGAATGCCTTCGATTTTTTTTATTGTATTTTATTTTCATCAGCCGAGAGAAAATCATTTGAAATCTAACATTTTTTTATTTTGTTTATTTTTCTGGGACAATTTAATTTTGGATCATCTGAAGACTAGGCACCCTAATTTATATACTGTACCCTGAAGGTGACACTAGTTTAGGTTAGGTTACGCTAGGTTACTTTAGGTTTAGGTTAGGTTAGGGTGTCTTATCTTTAGGTGAACCACGTCTTAATGTACCATCAATATACAATGAAAACCGACTATCGTGATTAATCGACTTTCATTCACTTCTTTCAATGAACATAACGAGAGAGAAAAAAGACAAAAATAACTAAAAATAGAAAGAAAAGAAAGAATATTGAAGACATAACTCGTGACCTGCGTGACAAAGATTGCAATAATGTGCCCGCTATGCAAATGAGGCGGAGGAAATAAGTAATATTTTAGAACGTGTTTCCACTTTCCCTGGAAAATTACTTTATATGCGAAGCCCTTAATGAAAGTTAGGAGTTAGTATGCAGTAAGTTTATTAAGAAGTAAAGTGTGTTACGGCCGGGCTTTTATTTTATTGCCTACTCTTATTAATGTATAGTGGAAAAGTGAAAAAAATTAACTCTGTTTTTTTTGTGTTTTTTTCCACTAATGTTTGTGGTGTTTATATTATGGTTGTGTCTTTTTGTTATCATGTTATTACTTTACTCACCTGTTATCTACCTGTTGATATGACTGTACACCTGTAGATCACCTGTTATTATGACTGTTAGGACACCTGTTATCTACCTGTTGATATGACTGTACACCTGTAGATCACCTGTTATTATGACTGTTAGGGCACCTGTTATCTACCTGTTGATATGACTGTACACCTGTAGATCACCTGTTATTATGACTGTTTGTACATTTGTTGTGTACCTGTTGATTTGTTTAAGTTCACCTGTTAATAGTACTGTTATTTTTAATTTAAACAAACAGGTGAACTGAGAGTACTGTTAGCAGGTGAACTGAGAGTACTGTTAACAGGCGAACTAAAATACATCATCAGGTATACAACAGGTGTACCAAGTCATATCAACAGGTATACAACAGGTGTACTAACAGTCATATCAACAGGTAAACAGATGTAATAACAGTCATATCAACAGGTGAACTAACAGTCATATCAACAGGTAAACAGGTGTACGAACAGTCATATCAACAGGTAAACAGATGTACTAACAGTCATATCAACAGGTATAAAACAGGTGTACTAACAGTCATATCAACAGGTATAAAACAGGTGTATTAAGTCATATCAACGGGTAGACAACAGCTGTACTAACAGTCATATCAACAGGTAAACAGCTGTACTAACAGTCATATCAACAGGTAGACAACAGGTGTACTAACCCTTGTGTTTCTTTGCTTACAGATTCGCTACACAGCTCCCGCTTTTCCCTCGGCTCTCGGGAACGTGTTGCAGATACCTTGGATGTTTCTATACAGGTGAGGTGGCCCCCCCCCCCCCTCCTGTGTGTGTGTGTGTGTGTGTGTGTGTGTGTGATTGTATATACATAGATTGTGTGTATACTGTATATCCGTAGATGCAATGTATATATACAAATCTACAGGTATATATATTTTCTTTAATATATCTTCATCTGTACTGTATATACGACGTACTCTATATATCAGCAGCTATAGAGAGAGTATGTGTATGTACCAAGAGCTACAGCTATAGCTTCTATGCATATATAGCTACAGTTGTTAGTCACTCACAGGTAACACCAGTACAAAAGCAAGAGCTGCCGACCCTCACTGACTAAAGGGCTTATGGCGGAGGTAAGCGGATGAGTGACACTCACCTGAGAGAGAGAGAGTTGGATATATGTACCAGAGAGAGAGAGAGAGAGAGAGAGAGTTGGATATATGTACCAGAGAGAGAAAGAGAGAGAGAGAGAGAGAGAGAGTTGGATATATGTACCAAAGAGAGAGAGAGAGAGAGAGAGAGAGAGAGAGAGAGAGAGAGAGAGAGAGAGTTGGATATATGTACCAGAGAGAGAGAGAGAGAGAGAGAGAGAGAGAGAGAGAGAGAGAGAGAGAGAGAGAGAGAGTTGTATATTCATGAGAGAGAAAGAAACTGTACTGGGTTATCTATGTTACCTCTGTATAACACAAACCATTTTAACCACTCTCAGGAAACTATTAATTTGGTAAAGTGTATACAGAAAAGTTTTTAAAAGACCCATCAAATAAAAATGTTCATCATAAGAGTTTCAAAAAAAAAAAAAATAATAGAACTCATTAAAAGATTGGTGAAAATAACAAGTTTTTTAAAAGGTTAATAGTAATTACGTCTCCTAACTGGTGAACGTTTTACAGTATTTAGTTAAGTCATATGTTTATTTGATGATGTATTTCAACCCTGATCCTGGACTTTACATCACAACACAGTGGCTTGGCTGGTGATTAAAGTGGTATTACTCAAGGTAGTCTGAGAATAAGACTACTGTCAACCACCCAATTCAACCCCTGTCACATTGATAACCACGAGCGCCAGTCACGTGGGTCTGGCTTCATGTATCAAGTTCTTTATATGTTAGTCAGTTAGTTGTGTTTACTCGGACCAGCTGAGTATAACACTGTCATACCTATAGTTACCTCACACTGGATACCTCAACTCACTTCCTACAGGAGATTCGAACCGGTGACCACTTGATGTAATACCCACTCCACCACCTTACCCACATATACTTAACAGAACCAATAAGTCATCTATTCATTAACATCATTATGAGAGTAATTCTGGGGAAAGATTTTATACCTTAATTACATATTGTTAATTGAACGCACGAGAGTATCTTAGTTAAAACAGTCTCAGTATAACTACGATAAAGAATTTCTTCCCCCCAAAAAATAAATCGTCACCACCTTAATTATGTATCGTCAGAGACCAAGTTACCTTAGATGGTTAATTTTTGAGGTTCTATATTAAAGTGAACCCGTGAACCCGTGAACCCTTACATCTTCAGGTACGAAGCCTATTCAATCATCACACCGACCTTCTGATAGTTCCAACTTCTGAGAACCCTTGTACCTTCAGGAGGAGGAGAAGGGGAAGGGAGGGGGGTGTAGGTGTCGTGCCCAGGGCGTCTTACAGGAGGACCCCCAGGCGACGAATGTTCCCCTGGATGGAAAGGTGAAGTTAAAGGTAAAGAGTCATTGATTAACACCACCCGAGGGATCTTTTGACCGAGAGCCACAGGTGAGGAAATTATACCTGGTGTCAGAGAAGGTGTGGGCGGGAGGGGAGGGGGGGGAAGGGGGGGTTATGTCCTCAAGCTGACAAGGAGGAGGAAGCTGATATCGAGATACCTGTAGACACCTGTTATTATGAGGGTGTAGTGTGAGATAGTGAGAGTGTAGTGTGAGATAGTGAGAGTGTAGTGTGAGATAGTGAGGGTGTAGTGTGAGATAGTGAGGGTGTAGTATGAGGTAGTGGTGACGTAACGCGATGAAGTAATGACGTAATGCGAGGCAGTAATGACGTAATATGAGGTAGTGGTGACGTAACGCGAGGAAATAATGACGTAATGCGAGGCAGTAATGACGTAATACGAGAGAGTAATGACGTAATGCGAGGTAATGACGTAATACGAGAGAGTAATGACGTAATGCGAGGAAGTAATGACGTAATGTGAGGTAATGGTCAGCTAGAGGCTAAGTTTAGAATTCTCCCAAAAAGTGGAAACCAGGAACCCGTAGTCTGGATTAAGAACTATAAGTGGCTGATAAGATCCGAGGATACTTGTATTAATTAATTATATCAGAGTGAAGGACTGTGGCGGCCTTTGAAGTGAGAGGTGGAACTTAGAATTGTTGATAAGAATGTGAGTTTTTTTCTTGGTCGGTTAGTCAGCCAGTTTATGTGTATGTATGTGTGTATGTAGTGTGTGTGTGTGTGTGTGTGTGTGTGTGTGTGTACAGTATGTGTGTGTATGTACAGTCCCCCCTTTTGGAGCGAGGGTTTACAGTATGTGTGTATGTGTTTGTATGTGGGCAGTATACTTCAAGACTGGAAAAACTAATGTGGTTATATTTGGTGTATAGTTTCATCAGGGTTAGGAGGTGGATGGGCGAGTGGGTGGGCGGGTGGGTGGATGGGTGGGTGGCACTATACCTGACCGCCCTCACTTCCCCAATATCACACCCATTTCCCTCTCACCTCTCCTGTATTCTATGACACACCCCCCCCCCCTCTCCCCATAATGAGCGGCCCACCTGGATTTGCCACCGCAGCATTATACTCCCAGAGTCTTCAATGATCGTGTTATTGTACCCACCTGTGTCTATTAAGCCCCAGTCTGTGTCTATGTCTGTCTGTTTATGTTTGTATTTGTTTGTATCTGTGTTTGTGTGTTTGTCTTTATTTGTATTGGTGTGTTTGTTCATATCTAATAATAATATCTTTCTGTCATCACTGGAGGGTTAGTCATACTTAATTCCGAGTGACAGCAAAGTATTAGTAGTAGTAGTAGTAGTAATAGTAGTAGTAGCAGTAGTAGTAGTAGTGATATAAATTTCAGTCTTGACTTGAGAGACAGATAGAGAGATTAACACACAAAGAGAAAGATAAAATTAGTATTAAGTATGGAGAGAGAGAGAGAGAGAGAGAGAGAGAGAGAGAGAGAGAGAGAGAGAGAGAACAATGAAACGGTAAAATAATAATAATAATTTATAATATTGCTACTAAGTTAAGTATCCAATAAGTCAATCAAGTGCAAAGACAACTTGTAGAAATACCTACACATACTTGTTCATATCCTCAACTTACACACAGTAACTTGAGATACTTACAAACACGAACTTCTGTCTAGCTTCACTTACAAAACTATTTTTTCTGTCTTTACTTTCAAAATAATTTCTCTGGAGGTTCACTTACAAAAGTATTTACGGGTAAGCAAAGTGAGCAAGGGATAGTGGAGCTGAGCTTAGTGTGCTGTGCTGTGTTGTGCTGTGCTGTGCTGTGCTGTGCTGTGCTGTGTTGTGTTTGGGGGCAAGTGTCACTCCTCTCCCTACTATTGAGATTGATGGTGGGAATTTTCGTGCGAGTAGATGGATGTATAGTGGAAAAAGAGGCGGATGTCTCTCTCTCTCTCTCTCTCTCTCTCTCTCTCTCTCTCTCTCTCTCTCTCTCTCTCTCTCTCTCTCTCTCTCTCTCTCCACACACAGACATTGCCTTTTTCCATCGTTACCCCCCCACACACACTGCCCCTCACACACACTGCCCCCACACACACACACTGCCCCTCACACACACTGCCCCCCCACACACACTGCCCCCCCACACACACTGCCCCCCCACACACACACTGCCCCCCCCACACACACTGCCCCCCCCACACACACTGCCCCCCCACACACACTGCCCCCCCCACACACACTGCCCCCCCCACACACACTGCCCCCCCACACACACTGCCCCCCCACACACACTGCCCCCCCCACACACACTGCCCCCCCACAAACACTGCCCCCCCCACACACTGCCCCCCCCACACACTCCCCCCCCCACACACACACTGCCCCCCCACACACACACTGCCCCCCCCACACACACACTGCCCCCCCCCACACACACACAGCCCCCCCCACACACACACACTGCCCCCCCCACACACACACACTGCCACCACACACACACTGCCACCACACACACACTGCCCCCCACACGCACTGCCCCACCACACGCACTGCCCCCACACACACACTGCCCCACCACACACACTGCCCCCCCACACACACTGCCCCCCCACACACACTGCCCCCCCACACACACTGCCCCCCCACACACACTGCCCCCCCACACACACACTGCCCCCCCCACACACACTGCCCCCCCACACACACTGCCCCCCCACACACACTGCCCCCCCACACACACTGCCCCCCCACACACACTGCCCCCCCACACACACTGCCCCCCCACACACACTGCCCCCCCACACACACTGCCCCCCCACCCACACTGCCCCCCCACACACACTGCCCCCCCACACACACTGCCCCCCCACACACACTGCCCCCCACACCCCCCACACACTGCCCCCCCACACATACTGCCCCCCCACACACACTGCCCCCCCACACATACTGCCCCCCCACACATACTGCCCCCCCACACATACTGCCCCCCCACACACACTGCCCCCCCACACATACTGCCCCCCCACACACTACTGCCCCCCCACACATACTGCCCCCCACACACACTGCCCCCCCACACATACTGCCCCCCCACACACACTGCCCCCCCACACACACTGCCCCTCACACACACTGCTCCCCACACACACTGCCCCCCCACACACACTGCCCCCCCCCACACACACTGCCCCCCCCACACACACTGCCCCCCCCACACACACTGCCCCCCCCACACACACTGCCCCCCCACACACACACTGCCCCCCCACACACACACTGCCCCCCTCACACACACTGCCCACCTCACACACACTGCCCCCCCCACACACACTGCCCCCCCCCCACACACACTGCCCCCCCCACACACACTGCCCCCCCACACACACTGCCCCCCCACACACACTGCCCCCCCACACACACTGCCCCCCCACACACACTGCCCCCCCACACACACTGCCCCCCCACACACACTGCCCCCCACACACACTGCCCCCCACACACCCTGCCCCCCCACACACACTGCCCCCCACACACACTGCCCCCCACACACACACTGCCCCTCACACACACACACTGCCCCTCACACACACACACTGCCCCCCACGCACACACACTTGCCCCCCCCCCCCACCACACACTGCCCCCCCCCCCCACACACACACACACACACACTTGCCCCCCCACACACACACTGCCCCTCA
>CAUDMG010001677.1:432500-586047 GCA_958450375.1 Homarus gammarus
CATGACACCACATTACCCCTACATGACACCACATCACCCCTACATGACACCACATCACCCCTACATGACACCACATCACCCCTACATGACACCACATCACCCCTCATAAAACTTCACTTTATCCTCGGGGACCGTGTGTGACCTTTAATGACCTCACATGACTATATCTAACCCTTACCTGGTCATCACCCAAACCTAACTAACACTAAATAAACCCAATTAATGACTGCCTGACCTCATTTAACACTATCTGATCTCATTTAGCACCATGTGACCTAATTTAACACCACCTAATCTCATTTAACACTTCTGATCTCATTTAACACCATGTGACCTCATTTAACACCACCTAATCTCATTTAACACTATCTGATCTCATTTAGCACCATGTGACCTAATTTAACACCACCTAATCTCATTTAACACTTCTGATCTCATTTAACACCATGTGACCTAATTTAACACCACCTAATCTCATTTAACACTATCTGATCTCATTTAACACCATGTGACCTAATTTAACACCACCTAATCTCATTTAACACTTCTGACCTCATTTAAGACCAGCTGACCCCATTTAACGACTCTGACCTCACACGATAACATAAATGGATTCAGATAGGTCGAAATTGCGTTAAAGACATATTTTAACATTTAACCTGACCAACACCAGACCTAACTTAATCCTGATCAAACTTAACCTAACTCTACCTGACTTAACTGAACCTAACTCTACCTGATCTAACTTAACCTAACCCCACCTCATCTAACTTAACCTAACTCTACCTGACCTAACTGAACCTAACTCTACCTGACCTAACTGAACCTAACTCTACCTGACCTAACTGAACCTAACTCTGCCTGATCTAATTTAACCTAACTCTATCTGATCTTACATAACCTAACCCCACCTGATCTAGCTTAACCTAACCACACGTAATCTAACTTTACCTAACCTAACCCCACCTAATCTGATCTGACGTGACCCCGCCCCATAAAACCTCAAATAGATCCCTCGTAACTACGTCTTTCACCCTCCTGGGTTGACTTGACCCTACCTGACCTCGTAAACCACGACTTTCACCCCCATCTTCACCCTGATTCCAAGTGACTTTGCATGAACCCATCTGACCCCAAATAACCTAATATGATATCGTTTCACCTGGTATGACGTATCGTAATCTAAGATTCTCGTCCCCATAGGTCAAGTTGAATTCTCTGGACCCAGAATAGCACCAGTTGACCCAGCGTAACCCTGAATAACTTTGATCCTCATATATTTCATTACACTTAGCTCACTCCGACTCCATTTGACCTCATAGTAGTCCCCATGACCTTGTATTATATATTGTGACCTTGTACTTGACCTCAAATGACCTCTCATAACCCACGTCTCTCCCTTCACTTAGGTCGACCTGGCCGCGGACGTGATCACGTATGACTCCGACGACGAGGGCGACACACCGACCAGGATGTCCGGGCGTCGACGAGGCGCGGGCAGCGAGGCGGGCGGCGCGGGCGTGGCGAGGAACAAACGCGGCACGCCCATGTACTCCCGCGAGGACATCCGAGAACAGTACTGTATCAATGACAAGGAGCTGCACGCCCTCGAGGCATCCAGGCGCAAACCTATCTTCGGTTGTCTGACCTCCGGGAACACGCAGGTCAGTGCCACTTACTGCTGCCAGGGTGTAGGTGCCGTAAGTGTAGGTGGATGCCACTTACACACACACACACACACACACACCAAAGTGTTGACTGGCGCACATGTGTACACGCTCGCCGATGTAAGTATTAGTAAAGTCAACTTATTATATTTACACATGTATACAGTAATGTTAAAGTGTTTAGTGTTGACAGGTGATTCACAGCAACACGTGGTAGAAGTAGATTTAAGCAACACTGATAAAATATAAATACCATAAAGATGGTGTCAGGTGGCTACAGGTGGTGTCAGGTGGCTGCATATGGTGTCAGGTGGCTGCAGATAGTGCCTAGAGGCTGTTGCTGGTGTCAGGTGGCTGCAGGTGGTGTCTGGAGGCTGCTGCTGGTGTCAGCTGGTGTCAGGAGGCTGTAAGTAATCTCAGGTGGCCGCAGGTGGTGTCGGGTGGCTGCACTTGATGTCAACTTGAGCGCTTTGCCATCTGTTAACAGCTGACTGAAATGTTATGGGAAACATTAGCAGTGAGAGAGAGAGAGAGAGAGAGAGAGAGAGAGAGAGAGAGAGAGAGAGACCACTGCATTAGGTCAGGATCCACTATACTCCAGCTGCACTACCGTTTATTACAGCGTCTGGGTCTGTTGCTGCATCTACTTACTGTTGTTTTTACTGTTGTATCTACTGTTGTATCTACTGTTCTCTCTCTCTCTCTCTCTCTCTCTCTCTCTCTCTCTCTCTCTCTCTCTCACCATTTGCCTGTAAACATGCACTTGAAGACTGTCCGGGTGCATATGTTGTGGAAGGTCGTAAGGCTGTATCCCAAGTGGTCTACCTCAGATGAAGTAAACACGGTAATGACTTCTTGGTCTGACTACCTAGTAAGTGACTCATACATACTTCGTTAGTGACTCATACCTGACTAGTGACTCATACCTGACAAATGACTCATACCTGACAACTGACTCTTAACTGTCTAGTGACTCATACCTGACTAGTGACTCATACCTGACTAGTGACTCGTACCTGACTAGTGACTCTTAACTGGCTAGTGACTCATACCTGATTAGTGACTCTTAACTGGCTAGTCATTCATACCTGACAAGTGACTCATACCTGGCTAGTGACTCATACCTGGCTAGTGACTCATACCTGGCTAGTGACTCATACCTGGCTAGTGACTACATACCTGACGAGTGACTCATATCTGACTAGTGACTCATAAATACCTCTGTAATTTGGTCTCCTAACTGGGGCTAATTAAACGTATCTAGTTAAGGTAGAGTCTCGGTGTAATTTTGAGGCCATTCGAGTATTTGGTGTTTAGCTGAAGTCAAATAATTAAACACTTTCATATACCATCAATTACGAGATAAATTAATTAAATGCATTCCTATATCATCAACTACGAGATCTATAAGTTAAATGCATTCCTATATCACCAACTACGAGATCTATAAGTTAAATGCATTCCTGTATCACCAACTACGAGATCTATAAGTTAAATGCATTCCTGTATCATCAGAAGGTAAACCGGCTTCTCTCATAGCTCAAGAGACGACGTGTAAGGTGGTGTAGGTGACTCCTGTACACACCAGCTCTCCCGACTGGCAGTTTACTCTCTTAAATGACCACGTAAATTATACCAGTAGCAAGAGGAGGAACGTTTGTGGTGTATTGTGTGTGTGTGTGTGTGTGTGTGTGTGTGGTGTGGCGTGTGAGAGAGAGAGAGAGAGAGAGAGAGAGAGAATTTGTAAACCAAGACCTCAAGATCGTGTCGGCATTTATGGGGTTAGATTTACTGTCATACCTGTAGCACCAGTTTAATTAAGACTGAGCTACACACCTGTTGCTCTCTCTCTCTCTCTCTCTCTCTCTCTCTCTCTCTCTCTCTCTCTCTCTCTCTCTCTCTCTCTCTCTCATATATATACTCGTATACACACACAAAACCACATCACCATCACCACCACCATCACTACTACCATCACTATCAAACACCATAACTAGTATTACCACCACCACCAACCATCATCATTACCACTTCACCACTTCTCCTTTTCCACCACTATCAACTACCACTATCACCACCAACCACCAACCACTACCACCACAATCAACGCCATTATCGACCACCTCCAACCACCAACCACTACCACCACAATCAACGCCATCATCTACCACTACTACTACTACCACCACCACCACCATCCACTAGTGGTACATAACAACTCCACGCCCCTTTTAACAACTTACAACCCATTACAGTATATTGTTAACGACCCAACTACCCGATGGCCTTGAGCAGCGTTCCTTTCTACGTGTTAAGAGCGTTGGGCTGCGTCAGGAGGTATTGTTGGTGAGGAGGCTGGCAGAGTGTGTGAGGGAGAGGAGGGAGAGGGAGATGGTAGGGAGAGGGAAGGAGAGGGGGGAGAGATGGCAGGGAGAGGGAGGGAGAGGGGGGGGGGAGATGGTTGAGAGAGGGAGAGGGGGGAAGGGGGGAGGTAAATGGTTGAGGGGAGAGAAAAATTCCGGGGGGAGAGGAGGGAGAGAGGGTGAGGGAAGGGAGAGTAGAGATCGGAGAAGAAAGGACAGATGAGGGAGAGGACAACAGAGAGTTAAAGAAAGAGAGAGAAATATAAAGTAGGTAGAGAGTGAAAGAAGAAAGGGAGAGAAGACAATGAGAGGGTCAGGTAAGAGAGGGAGAGAGAGAAAGGAGAGGAGGAGTAAGAGAGGAGGGGGAGAGCAAAAGAGAGGTAAACCTTTAAAGACGAGAATAAATAAAAATAAACAAACTAACAGACATACAAACAAAACCTCAACCACCAGCTGGCCACTCCTCCAGACACCCAAGGCACCAGAGGGCCGTAACAACTGCCTTTGTGGTTGTGGTGGTGGTAGTGGTGGTGGTAGTGGTGGTGGTTGTGGTAATGGTGGTGGTTGTAGTTTTGGTGGTAATGGTGATGATGGTGGTAGTATTAGTGGTAGTTAAGGTGGTGGTGGTAGTTATAGTGGTGGTTGCAGTTGTGGTGGTACTAATGGTGGTGGTGGTGGTCGTGGTGGCAATGATTGTGGTATTAGTGATGTTAGTAGTGGTGGTAGTGCTAGTAATTGTCGGAGTTGTGACATGAATGGTTGTAGTAGAGGTGGCTATGGTAGTGGTGGTTGTGGTACTGGTGGTGGTTGTAGTGGTGGTTGTGGTAATGGTGATGGTTGTTGTGGGGGTTGTGGTAGTTTGTGGTGGTTGGTGTGGTGGTTGTGATAGTGGTGGTGGTTGTTGTGGTGGGTGTGGTAGTGGTTGTTGCGGTGGTTGTGGTAATGGTGGTGGTTGTTGTGGTGGGTGTGGTAGTGGTTGTTGTGGTAGTGGTGGTAGTGGTTGTTGTGGTGGTTGTGGTAGTGGTGGTGGTTGTGGTTGTGGTAGTGGTGGTAGAGTTTATCAGAATATTTTGTTATGTTTTACTAAAATCACGAAACCGAAAATGCGTGTTTTATATTTAATATATTTTAAACTGAACTCTCTCTCTCTCTCTTAACACCACCTGTGGGAGGGCTGGAATTACTGGAATTAACAACTGGCCATCCACTGTACAAACTGAATTAGTTGCCATACTCACAGCCATTAGATTTTTTAAACCAGTCACTGACAGTCCCGTCGTTACTGATTCTATCCTCACTACTTGCCCTTGACACACTCAACTCTGAAGCCAGACACAAATATGTGTACCTTGTTGACCGGGGTGTCAAGATCAAACTGTTGTGGATCCTCTCTCATAGGCCTCAAAGAACATGATAGAGTTGATGCCCTCTACAAACTCGCGTCTAACAAAGACACTGTTGAATACAGTCTGGGTCTGTCAAAAAGAACCCTTAAAACTGTAATCAAGAAAGAACTTGCTGATTAATTTGACTCAAGCAGAGAAGTGCAAACAGGCAATGGTCAACCCATTGTTTACCATGATGAGATGTATCAAATGAAACATGTGTATGGAGCAAGTAACAAAATCACTAGATGTTGTAACCGCTCGACTAAGGTTAGGATAAAAGTACCTCTGGCAGCATGTTCCTCGGGCAGATGTGAACAAAGCTAAATATAAAGTGTGCAGTCAAACACTACTTCCTAGAGTCCTAGACTGTGAAGAGATAGAACGTTGTAGGGACAGACCCAAGCAGTACGTGTGAAATGTCACAGCAATTTATTTCGAATGGTCAGATAGCTGACATACCCTACTCTGTAATATTCAATGCCATAATATCCTGACCACGGGGGTCTTTTATACACACCCTTTGTGACCTCTACTCTGTAATCCTTTTGTGCTACCGCTCACAGGATGAGTACAGTATGCACAATAAACTAGACGCTGTATGTGGCAAAATTCATAAACGAATTTCTCCACATCCCCTTCACACTACCACACACACACTACTACCTGCCACACCAGTCAAACACACACACATGCTTCTCCAAACACTCCATCATACACCACACCACCCCAAACACACACACACACACACACATAAACACACACACTCTCTCACACACACACACACACACACACACACACACACACACACACACACTCTCTCTCTCTCTCTCTCTCACACACACACGCCACATAACACCACACACACACACACACATAAACACACACACTCTCTCACACACACATACACACACACACACACACACACACACACACACACACACACACACACACACACACTCTCTCTCTCTCTCTCTCTCACACACACACGCCACATAACACCACACACACACACACACACACACTCTCTCTCTCACACACACACACTCTCTGTCTCTCACACACACACACACACCCCAACACACACTCTCTCTCCCCCACACACACACATCACACCACCCACCCCACACTGCACTACACCCCACAACAGTAAACACCATCTAATCGACCCTGAATTAATGTTCTTGTTGGTACAGGAAACCGCAACATCCTGAATTAGGCAGAACTTCTGTACCCTGGAGCCTTGGATGGTATAATATTTGGTCAAGTCCTTGGAATACAGGGCGTCATATATACAGGGACAGTGGGTACAGGCACTCAGTTTAATTATCTGTGTAGGTCAGGTACAGCTTCCAGTTACAGCTGCAGGTTAATGATATCTGTGACCAACACCTGACACCCTCTGTTACGTAAGATATTTCATAACTTTTGTAATATAATCCAGGACTATGATTATTTTTCTGACCCATAATGGCATTGAAATTATCCTGAGACTCTACCTAAATCCATTTACTTTTACTTAGATGATATTATTATTATTATTATTATTATTATTATTATTATTATTATTATTATTATTATTATTATTATTATTATTATTATTAATTATTATTATTATTATTCCATTTCCTCAAATTCTCATTCGTTATTCGTCTTTGTTTTCGTATTTTTCTTCTTTTAATCTGAGCATTTTTGTTTGTTTTTCATAATTCTTACCTCAAAGTTTATATCAGTCCTGCTTGCGTTATTTATAATCTTGTTGTGCTTCTCTTCTCGTTCCTCTTTTCCCGTCTTCCACCTCCCCACCTCTTTTTCCTCCTCTCCTTTTCATCATCCTCTTCTCCTCTCCTCTTCGCTTTCTCCTCCTCACCTCTCCTCTTCCCTCCCCCCTCCTCTCCCATTGTACACGTAACAGTAAAACTAGGGACCATGACCCTGAATTACAGTTTAATGTTGAATTTACAGTTCACATAGTAGTAGCCGCCGTGGGATGTACGTGGAGTGGCGTAGAATTAGCGAGAGGGGCGTGAAATTGGTGGGAGAGGAACGTGGAATGGTTAGGGGGTGCGTGGGATGGTTGAGAAGTGCGTTGGATGGTTGGGAGGTGCGTGGAATAGGGCTTGGCTTAGCCCTGTTCATTCCTAATCAGTTAAGATGTTCCTTTATTCAAACTAAATTCTATAGAACCCATTTTATATGATAGTAATACTGTTTATATCAGGACTTCGAGGCTGCCTAATAGATCCAATTAAAATTATCATAGTTTCCCCTGACCCGTTTTCTGTGGAAGCTGAAAATTAACAAAACACTGGAGTCGTTTTGTTGGAGTCTCGGACGTTGATTCTCCTCCGTCCATTAATCACTCGGAGGATTAGGAGACAAAAAATAATACCTCAGGAGGAGATTAAGACTAATTAGCTCCAAGGGATGAGAAATGTACAACTGTGGATTATTTGAGTCTAATAATGTTAATAGTCTTCTTAACTGGAGTAACATGTCAACTGTCTCACTTGAAGTTACGACATAATGATGGATTCTCTAAGGATCGTTATGTTCATTTTCCTCGTCTTTTTATTGAACTACGAGAACGATATGTATAGTTCCAGTGCAATTTGAACGCCATTTTGATCTCAGTTTCAGCTCTGTAGGTTAAAGAAACGAGTTACATACACTCTTACATCTATAGCTGCGAGGAATATTAACTTACGAACCTTTGAGAATCTTATCCCTCTAACTTGTATTTGTGTTTATGGTAAATTAGAGAATTGTCTTATCTATTAAGTAATACAGAAACTATATGTGAGTTTATTAATATATACTGTAGGTATTACATACTAAATAGTTTTGTGTGTGCTATCAGACTTACTGTAGTGTGTGTGTGTGTGTGTGGTATTGCTGGAATGTAAGTGTCAGGTACCGTCGTTATAAAAAGGCCACACCTCTCTCTCTCTCTCTCTCTCAGCAGGTCGATACAGTTTCTATCAATTATTCATACCAGCAGAATAAAAATAGAACATGTATTGTACTATACTGAAGGTGAGGACATGAGTGGGGAGAACCAATAGTAATGCTTCTTGCTGATGTCCTTATTTTTTATTGGTTGTATGTAATGATTGCTTATGGGGAAATTACCTCGTTTTCTTTGACTTAATTACCTATTGGCTGGGATGATACTCTATTTTCCTTGCACGTCTTATACGGAATTCTTCTAACACCGAATTCAGCTACGATCACGCGTTTACTTTTGCCCTTCAAGGTGTCACGTCTTCTGGACCCACACACAAACACACTAAATGTAGAAGTGACATTTAAGATAGTCACTTTAACCCAAGGTGTGAAGACTTATGTGTCCTTGGCTGTCAGTAGTTGATATAATTGTTGATAGCTTGAGGATGTTTACCAGCTGTGGATAGTTGCTCTTTGCGGTTATTTCTTATGCTGGTAATTGAGAGTCTACTGTATGTACAGTTGTATACTCTCCCCACAAAGTATCGGCTCCTTTCCTCATCGATACAATGAGTCACAATGGACGAATATTTCCGATCACTAATTCACTAATTGTGGTTCCTGCATTATGTTGGTAGGCCAGCCTTCCTAGTATCTGTGAGGTTGCCAGATATTATTTCTGGCATTTGTTGTAATTATGGTGAATCACCGTGCTCCAGCTTTAGTAGAATAATATAATGATGTTAATGTAGCGAAAATATATCACCTGCAGTCAAATAGTGGGTGTTTACTGATGGAAATCCATGACCAACACTAGTACCTGAGACTCATTGGAAAACACAGCTTGTACCGACAGACATCGTCTCATAGTGTGTATCAGATAATGTTCTGTGGTCAGCAAGAATCATGAGATGATACATTATACTGTATTCAGAGTTAACTCATCAATTTAAGCAGAAATAATATCGAAATGCATTCAATCATAATGTCAGTATAATTGGATATGGCAAATGAATGTAATATCGGGTCACAGCGTTTCATATTTCGTTTGAAGTGATTCCATTGTAACCTCGGTTCATGAAAACATAGTAATGTTATATTCCTATTTGGTAACCCATCTCCTGGGGCTGAAATAGTGTCTAAGGTGCATAAATCAGCGGGGTTACTCATGACGTTATTGGTTTTGTACATGGTATTACAATTCATCCTATTTCATTACATTATGTAGAGAATAGGTTGTATACTGCAGATAGCATGGTGATTATCAGGTGCAAGAAGAAAGAACTCACAATCAGAAATACCAACCGAACCAAGACTGCTGTGTCCTTGTTATTGTGTTAATTTTTTCCAAATACATCAGGCCTAGGGGAGCCGATACTTTTTGTGGAGAGGGTACATACATACATACATACATACATACCAGGCTGTGCAAATTAAAAGTGACCGGCAGCCTGGACGTGCCAGGACTAGGGGCCAGAGAAGTCATTTTTCATGTCCATGTCCCCGGCACTTGTCTGGCGGAAGAGCTAGTATTTTGAGAGGAAAATGTGGAGAAGAGAATTTATCAGGTGCTGCGTGACCTCACCTTCCCGTACATGTTAACCAGGGCGAACTACTGGATATCTAGTGCTGGTGATTTATCTCTTCATTGCCCTCCTCTAGTCGGTCCGAGATAAAGGTGTCAACATTGCTGAGGAACCACCAAGCTGAGAGGCTGTAGACGTGAGGTGACAGAGTTATGGGGCTACCGCACTGACACACAATAATATGAATGTTTTAAGATTTTAATTTGAATTTTCACCCCAAAAAGAATCCAAGCAAGCAAATTTCCTCGAAATATTTGTCAGGGAAAGTAAAAAAAAAAAATCCTGGTAAATAAATTTCAAAAGTCACTTGCCTGGGACAAATGAATGTTCCACATAATCTGCACAACCTGATACATGCATTCATACATACAGGCATGAGTGTACTGTATGTCAGACCTGGCAACTAAGTTAATAAATATACAACATACAGCAGTATGTTTTTATTTCCCTGTATAAATGTATACTGAATAAACGGGACAAACACATGACATGTAAACAAGCGTATTAGTGTGTGTGTATGTGTGTGTGTTGACGTGACTGTATATTCATGTAATTGCCCATGTCTGTGTACAGTATATGGGTGTGTTGCTGCAACTGTGTTAGTGTACGCGTTATATATATATATATATATATATATATATATATATATATATATATATATATATATATATATATATATATATATATATATATATATATATATAATATGAATATAGAGTGTCCTAGTCTGGGGACGTAAGGAGGTGGCATCTCTCCAGGAATTAAAGAGGTGATGGTTGCTCCCGCTTGTCCTTGGTTCCTGGAGCAGATGGCTCACTTTCAGAGGATGGGTCATTAAGTTTATCGAGGAGACTGGCCTCCAGGAAATATGAGATAGTAAATATTGTAAGTAAAATTTTAATTATTATAAATGTTTGATATAATTTTAGGCCATATTAGTTTTAAATAGAAAACCTTTAAGTGAATACGGCATTACATGGCTTAAAATATTACGTCACCAGATGAACTATATACACAATAATCCCTCTCAATGTTGCCTTTCTTCACTCACTCACACTCTCCCTCTCCCTCCAGCCTTCCCCATGCAAAAAGAAGAGTCTCCTGCCCGCCTGCTTGCGTGGGCGTGTTCCCTCCGACGAGAACGTGTACAGCAAGACCCAGTCCGCCCACACCTCCCCCGCCCACCGCAAGACCCAGGCCGAGGAGATCGACTATGAAGACGAGACCTATTTTAAGAGGCGACCCAAGACCATCTGCTACACTGACCCCCGCAGGCTAGCCTCCCTGGATGACTCCCTCTCCAGGGTGAGTGGAGGAGGAAGGGAAGGGAGGAGAGAGGGGAGGGAAGATATAGTGGGGTGGATATGTAACAACTAGTCATATGAAAGTTTTGTATGTGAGTCAGTCAGATAGGATTGAGGTAACTGACAGGGCTTAAGGCGTTTGCCAAGAAGAGCCCGATGCCGCACCCTGTCCAAGAACACTGTGTTTATAGCGGGAGAACACAGTCAAAATAATAGGTAGGGAGAGAGGAGAGATACAGAATGGTGTGGTCTTAATGAACCCCATGTTGTATTAGAGATGAATTCATATTTATAGCAGGATTTTCTTTTTAGTCATATAACATTGTATCTCTCCTGACTGACTCGACTGGATTTTATTTCCCAAAAGAGGAGTTTTATTTTTTTTTATCCATTCTTCAACCAACCTCACATTAACGCAACTCTGATCAAGATTTAGTGAGCAATTTTTCTAATTTGATTGAGATAAAGTTACTTGTTTGTGAGAATTTGTCCTAACTTGAGAAACAACAAGAAGTGTGGAATAGTGGTTGGCTTTGGAAAATCAGGGATAATATTATTCCTTCTACACCCGCCTTTATGATATTCCTGTATGAGATTTTGTTTTTCTTACAGTACCTACGAGGGAGATTTATTTGTGAGGTAGATGAATGTTCAGTGAATGTGAGCTGAAGGGAAGGAATGATTAAGGATAACCTGAAGCTTAGTCCCCAGCTTATTAAACCTGATGATTAAACACCCTAATGCTACCTGGGGGTTAGGTTAGGTTAGGTTGGGTTACATACACATCTAACCTAGCCAAACCAAAGCAAACTAGACCTAACCGTACCTATCTTAACCGCACCTAACCAAACAAAGCCAAATTAAACCTGACCTGACCAAAGCAAAACCAAAGTACAGTAAACCTAACCTAACCTAACCTTCCATACTTAATGGGGGAATTAACTTAGGATTTTCTGAGGATTCTCATCATGTCTCGCGTGTGTGTGTGTGTGAGGTTTCTATATTGATATTTTTCTCTTTTCTTTTTGTTTTCCTTTTTCTATCTGTCTTGTCCTTATCCCCCTTATTTTTCTTCTCTTCTCCGTCTCTTTCTATCCATCACCCCCTACCTTCTCTTCTCCTCAACTTCCATTACCCCCTCCTCCTCCTACTCATCCTTCCTCCTCCCCTCAACAGAGTGGTCGTGTCCCCCGGCCGAGGTCTGAGGTCGCCCCCAACACCGCCTCGCAGTACGACAGTTACCTCTCCGACGATGCCCACCCGGACGATGCCGCTGCCAGACGCCCTACGCAACTCGCCATTACCTCCAGTGAATACCATTCCACCGAGATATTTCCCGAAGATTCTACTAGAGAAGGTATGTTACCCTAGGGAAGGTGATTTGTCCTAGATAAGGCAAATAAAATCTTTTGTCCTCAGGTAACTCAATTGATTTCCTCGAAGGTAAATTCTGTTTAAATTTTAAAATATTTTTTTTTCCACTGATGTATACAGTAGTTCAAGGATCTATTATTATTATTATTATTATTATTATTATTATTATTATCTGTATTTTGTACACTAAGAGAAAGAAGTAAATTAGAAAAGAGATAAATGATATAATTGAAAGTAAAATACAATAAGAATTCGAAGAAATAACAGAAGTAAGAGGAAGTGGGGAAGAGAAAGACATTAACCAGAGAGCAATACTAGTGTGTGTTTTGGTGGTATAGATGGATGATAGGAAGGAAGGGGGAGGTATGTACAGTACTCCCAAGACAGAGCCATGTGCGTTAATGAGTGGCTAGCATAACATCGTATAGTGTATGGTGAAGGAGGTGATGGTGGTGGGTGTTGATGGTGGTGGGTGTTGATGGTGGTGGGTGTTGATGGTGGTGGGTGATGATGGTGGTGGGTGATGATGGTGGTGGGTGTTGCCAGTGATGGGTGTTGCTGGTGAAGGAGGTGATGGTGAGGGATGTTAGGTGATGCTGGGTTGTATGAAGCGACAGGGGTAAACTAGTAGTAGTAGGGGTCGTAGTTATTAGTAGCTGTTGTAGTAGTGGGAGCTGTTGTAGTAGTGGGAGCTGTTGTAGTAATAGCAGTGATAGTTGTAGTTTTTTTTATTATTATTATACAGGATTAGCTCACTCAGGCACAGGTGAATGACCCACATCAGGGCCTGGGGGCGAAAGAAAATAAATACAAAAAATTAAGAAAGAAAGATCAATAGTCAGAAACAATGTGTGTACGGTATGTTGTGTTGTCAGAGTAAGAGAAACAAGTGAGTCCCTGCAATTGTGTGTAAATGAGGCAGAAAGTCAGCTAAGCAACCCGGGACATGGTCATAATTTTTGTGATGCCATATGACAGCAGGGTCTACCATTAGTTGCAGTAGTTATATTAATAATAGTGAGAGTCAGGGTTGTAGTAGTAGTAATCATCATCATCATCATCATCATCATCATCATCATCTATTATTATTATTATTATTATTATTATTATTATTATTATTATTATTATTATTATTATTGTTGTTGTTGTTGTTGTTGTTGTTGTTAGTCGTGTTCTTATCGTTGACTCGAGGTTGGTTGAGATCATTCTGCCTTGTTCACTCCTCCGAGTCACTTACGTTGCTAAGTTTAGCCACTTAAGTTACTTCTGGGTAGCTGAACATAGCGGAAACTTTGGTCGTAAAGACAAGAGCACTATGGAACGGAGAACGTGTGTGTGTGTGTGTGTGTGTGTGTGTGTGTGTGTGTGTGTGTGTATCCTTTCGAGCAAACAGACGTTCAACTCCACACACACAGACACACTCAACTAGACAGGCAGACAGGATGTATACAGTTTATATTGTCAGACATATTACACACACATCTAGACAGACAGACTCATCTAGACATAAACAGACATACTCATATATACAGACAGACAAACAGACAGACACACTTTACTATACAGACAAATTTACACTTACTAGACAGACAGATCTACACTTGCTTAGACAACCTGACAAACGTACCCTGAATCATACATACATACATACATACATACATGCATGCATGCATGCATCCATACTTACATACATGCATACATACATACATACATACATACAGTCATACATACATACATACATTGGACAAAATAAAAACTGACAAACGTACCCTGAATCATTCATACATACGTACATGCATGCATGTATGCATCCATACTTATGTACATGCATACATACATACATACATACATGCATACATACATACATGCATACATACACATGCATGCATGAATTCATACATACATGCATGCATGCATACATACATACATACATACATACATACATACATACACTGAACTAAATAAAAACTGACAAGCGTACCCTGAATCATACATACATGCGTACATACATACATACATGCATGCATGCATGCATGAATTCATACATACATGCATACATACATACATACATACACTGAACTAAATAATAACTGGCAAACGTACCCTGGACCAGACAGACAGACAGTCAGGGTCAACAGTGCGACAGTCTTTCCTCATATATTGTAGTTTGATCGCCGGCGTGAGATGGAAGGAGCCTCTCCTGCACGACACTCACCTCCAGTTACAGGGTTAACCAGAGCAATATAAACACTGCACCGCGTAGAGTACATTCCACGGTCGTTGTCAGAGTGAATGTACTGGGAGTGTGTCGTGAGTGACTATAGTACACTGAACTATAGAACCAACAGTTGAACCAGTACTGTACCTGTTGTTAACAAGCGACAAACAAAGAGTGAATTGGTCCTAACTGACACAAAACGATGAAATAATGGTTAATTGAGACAAACATTGTTTTGTTTTGATTTGACGGTGAAAAATATGTTTGTTTTGTGTGTGTGTGTGTGTAGGGTTGAATCAATTATTTTTGGAATCAATTACAATTACAGATATAATTAATTTTCCCAACTTTCAGCAACAATTACAGTTACCTTCAAAAGTTCTGTTACATTGTAATAACTCTCCTAAAGTTCCAATTAAAAGTACACATAATTACAGTCGACCTAAACTATATATCCAAAATTGATCATCATTTTTTACAATTACGTCATCTGGAACGTCGAATTGTGACAATAAGCCAATGGTAGCCCCTCATAGATATCAATGCTTTATTTCACCGTTACCTTTGACCGGAAGTAAGTGACCCAAGTTGGGCCCTTATGGAGTGAAAAAAATCCCAACAATATTGAAGGAGCTGATGTGGTAGCACACCTCATCAGCTCTCTTGTGAGTCTTCAACGAGTAGAGAATTGGGATGGCTTCCTTCCGGTAGAGCGGTGGATCACTCTAGAATGGCACAGTTCCTTCTTCAACATAGTGTTTTAACAGCGCTGTGTTTCCCCCTAATGCTCCTCGCTGTCGTTCCTCCTGACTCCATGTCGATGGTACGAAGGAGAAAAACCTGGGCCTCTTTAACTCTGGCGATCTTCTGGTTGAAGAAAGAAACATTTTTTCATATTCATCCTCCTCTGTTGACCACTCCTGGGCATCCTTCGCGTTTTCGATCATCTGCGTGACATCGCCAAGCACTTGGTCTTTCTTCCCCAGTGACTGCAGCTACTACAGTTTAAACCCGGGACCCAGAAAAACAGTTGCTTGAATATCCCGCAAATGTAAGGATTGGTCCAGTCTCTGGTGCACAGATTCCAGCAGGACCTCAGTCAATGATTCACAATACCACAATCTCCCATTGTCAGGGCCAGAACCAATTAGTTGCTGCAGTAAATACTTAAATTCCAGAGTCAATGGTTCAATGGCTGAAACCGTGATCATCTTTTTCCTCTCCACGACTCTCGCGACCTCACACAACGGGTCAAGGACACGGACCCTCACACAACGGGTCAAGGACACGGACCCTCACACAACGGGTCAAGGACACGGACCCTCACACAATGGGTCAAGGACACGGACACGCTCCTTCAAGGCAGAAATCTCCATCGGTGTCGATTTCTTGTCCTTTCTTTCCCTTTGTCCTTCTTTTCACTGCAATATTCACTTTGTAGATTCTTTACCGGTGGCTTCAACATTTCCATCGCGAATTCCATCCTGTCTTATTTTGAGTCTGAAGAATAGCTTTAGATCAAGGGCGAGGTGCAGCCATTGTCGACATTCAAATTGAGTTGATCATGGAAGCAGCTGTCTGCAGCGTGGATGCTTAGGGTGAGGTTTTTATTTCGGGTTAGGTGAGTCCGTCCTTCACACGGAGCTGCTGGGTAGGCACCAGTAACCCTCACAGGGGGAGGAAATAAAAGAACTTCTTGCATATTCATCTGAGTCAAGATATCGAGGTTAGGACCATGAACTCCTACCTGATCCCATACCATGTACAGTGCAGTGATCTCATAACCTAAGCTAACCCCATGGTCTAGGATTTGGGAAATGGTTAATCAATTTAATATCTCAATTATTATTAAAATAGTTAAATGTTCTTAAATTATAATTTCATAATCTCAAATATATTAAATTACTATTACACAAATTTTTGGAATTCATAAAATTTTTATTCAAATGCATTTACTCCGTTATACTTCGAACCTGTGTGTGTGTGTGTGTGTGTGTGTGTGTGTGTGTGTGTGTCCGCACGCCTGCACTTAAACTGAGATTTCTTCGAAAAAATATATTGTTTTTGTAAGTGACCTAACAACTAAGCCCCTCTCCTGCCCACCATCACTTTAATAACCATTTCATTGGCTGCTAGTTGCTGAGAAGTTCACCTAGCAACCAACAACCAATCATCTGATAGGATTCCTGACTGTTGCTAAGGACGCCAGAAGGGAGGGAGGGGGGGGGGCGGAGTTTAGGCAGTAGGTCAACTGCCGTACTTGTAGGTGGTAATCCGGATGAGACACCCACGAACGACTGTGGATGCCAACACTCGCATACATAACTGCTCTCTCTCTCTCGTAAGCATAGACATTTATTCTTGCATAAAAATGACAGGAAAATGAGCTAAAGAAAGAAAAAGAAGAGCCAAAGAAATATAGAAAGAGAAATTAAAAGAAAGCGGAAAGAAAATATCCTAAGGTTTTATTCCCAGATTAAAAATGAATATATGATTATTACGCACGCACACGCACACACACACACACACACACACACACACGCACGCGCACACACACACACACACACACACACACACACAATAAGCGGAGAGTGCAAATATTGCTCGTAAATGTAATACATCAATAATTCCGTTTTTTCTGTCGTTTTTATTCGTTTTACGTTGTAACTCACTTTTATTAAACCGTTTGTTCTACATTTTTATTGACTGTGAATGTAATCACACACACACACACACACACTACTTTGTTGTCACTCAGAATCGAGTATGACGATCATCCAGCTGTGATACAATAATATTGAGTTATTAAAGGTGTCACCTTGGTTGGTGAGTTCTGAGGTGACTCGAGAGGCTGATACGGGACCGGTAGGGCCGTTCACAGATGTTGCATGTGTGGAGGGCTACATCTAGTGCGGTAGAGGCGGCTGCAGCGTCTTTCCGGAGCTTGCGCTTGTCTGCCTCGGTATGCAGTCGGGTTAACTCGAAAGTATAGACACCTTTTCATGTGGTGCTCCCCCAATTCCATGAGGGTAACATGGCCAGTCCAACGTAGTTGTTCATGGTAAACAACAGGTCAATATCAGGTCACTTTACAATGTCAGGTCAGACGAGAATAACACACACACACACACACACACATATATATATATGTTTAACGCTGATATATGCTATATTTATCATTTATATCTGGGAGTCTTACAAGTGTCTCGGTAATAATATAATTGTTCTTTATTAGCTGTAACATGATGTACTGGTGGTCACATGAGGGAGATAATGTACACATTTGAAACCATTATATCGCATAGTGTTATTGCCATAGAGAATTACCATTGCAATAACTATATATATTTGCTTTCACATGATGTTGACTGTGTGTGTCCCTTTGTTTCACCCCAACACAACCCATACTGTATCGCTGCCACCCACTTAACAGATTACTCTATCCATCAACAATACTCTTCTGTCAAAATGTGTATATATTTTGTAATATGAATTTAAAACAGTGATAAACGTGGCAACATCTAATATGTATTTACCAACACCATGTTATATGTAGTAAACCAGATGATACTAAATGTTAGGTAATACTTCCTTGAGATAAATGTATAGTAGTATATATCAGGTGCCTACAAGAGAGCTCAGGCCTTCACTTGGTTCAGCCATGTTAATATTGTTATTATTTTCCACTCTGTATTTGTATTTTTCTGGCTAAATAAACTGTTTTATTATCAATATAACCACTGTAACCTAATGTGACCCACCATTATGACCCATAAAATAACCTACCATTTCTAACATATTAACTTGACCTATTCTTGTAACCTATTCAACTGACCTACCATTCTGACCTCTTTACAGGCTACACGTTGCGGCGGACGGCCTACACTCAACCTAACACCCCTGACCTGGGTCACTCGGCCAGGTTCCGGCAGGTCACTACCCCAGAAGCGTTCCTGGACGACCGGCCACAGAAACACGTCAGTTTCCAGAAGGCCATGAGGTAAGGTTAGCTTGGGTCACTGTTGGCATAAAGTGAGGAAATCTTGGGTTACTGTTGGCATGAGGTGAAGGTCATTTTAGGTCACTGTTAGAATGATGTGAGGTTATTCTAGGTCACTATTACCTTGAGGTGAGGTCATCTTGGGTCACTGTTAGGATAGAATAAGGTCATTCTAGGTCATTGTTAAGGATATTTAATGATTGATTCTTACCTACAATTACGAATGATATGCTAGTTAATGAATGAATGAGTGAATTTGAGTGAGTGAATGAGTTAAAATGAGTGAGATAGTTAGTGTGTGATCGAATGAGAGAGTGAATGAGAGTTAACGATTGTGAGTTAAGAATATGATTGAATGAATGGGTGAAAGTGAATGAGAGAGCGAGTTGAATGAATGTAAGTGAAATTAATAAGTGATAGTGATTGAGAGAGTGAGAGAGTGAGTGAGTGAGTCACGTATAGAGCTAGCTAACGCACCTATTACCTCGGGATATACCCAGAATATACACAAAACATACCTTAATAAATTGTCTAATAACAGATGGGAAGGAACAGGTGGTGAGGAAGCTGGTATCTGGCTGCCTATGTTTCAGCCACTTGACAGACACACAGCTGCTCATGGCGTATACAAAAGATGGTTATCTCTCTCTCTCTCTCTCTCTCTCTCTCTCTCTCTCTCTCTCTCTCTCTTCCCTCCTCTTACCTCTCTTCTCTTCCTCTTACCTCTTCTCTCACCTCTCTCCCTTATTCTACCCATTTCTCTTACTCTCATCTCTCTTCCTTACCCTCCTCCCTCTTTTCTCTCTATTCTCCCATTATCTCTCTCAGCTTCTCTCTTTTTTTTTTAGTCTCTCACACACACACAGACTCTTCCCTCCCTCCTTCATTATATCTGTCGTTCCCGAGCTCCTCCCCTCCTTTATTCTCATCACCTCTCTCCTTCCTTCTTTATTCTCACCACCTCTCTCCTTCCTCCTTTATTCTCATCACCTCTCCCCTTCCTCCTCCCCACACTGGTTGACCTCTGTCCCAACTGTCCACTGTAGTTAAGAAATTACCACCATTATCCCCACAATTTTTTTTTTTACAATTTGACCCACGAGGGGGGCTAGTTTATTGGGCACCCTCCCCCTTTGCATCCTGTGTTAGGCGAAGCGCAAAAGTGTTTACAGCGCCCAACAGGGAAGAATGCGGAGTTCACGCTTGCCTTCCACCACCACCACCACATCTTCACTTCACTACTGAGTTAACCTTTGACCTTTTTTTTTCTAGCCGGTCAGCGACGGTGGGGGGACTGGAGGAACACATGGGGCTGACCTTTGAGGACAACGGGAGGGGGGCCGGCAAGTCTGGGGGGTCGAGGAGTGAGGAGCGGTTGCTGGACGGTCGACGCTCGCCTGACTACGTGGAGCAGCGGGCCCTCGACCACCTGCTGGCCCCTGTGCTCACCAAGGCTCTCTTGCAGGGTGGGTCAACTGTCTCACCTTCTCTCGCCTCACGTGTCTGTCTCATCTCATCTACCCTCACCTGTCTCACCTGTCATCTCACCACACCGATCCCCCTCATCTCCCTCACCTACCTGACTTCATCTCCCTCACCTTATCTCACCTCACCTCCCTCCCTCACCTCCCTGATCTCCCTCACCTTATCTCACCTCACCTCCCTCCCTCACCTCCCTGATCTCCCTCACCTTATCTCACCTCACCTCCCTCTCTCACCTCCCTGATCTCCCTCACCTCCCTCCCTCACCTCCCTCCCTCACCTCCCTGATCTCCCTCACTTACATATATAAGACTTAATTTTGTAGTTATATTGGCTATAGATAGTTTGATGATATAAATGTTATCCTCTTTTCAGGCATACACACCTGTTCTCTCTTTCACGCATACCTGTCATGAACACAGGTATATGCACTTGTTTTCTCCCTTTCACACACACACACACACACACACACACCTGTCAAACACAGGTATACACACGTACTTTCTCCTTCTCACACACACACCTGTCATAAACACAGGTATACACACGTACTTTCTCCTTCTCACACACACACACACCTGTCGTGAACACAGGTATGCACACGTGTTCCCCACATACCTGTCGTGAACACAGGTATGCACACGTGTTCCCCCACACACACCTGTCATGAACACAGGTTTAAACACATGTTCTCTCTCTCTCTCTCACACCTGTCGTGAACACAGATACACACACTTGTTCCCCACACCTGTCATGAACACACGTATAAACACGTGTTCTCTCTCTCTCTCACACACCTGTCGTGAACACAGACATACACACTTGTTCCCCACACACCTGTCACAGCCATAAGTGATATTATCGACATTAATAACCTTTTAACCTTAACTTTTAATGAACAGTCAATGGCCACACGTGAACAAAAATAACACACCCACCTGTCACTCAATTCACCCCAAACCACAGATGACGTCATTCAGGTAACTATTTTTCTTGTTAATATTTTTTAACACATTATCCTCTGTGTTATAAACCATACAATATAACTTCAAATAAACTTCAATATAATTAAAGTATAGAAATTGAATAAGTTTCTATGTCACTTTTCATGTTAATTTACTTTATGATGTCATGGGAAGTTTTCAATGATTGTAGGCATATTTATTATTATTATTATTATTATTATTATTATTATTATTATTATTATTATTATTATTATTATTATTATTTTGGTCTTTGATATTAAGTGTCATCTTTCTTTTTACTCCTATTTATTTATTATATTATATGTTGATTTCAGGAGTTACATAAACTGTGTATATATATATTCAACTGTTTTTCTCTGATAATTTACTCTCCTATGTTTCTGTCAAAATTTTTCAGCCAATTATCTTTCTTTCATGTGATCTGTCAATACTGTATTATTATCTAATCTGTTTCTCTGCCTATTTATCAGTATATCAGTCTGTCTCTATCTCTGTCAAAATTCTTATTTATGCCTATCAGATGGTCTATCTCACTGTCTATGTCTGTCAACTATGACACTGCATGTCTGTCTCACAAACAATCCATCTTTCTGTAAGTCTGTCTGTCTGTCTGTCTGCTAGTTATTCTACCATTCTGTCTGTCAACCAATCTCTTTATCCATCTTTTTGTTTCTCTGTCTACCTGTGTCCGTCCGTCTGTCTGTCTTAGGAGGAACTAAAATAAATTTGATCTCTTAAATAATTGGTTTGTACAGGGTGTTTACAGGGTCCCTTGGTGTTTGTGTTTACAGAGTCCCTTGGTGTTTGTGTTTACAGAGTCCCTTGGTGTTTGTGTTTACAGAGTCCCTTGGTGTTTGTGTTTACAGAGTCCCTTGGTGTTTGTGTTTACAGAGTCCCTTGGTGTTTGTGTTTACAGAGTCCCTTGGTGTTTGTGTTTACAGAGTCCCTTGGTGTTTGTGTTTACAGAGTCCCTTGGTGTTTGTGTTTACAGAGTCCCTTGGTGTTTGTGTTTGCAGAGTCCCTTGGTGTTTGTGGTTACAGAGTTCCTTGGTGTTTGTGTTTACAGAGTCCCTTGGTGTTTGTGTTTACAGAGTCCCTTGGTGTTTGTGTTTACAGAGTCCCTTGGTGTTTGTGTTTACAGAGTCCCTTGGTGTTTGTGTTTACAGAGTCCCTTGGTGTTTGTGTTTACAGAGTCCCTTGGTGTTTGTGTTTACAGAGTCCCTTGGTGTTTGTGGTTACAGAGTTCCTTGGTGTTTGTGTTTACAGAGTCCCTTGGTGTTTGTGTTTACAGAGTCCCTTGGTGTTTGTGTTTACAGAGTCCCTTGGTGTTTGTGTTTACAGAGTCCCTTGGTGTTTGTGTTTACAGAGTGCGAGTTCGGTTAAGTAGTTTTGTTGTGTCACATCACTTGTTTATATTATTTATTAATTTATCCTTTACTCATGTCTCTTTAAATGTTTTTAGCCATAATTTTGTAACTGTTACCCTCTAGTGTCTCAGCCATTTATGTCTCATGGCTTTGTCGTGTCTCATGTGTACAGAGGATGTTCATCATCTGTGATATAAATGCCCAATGTTTCTTCTTATTGGTCATCACTCTCAAACTCTATCTGTGATACTTTCCTATTGGTCCTATCCTCCATGACGTCACATTCTCTGCAGCCTACTATTGGTCACTTTGTACATGACCTCATTGTTTTTTAATCCCCTTTTATTGGCCACTTCTTCCATGACACCACATTCTTACACCCTGGTATTGTTCACTTCTTTTATGACATCATTCTTTTTTGGTCACCTTTTACATTACGTCATATATTGTCTCCTTTTATTTACGCCTCACATGACGTCATATTAGGTGTCCTATAACTGGTTACTTACAGAGAGGTATTTGCAGCGATGAAGTCACTTATAACACTGTTCCAGCTCCAGGACTTACACACAATGTTAACACTGCTAACCTGCCAGAGCTGCGCATGCGTGTGTGCGGCTGAGCTTGTCACTGGCTATCTCCTAGACGCACATCCTCACCTACATCACCAACACGTCACTTGTGTCTGAGAAACTCACTGGTTAGTGAGCTCATTATCTTCCACCAATCAGCGAATATCTCAGACCTTGTGACGTATAGCACATCACCTCCGCCTCACCCGACACCCATTATCACACATGTGCGTAGGTTTAAGTGTTAGCTTGAGGTGTGATGACCAGGTCTTAGTAACAGTGTTCCGTTCGTTCACTCAGAGCCAGGTAACAAGAAACATGGGAAACACCCTCGTGAGGTCTCGAAGAGGTCAGGGGGTCAAGAGGTCGACTCTGAGGCAGGGTCAAGGTCGAGGTCAAGAACACCTTCCCTCAGGAGGAAGAAGATAGAAAAGAGAACAATAAGCATTCAGACTGATGAGGTTCTTGGCTGCAGCGACCAGTGGGAGGGGCAGGAGCTGGGATCATGGGGTGGGAAGGGTGGCCAGCAGGCAGGTCCTGGAGAAGAGGCAGAAGTCGCTGATAAAAAAGCCGCAAAACGTAAGAAAAGTAAGAATAAAGAGGCAGCTGCAGTAAAATTCGAAAAGCCAACCAGAAAAGAGACGGTTCACTTCAGCGACCAACACGAGACCATACACGTTGATTGTTCTGGCGGTCAAGACCAACCTCCGAGAAGAAGTAGGAAGAAACCTGTTGTTCCTCAAGATGGCATTCCAAAGTCGACGTTTGGCAAGTCCCTGTCCAGTACAGCTGCGGCAGGACAAGGGGTCGCCAGTGAACGTCGGCAGCTTGGCGGAGACGATAACAAAGTAAGTGGCCATCCTGCCTCAGTGGGGGTAAAAAAGTCAGCGTCTCAGGTCAGCAAAATCTCCATGGGAATGCAGACGGAGTCGATGGCGCCCTTTGTGTTTAACAACCCGATATTCATGACAGAGGATTTGGACACGAGTACAGACTGGCAAGGAGAAGAAAGCTCTATTGACTGGCAGACTAGTGCCAGTTCCCTAGCGTGGCACACTGACAGGAGTTCCTTCAACTGGCAGACGGACACCAGCTCTTACACCAGGCACCTGGACGCCAGCTCCCTCTCTTGCAAGGACGACATCAGTTCCTTCGCTCCTGATTCCCAGGAGGAGACAGACGAGGAAGACATGCTGAATATGAACATTAATATGATTAGAAGACGCAGACAAAAGCAGTCTCCTGGTGTTCCGGTAACAGAGAATGTTGCCTGGGACGGTGGAGGAGGTGAGGGAGGTCGACCCCTGGACAGGATAACAGAGTGTGAGGTTGACCCAACACCTGACGTGATGAAATATTACACTGTAAATCCGAGTAAAGCGATTAAAAAAGGAGACGAACAAAACACGGAGAAAGGCAAGGATGTTGATGAAGAGGGAATAAGTGAGAGTCGAGAGAGAAAAAACATAAACAGTCAAGACAGTAGACAACACTCTGATGATCAAGGTGCGGACGCCATGCTTCGACGACTTCGTTTCCGGCGACAGATGGCGGAGGAATTCCTGCAACATAGGGCAGCAGAGACTAAAGGTCTCTCCACAAGCGCCTGGGGCCTCGAGGGTGCGGCTCCGCCCCTCACTACCTCAACCTTCCCGAGGAAAGCTGAGAGAGAAATTAAATCCCAGAAACTTTTAGGTATACCTCAGGAATATTTCGAGGACTGGGAAGGTAAAGTCCCTTTGGAGACGTGCAGGACGTGGCCCAAACGCTCCGTCGACAGTGAAAGATCTGACGACATAGATTTAAGAGGTTTTAAAATGATCTGTGACCCTCGTGTTTGTGACCGCAGAAAGGCAGGTCACCAACAGCTTCCACACAAGACCAGCCATATAGAAATAAACCTTGTGTTTAAAGAGGAACAAAAGAATCAACGAAAATGTGTGAAAATTAGCAACAGTGAAACAGTGATAAATTTTAAGCCGACCGAGAAAGTTAATGTTGTCAAGGAGAGTAAAAGTGACCAGAAGTTGATACGTACTGTTGAAAGTCCAAAATTCGGTAGTAAAGAAAAGAATGAAGATAATTCCAAGACGAGAAAAAATAAGGGTGAAGCAATAACGATGAGCCTCGACAGAAAACCTAAAAAATCTCAACCAGCCGAGATCTCCGACGAATACCCGAGGAGCGACACTGACTTCAGGATGCCGCCCTCGGGAAGTCCGTCCGGCAAGAAGTATTCCTCCAGAGCTGACGTCACGAAGAACATACTGAGAAAAAAGAAAAGTAGTCAGAAGGATTTAAGTGAGTCACCTGTTGCCCAAAAAGCCAGCAAGACTCAGGACAGTAGTAAAACAAAGGAAGGAACGACGGAACAGAAGAGAGGCAAACAAAAGGACCAGCTATCAGAGCCAGCAAGGAGAGAGAGGAATCTTTTGTGTTACACTACTGACACGAGCTCCACCCTCACGAATACTGACTACGTTGGCAGGCGAGTGAAGAGAGTTAAGAAGAAAACTCTCGCTATACAGACTGAAGAAAGTGGGACAGTGATTTCTGAACAAAAGGAGGAAACGGAAGAAGCAGCTGGTACAGGAAGGGAGAAGATCGTGGAGGAGCCAACACGATTGAAAGTGTTGCCTTTAAAAGACAGTGAAGTAGTAAAAGAAAGTGAATCGGCCAAAGAAAACGAATCTTCCACCTCAGCGGTAACATCGCTACGACGTAAGAGAAGTGTAAAAAGAAAAACAAAAAGTATTCAAACAGGTGTTTCTCTGGAAGATCCGGAAAATATTCCCTCTCCAAGTGTCCAGGATCTTATAACTGCTAAAAAACCCATAGTAAAAGAAGCTGTAATATTCATTCCTCCTTTAGGGGATGGAGAAGCAGCTCGAAAGACTCCTAACACACTGCAAACTTCCAGAGAGAGATTAACACAATTAGACAACAGAATGGCAGAACCAAACATCAACCAGGACAACACCTCTATAAACACCAACACCAGCTCTCTGAGACGCATGAGGAAGGTGAGAAAAACAACAGTAACGACCCAGACTGACGACTACCTCACCCCCTTCCTCCCGGACACCTTCCCTCAGGACGCTCAACCTGATTCCGTCTCCGTCCGCACCAATTCACTCCGACGCATGAGGAAGGCGGAGAAGCGGACGGTCGAGATACAGACAGATGAAGTGATTCCTGTCAATTTCCAAAACCTGGACTTGACGTTGGCGGAGTTGACGGGATGCGCGGAGGACCGTGGGGCACTACTTGGTGTACCTCAACACTCAGACTCGCTCATCTACGTCAACATCCCGGCGGCGTTGTTGGAGGTGAGCGAGTCTGGTAACGACGCCGACGTGAGTGAGGCTGAGAGTGAGGATGGAGAGACATACGCCAGGGGCGCCGCCATGAGGATCTACAGCAGGGTGACGGAGGAGGACGAGGAGGACCTCATACTCGACATGGAGAGCAGGCGTGACAACCTCATTGGTGGGAACGAGGTGACCGTCTCTCGCCTCAACATTACGTACGACATAGAACGTGAGATCGAGATTGAGAGAGTAGATGGTGAGAGTGATGATGATGATGATGACACCGGTGCTCCTGATGGTGAGAGTGACCACGATGGTGATGCCGGCGGGGCTCCAGATGGTGAGAGTGATCAAGAGATTGACTCAGTTGCTCCTGGTGTGGAGAGTGATCACTATCACTCCACAGGCGCTCCTGATGGTGAAAGTGACCACGATAATGATACAGGTGTCCCGGACGGTGAGAGTGATGAGGAGGGTGACATAGGTGCCCCGGATGGTGAAAGTGATCATGAAGGTGACCAGACGAATACCCAGGATGATGAAAATGAACAAGATGTTCTGGGTGACACTGAAACGGATAACCCAGATGGCGAATATGACGATAGTGAAGCACACCAAGAAGATGAAACGGAAAGTAGCCAATTCTTAACCCGTAGTTTTATTCCACCTGTTATTAACGTAGAACCAGTGGCAGAAAGTGATGAAGGTGACAGTGACGAAGACATTGGCGATATCTACGTGGTTACTTATCACCAACGAGAAGAGATAGAAAATGGGTACGATTATGACATACTTGAAGACGAAGATGAGCCACACCTGGACACAAGAGTCCCCTTTGAAAGAGAGCAAAAGGACATCGGAAATGGGGAAGAGGAAGAGAAAGTACGAGAAACATACTATGAAAAAGAGAGCCAAGAATACGAAAGAGGGGAGAGGAAGGAGGGCGAAGATAAACAGCAGGAAGACTCAGCAGGTGAAGAAGATCGTGAGATAAAATTAAAGGTCCGTCGTGTAGGTTCCATGGACGTCGAGTTAGAAAGCGAAGACATCAGGAGAGCGGATGGTCAATCAGTAGACTACGAAGAACTAGATAAAAAGATGAATTTGGACAATGTCGAGGAAATGAAGGAACGAGGGAGAGACGAAGATAAATGCGTAGACGAGGAAGATGAAAAAACTGCGTGTACTGAAAGAAAAGGAGACGGCAAGACTGAGGAACGTGCAATCAGGGACTCAATAGAGGAAACAGAAATCCTAGAGGAGGGGGAAGAGGTAGCGTCCGGCACACACAGCCTACCATCACAGCAAATCACCGAAGGCACTAGTGAAGGAGCACTCATTAACCTATCTGTGCCAGGCATCGCTCATACTGGCGAAGAAGAGAAAGGTAATGAGAGACTAATATCAGAGAATATTGTCGATTATGATAATCTAGGAAGAGGTGCAGACGAAGAGAATACAGCAGATGAGAGAGAGAGACAACAACAAGAACAAGCAACCGACACAACTACAAAGATTCCTGAGGGTGTGTTTAAGGCACAAGCAATGCGTAACGCGTCTCCAGACTCTTGTGGTGAAGAAAAAGAGAAGACGACAACAATAATAACAGGGGAAAATAATGGAGAAAAGAGAACAATCCTCGGAAAGATGAAATTTCAGAGGACAGCTACACACCATGAGACAAGGTCCTTTGTTGACAGTCGAGAAGAAGTGGAGGTATATGATGAAGACCCGAGGGTGGGGGCTGAGAAGGATCTCACTACAGGTTCTTTACACAACGTTAAAGAATCCCTTGTTAGTGTACAGGAGATGGTCTCAGAGGAACAAACTCTTGAGCCGGACCGTGATGACCCACTGACTACCATAGTCTGTGATGACCCATTGACTACCGCAGTCTGTGATGACCCATTGACTACCGCAGTCTGTGATGACCCATTGAGTACCGCAGTCTGTAATGACCCATTGACTACCGCAGTCTGTGATGATCCATTGATTACCGCAGTCTGTGATGACCCATTGAGTACCGCAGTCTGTGATGACCCATTGACTACCGCAGTCTGTGATGACCCATTGACTACCGCAGTCTGTGATGACCCATTGAGTACCGCAGTCTGTGATGACCCATTGACTACCGCAGTCTGTGATGACTCACTAACTACTGCAGTAAGTGGAAAAGAAAATAAAGTAAACAAAAACGAACTAAGAAAAGGGGAAGAAGACAGAATCGATAGAAGACAAAACTCACAAGAAAAACTTCCAGGAAGGATTGAAGAAAAGGCACCATTAGATTTCAGGGAAATCGTGACTATTGTCCCCACTGACGTACAGGACTGGATGGGAGGTGGTATGGGTGAGGCGCGTGACGGGGAGCAAGACAAGACTGAACCACCTGAGTGTCATCCTGGCGAGAGTGTGTCGGAACAAACACTCAGCGACGAGGAGAAGGCCGACTTACGGTCCCTCGAGTGGGGCCATACCTTTAGTGAGGAGGACGAAGACGTCATAGTGATCAGTTATAGAAAACCCGGACATGGGAAAGAGGATTTTGAAGACGGAAAAGGTGACATCGATTGTGGAAAAGTGGACCTCAGTAATGGGAACGGAGACATCAGCTATAAGAATGATTGGGAGGATGAAGTGGAAGGTGAGAGAGAGGTGGAAAGAGATTCAGAACGGAAACAGCTCGGGGAAGTAGAGGAGGAGGAGGAGGAAGAGGACTTCACAGACAAGCTTCCCCCTAACACGGAACAAAGCAGAGAGAGAGAAGAAGATAAAGAGGCCCAGGAAGCAGCACCAGAGAGTAAAGAAGGCGAGAAGGACAGACGGAAAAAGCCAAGAAAAAAGAAAGACACCGAGTCGAAGAATGTCGAGAGGAAAGGAGAAGAAATAGAAGAGACACAACAAAACACAGCCGAGGATAGTGAGGAAATAGAGGGAGAAAGACAACCACAAGAAACAGCGGATGATAGAACGAAGAGAGAGGTAGAAGAGCAGACACAGGAACAAATACGTGATGATGTAGGGGCGATACCGAAAGAGGAGAAGAAAAAGAAAAAGAGACCAAGACAGAGAAAAAATAAAAGCAAGAAGGAGAGGATGGATCAGAGAGCAAGGGAGGAGGAAGAGGAGGAGGAGGAGATGGTGGGAGAGAGGACGGGGGAGCGGGAGAGGGCGGATGCTGTGTCAGGAGGAGAGGCGGAAATAACCCCCGGGAGGAGCCAGACGGTGGACAGTCATGATGGGACGACCAGGAAAATAAGTGAGAGGGAAGAACGGAGAGACGGAGGAGAAGCAGAAGGGGATAACGATAAGAATGAAGAGAGAACAAAAGAAACAAATGAGAATAAATATGCAATGGGAAATGAAAGAAGGGAGAGTATTAAGCAGAGAATATATAAACAGTGGGCAGAAGAAGTAGATGAAGAAGGTTCTAAGGAGTGGAGTCCTCTGAGAACTGACGCGAGGAGAGAAAACATACGAGGAGGAAGCAGCAAAATGAATGATAATAAGACCTTGGGAGAAGGAGAAACGGAAAAGATTCACACAGACTTATTGGCCGAATTTGAGACACTGACGGAGGAAGACACTTCGAATTATGAGGACGAAGACTCAAGCCGCTGTGAGGAGGAGGAAGAGGAGAACTCGAGTCGTTATGAGGAGAGTGGGGAGGCAGGAGAAGGCGGAGGGGAACAGAACGCCTACGAGGAGTACATGATGATCAGGGAGGAGGACGACTGCCTGGATGAGATGAAGGCTGTAGACCTCATCTTCAGGGACGTGTTCAAGGATTACAACGACGGAGAGTTCCTGACGGATAATGACGTCTCTGAGAGCGAGTATGACGAGCACTTGCAGTCAGTGAGAGGCGCGGAGAGGGAGCAGCCGGGGGAGGAGAAACCCCAGCCCCAGATCCACCCACTCCTGCAGGACACGTCTCGGGGCGCTCACTCAGCAAATCATCGCGACCCAGCCTGTCAGAGGAGGGGGCATGAGTTTCCCCAGGCGGGTTCTGAGGCTGGGACACCCGCACGGGGAAGGGGAAGTCGTGATCTTCCTCAAGTGGATCCTCGGAGCTGGACACCCACACGAGGGAGAGGACGTCGCGGCCATCCTCATGCGGGTACTCAGGCTGAGATACCCACTAGGGAAAGGGGACGTGGCGGTTTCCCTCAAGCGGGTACTCGGTCCTGGACACCCACACGGGGGAGGGGATATCGTGTTCTCCCCCAAGTGGGTTTTCAGGCAGGGACACCCACACGAGGGAGGGGACGTCGCGCTCACCCTCAAGCGGGTACTCGGCCAGAGACACCCACGCGAGGGAGGAGACGTGGTGGTCTCCCTCAAGCGGGTACTCGGCCAGAGACACCCACACGGGGGAGGGGACGTGTTGGTATCCCTCAAGCGGGTACCCAGAAGCCCTCAGGATATAAGCTTTCCAAAGAGGAAGGAACCTGTGAACAGGACGCCCCCCGACACACTGGCGAGATGGAAGGTCAGTACCTGTGACGCCCTGCCTCGAGTTGACCCGACCTGACCTTACACTGGCTGCCCAATAATATAACCCAGGAGTGTGTGCCTAATACTGCAAGGTACGACTAACGACTCTAATACCTACTGTAGTGTGTCGTGTAGGGTCGTGTCACCTGTGTGTCTTGTAGGCTAGGGTCATGTCACCTGTGTGTCTTGTAGGCTAGGGTCGTGTCACCTGTGTGTCATGTAGGGTAGGTTCGTGTCACCTGTATGTCATGTAAGGTAGGGTCGTGTCACCTGTGTGTCATGTAAGGTAGGGTCGTGTCACCTGTGTGTCATGTAGGGTCGTGTCACCTGTGTGTCATGTATGGTAGGGTCGTGTCACCTGTGTGTCATGTAAGGTAGGGTCGTGTCACCTGTGTGTCATGTAAGGTAGGGTCGTGCCACCTGTGTGTCATGTAAGGTAGGGCCGTGTCACCTGTGTGTCATGTAGGGTAGGGTCGTGTCACCTGTGTGTCATGTATGGTAGGGTCGTGTCACCTGTGTGTCTTGTAGGGTAGGATCGTGTCACCTGTGTGTTTTGTAGGGTCGCGTCATCTGTGTGTCATGTAGGACAGGGTTGTGTCACCTGTGTGTTATGTAGGGTCGTATCGTCTGTGTGTCATGTAGGACAGGGTCGTGTCACCTGTGTGTCATGTAGGGTAGGGTCGTGTCACTTATGTGTCATGTAAGGTAGGGTTGTGTCACCTGTGTATTATGTAGGGTCGTGTCATCTGTGTGTCATGTAGGACAGGGTCGTGTCACATGTGAGGAATGTAGGGCAGGGTAGTGTCACCTGTGTGTCATGTAGGGTCGTGTCACCTGTGTGTCATGTATGACAGGGTCGTGTCACCTGTGTGTCATGTAGGGTAGGGTCGTGTCTTAGCTATGTATTCGTGTGGTAGCTATACACTTCTGCCAAAGCTATGTACTCGTGTGGTAGTTGTACACTTCCGCCATGGCTATGTACTCGTGTGGTAGCTATACACTTCTGCCATGGCTATGTACTCGTGTGGTAGCTATACACTTCTACCATAGCTATGTACTCGTGTGGTAGCTATACACATCAACCATAGCTATGTACTCGTGTGGTAGCTATACACTTCTGTCATGGCTATGTACTCGTGTGGTAGCTATACACTTCTGTCATGGCTATGTACTCGTGTGGTAGCTATACACTTCTGTCATGGCTATGTACTCGTGTGGTAGCTATACACTTCTGCCATGGCTATGTACTCGTGTGGTAGCTATACACTTCTGTCATGGCTATGTACTCGTGTGGTAGCTATACACTTCTGTCATGGCTATGTACTCGTGTGGTAGCTATACACTTCTGCCATGGCTATGTACTCGTGTGGTAGCTATACACATCAACCATAGCTATGTACTCGTGTGGTAGCTATACACATCAACCATGGCTATGTACTCGTGTGGTAGCTATACACTCTTGCCATAATTTTGAGTTTCTATAATAAAATGCACTTTTACTGTAACTAGGCACTCGTATATTATGAGCTTGAGTTTAATTATGTACTTGTTATAGCTATGCACCTTGATTTATAGCCAGCTGTTCCAGTTATAGCCATGCGTTTAGAACTATGGGGCTGTGTTAGAGCTATGCACTCCTGCTGCGGCTGTGCACTTGGGTTTTAGCTATGCAACCGTGACGAAACGTGATAGAGAGTATAGAAATTAAAATTAAAATGCAGTTACCGAATATTATAACACACATACACACACACACACACACACACACACACACACGCACACACACACACACACATTATTTAAAAGAAAGCTTATTTTGTTAAACGAGGCTCTGCTCTGCTCTGCTCTGCTTTGCTTTGCTCTGCTCAGTTAGCACCATAAACGACCATAGACGTTTACAATGAGCGATGCCTTGATCAATGTGGCACTGATTGACGGAAGCTGAGTTGGTGTCCTTTGTAGCGTAGCAGAGCAGTTCCTTATGTGCTCTCTCTCTCTCTCTCTCTCTCTCTCTCTCTCTCTCTCTCTCTCTCTCTCTCTCTCTCGTGTCCTCCGCTAATTGCAAAAGTTACTACACACTTACGACAAGTTCCATGTGACATAATACACCTTCCCAAATCCCTCCCTCCCAAAATCGTAAGTGAATTTTCCCCCTTAACTCACGACCGTTGATTCCATTTATACTAGGTACAGTCTCAATGTAGTTTCGACACCATTTTGAATATATCTTGGTGTCGTAGTTAAAGTGAATTAATTAGGATCGTTTTCACATCTACAGTTAGGAGGAAAATTTAACGTAGGAACCTTCGAGTAAACATGTTAGTATTGTAATGTTAATATTTAGGTTGGAGGTGAATGCAGTAGACGTTAATAAACATTTGGAGCATTATCTTTACATATTAACTTCACATATTAACATTAACACAATAACATTATCTTTATATATTAACTTCAACACTAATATTACCTGGACATTAACTTACAAAACTCTAACATTACCTTAACAGATGTTATTTTCTTCAGTTACACCTTAACACTGCCCCCCCCCCTCCTCCCCCTGTTGCTCTGTTAACAGGTGTTTTTCCCATCTGTTGACACCTGTTGGCCCTGTTGTAGTCTGTTGTGTAGGAATATTGAATTCTTCTTCTTCTTCATCTTCCTTCTTTCTTCTTCCTTCTTTCTTCTTCCTTCTTTCTTCCTTCTTCTTCTGTCATAACATCCAGTGACTCCTCTTTGCTTATTCCTTGTTACATCTTTTGTTTTTCTAAATTTCTTTATTCTGTTTCTTATCAATCTTTGCCTGTTTCCACCTTGTTCATCCCCAGTTACAAATTCTTGTTTGTCTTCATCTCTTTCTTCATTACTTCTTTATCATAACATACTCCACTTCCTCGTCCTCCTCGTCAATTCCCTTTTATTGATTTTTTCCCATTTTTGTCTCTTATCTTGATAATACGCAACTTCCTCCCTCTCCCCCTTCTCCTTGTTTATCTCTTTCCTTCTTCTTATTTTTATCATAACGTCATCTACTTCCTTCTACTGTACCTCGTCAAAGGAAGATGTAGTATTGCAATATTGCCTTGAACCATGACACAGTATTTTCAGTCCTATCCAGCCCCTCCCCCCAAGCAAAGCAAAAAGATCCACATCCTCCGAGTCTTATGTTTTGGGTCGCTTACACTCCGATAATTCCTCCTTGAAAACGGACCATTTTCCCTTTTTCTGTAAGTTCCTGACTAAACCTAAATAATATATATCTTTTTCCAACTTGTATTGTGGTTGCTTTTCCTTTGATAATATCTTTCTTGATGGAGAGTATGTGACCATTTATACTTGTCTACTTATCTCTTGTATATGTCAAATAAAACGATATTTCTCTCCTCTCTCTCCTCACAATCTCTTAGTACCCCTTCCCTACTCTGCCTTCCATATATGTCAAAGAAAACTCTCTCTCTCTCTCTCTCTCTCTCTCTCTCTCTCTCTCTCTCTCTCTCTCTCTCTTTCTCTCTCTTTCTTTTGTTTTGATCGTCTTTCTCCAGATAATCACCTTCCTGCCCACTTTCCCTTATCTTTCGTGTGTCTGTGTAACTTAACAACACCCTCCTCCTCCTCCCACTTCCTCCGGCCCACCTCCCTGAGTGAGACGACCTCTTGCAACCCAACAGAGAAACTGAAGCGGTCATGCATGAGGACTCAGGCGACCCAGACGGACGCCGGGGTGGTGAGGAAATCCCTGCCTCACCTCTCGCTTAGTCCCGCCAGTGAGAAGGTGGGGGACATTTGGATGATTTATTTTAACAACTATAATTTATTTCCATGGATGAATTATATTAACATTATAATCAGTTACTTGGGAATGATTATTATTAACATTGTAATCTGTTTTAACATGTGTTTGATGTTTTATAACTTGTGAGGGTTATGTCGGGTTTAAAGTTGGCATGTTATTTTTATGTGTGTGTGTATGTGTCACGTCAGCTCTGAACTTCTGAACTGAAACATGTACAAGAACATCAGGTGTGTTGGGGAGATATATGTGATACCCGACACACCTGATTTCTTGCAGGTGTTTAAGTGTTATTTCAGGCGTTTAAAGTAGACCTGCCACACACACACACACACACACATATATACATACATGAGTACCTTGCCAATTTTGTAATCTCCTGAGGCCCTGATATGTTCCTTTAACATATTTACATTAACTTATAAAACCTGGTATGTAAAGTACAGTATTTAATAATGTAGAGGTCTCATCACTGTCTTCCCCATTTGTTTAATTTTATAATATGCTCAGTTTGAATATTAAAATTAGTGAAGTTTTGTTCAAATTTACTATTTACTCTACAGTTTGGTTCAGTGATGTAGTTTCTTAATTTATTCAGTGAAATAGTTGGTTTCTTAACCTTTTCAGTAAACTGTAAGTTCTTTTGTTCCATATCATTCAACAATATCATATATTCTTTGAAACTTTATTTTTTCTAAGTACTATTTGGAGCATAATTTACATCAGCAAGATATTCAGTGCTGTTCAGTATAGTTATCAGTTGATAACGTCATATCTCAGTAAGAAATTAGTAAGTTAATTAATGTCTCTGTTGGTTATTTTCTAAGACTGTCTTTGATCCATAGGCTGAAATGATCTCTCAGGGAGCTCAGACTAATGGCGAAGGTGGGCGACGCAAGCTGGTGAAGAGCCTCTCTGAGGTCGCACGCTACGAGGGTGTCCAGTATGAGATCTATGACCTGGATGACCTCACCGAACCTCCAATGCCCACCAGAGCCATGTCTGAGGGCCCTCCGCCATGTCCTCCAAGATTCTCCACCTTTGACATAACCTTAGACGAAGGACCTCCGCCCCCTCCTCTCAAATTCCGACAAAATTACCAAGAGATCTTCATCGACTCTTCCCCACATAAGCCACGTCGAGGCCTCCTGCAGAAGACACTTTCCGAGGGTGAGATACTGTCAGAGCGTCGGAAAGCCTTGAGTTTGGCCTCGGGTTACCTCGAGGTCGACATTAATGGCTACAGTGACAACGAGGAGGAGGTCATTGAGCCCCAGTGTGTGAATGAGGTCTCCCGTGACCTCTCCCGCAGTAGGATATTCACCCCAGATTCCTTTATAGAAGAGGAGGAAGAGTTCCATGAAAATATGCTCCATAAGGAAATTCTCCCTTCCATATTACCCTTTGAGAGAAAGTTATCACAAGTATCGACTGATTCAGATCTAAAAACTTTTGATCCAAATGAATTCCGGACTGAGGAACACTTGCAAAGCCAACTTGCAGCCTTATCACTAGATTCCCTGGCCGAAAGTGGGCCATCATTACTCGAAACCGGGTCATATGTAGAAGGGCTTTGTGCTAGGGCTGGGTCGCCCATGTTTTATGCCGGGACGCCCAGCGAAGCAATGGGAGTTGGAGAGTTCGGGGACCACCTGGAAGAATCGATGAGTGAGAGTCAAGTGACGGTAGTACAGCGAGCCTTAGCAGCGTCTTCTCAGGTCATTGCGTCAGACTCAGAAAACGGGAGCTTCCACTTGACGGACCACTCCTCGGCGGCCACTACGCCATCGACACGTCACAAGAGCCTCCCTACTGCCGGCAGCTTCGAGGAGGACCTTGACGATGAATTGCTGCCACGTCTACGGGTATCAAGTCTCGTTCACAGCGCCACCACACTCTCATCCATCGAGGACGAGCCGACGAGCATGAGTGAGAATGTGATCTCTGATAGTTCTCAAGGAGTGACCATCAGCACGACCTCCAGTGAGAGAGATAAAGCCATCGCTGGCTCAACAGACAATGACTACAGCTCTATACGAAGTGGAGAATCTATGACCATAAAGTCTGAAGTTGTTGAAGAAGAAGAGTTTGAAGGTGATATTATAATAGAGGAAAATATCATGGCTAAATTGGTCCAGGAAATGAAGGACGGAGAGTCAGTATCACAAACACCAATCAAAACTTCCGACTTCCGGGACGACGCCAGAAGATTGGCCTCCCCGGAGTCGGACTCGTCCAGTAGTCTCTTCACAGAGCAGGAAACGTCCAGGAGTCCGGTATCGGGAACCACCAACACGATGACGTCCAAATCTGACCTCTCTCGCACCGACTCCCACCCAACTGACCAATCAGAGACCTCGGAAGATTACATCACGGCTACAGAGAACAGCATCAATGACCAAGACGCTCGTCGAAGTTATTCTTTAGAAGAGAGACACGTATCTTCCCCCCCTGGGATGGCTGATATATATGAGGACGAAGCCTTGACGCCCAAGTTCATGAGCCCCGAGATGAGCGAGGTCCTGGCCAGCCTGGAGCACCACGAGCTAAGTGACATCACAGAGGGTCTCAGTGTTGTCAGCGACTTCGAGACAGCTCAAGACCTCACTTCCCCAGACGGCGACACCACCACGTCCGCCAGCTATTACATCGACTACTCGCTTGGTGAAGAATCTGATAAGATCATAGAAACGAAAGTCAAGCCTGAGATCCCTCCCAAACCCACCTTTTTACCTAAGCCAGAAGTGCCACCCAAGCCAGATAGATTGTCACCCTCAAGGGAGACTTCACCCCTGTCGCTGGAGTATCGGGAAATTGAAGACATTGAAGTTGACACAACAGTGAGAAGACAAGAAAAGTGTCCGGAGGAGAGCAAGACTGGAGCCATCAAGAAACGTTACTCTGCTGGAGGGAAAGTCACCAAAGATGACAACAGAAGGTATTCAAAGTATTTCGAGGACAATGACAAAGGTGAGTTGTCTGAAATTCGAGGTCAGAGTCAACAGTCGTGGTCAGAAGAAGAGAGAGAAAGGACCAAACAGGCACTGAAGTTAGACTTCCCTCCGGGGGTCACCATGTTTGGGGAGGCTCCCAGCTGGCCACAACCGGATGACCTAAAGACTGGAGAAATGGAGAAAAAACTGAAAGTGTTTGATAAACCCAAGAAATCTGTGAAAATTGATCTTGCCAGTGTTGAGGACCTCCAGGCCATGCGGTCGAAGGATGAGAGTCCAAGCGACAAAGAAACAGAAGTTACATCAAGTGAAGCCAAACCCACCAAGACCAAACACGACAAAGCTAAACGTAAATCAGAGGAGATCACGACGCCAGGGATGGTGAGGAGCCCAGCCATGCATGAAGGATTCAGACTCGAGGACTGGACGCCAATTCGAACCCCCATGACTCCTCCCGAGAGAACTATGGACGTCGATACTTCCGATGAGTCTTACTCTGAGGGTCCCAGACACCCCCCTAAAGGACGTAGTCCTGGTAGACGATCAAAGGATAGTCCAGGAAAAAAAGGTGAGACTCCCAGTTTTCCAGGGGAAAGTCCAGTGAAACAAATGAGTGAAAGACAAAGTCCTGGAAAGATCATAAGTAAGGCAAGAGAAAGTCCACTGAGGGAAAGTCCAAGACAGAGTCCGAGACGAACAGGAATTCAGCAAATCAGTCCTATAAGGGATTCTGTAGCATCAAAAATAGAGAAGACAGTCACTCATCCTGTGGAGATCCACCAACGTCAGAGTCCAATCAGAATCCAGAAACCTGGAGGTGAACCAATGAAAAGAATGAGTGAAATACCTGTTGGCTCAGCCCGTGAGACTCCCGAGGTGGTGAAAAGACTCTCGGCAGACATAACCATCACAGGAAAAGAGACTCAGGATCTCCTCAAGCCGTCAGGCGTTGTGACTGGGTACCTGAGGACAGGCAGCCAGAGTCCTACGTCCAGGGAGAGACCACTGCAGCTGCCGGAGAGTAAACTCCTCGCTATCGCACCAATGAAAGACTCCAGGAGAAGTGCCGAGTCTCTAAGATCTATGAGTCCCGGGTCTGACAATGTGTTCTTGGGTGGAAGTCGGGAACAGCTTGACGACGACAGCCGGCCAGCTCTCTGTGTACAGTGTGGAGAGCGACCAGCATCCAGGGAGGGGTTGCTTCGGCCCACACCACCAGCTGGGTCCGGAGTGACAGTTGAGCGTCGCTTCTCTGACAGGGAACCCTCCAGGCCTCGCACTGTGGGGTATAGAGCCAAATCTGAGGAGAGAAACACATTCACTAAGGACTGGGGGTAAGTACTTGTGTGGGAAGGTACAGCTGTAGGCTTCATGCTTTATTGATGTCCAAGGTTTTCTCTGAGTTCTTAGAGTGTTCTTCACCTCCTGTTATTTCTAAGTACTGTATCATGTTTATTAATAAGAGCATGTAACAATTCTTTATTTACATGTAACAACTCTGTATATACCTAGCAACTCTGTACACTTAATAATAATGTGTACCTGTAATAACTCTTTGTGGGTATATAATAATTCTTTGTGTGCACATAGCAACTCCTTACATTGGGTTAGGCCAGGACAAGTTAGCTTGGGTTGAATTTGGTTAGAATAATTATAGTTGAGTGTTTTTATGTTGGGTTAGGTCAGGTCAAGTGGAATGGGTAGCTTTACTTTGGGTTAGGTTGGGTCACTTTATGCTGAGTTGGGTTAGATTAAATTGCATTTGATTGAGTTAAGGCAGATCAGGTTAAGGTAGGTCGTATCAAGCTGTACTGAGTTTGGTTTTGTTAGGTTAATCTAGAATAATTTTAATTAGGTTAAGCTGGATTACAGTATAGGTTAGGTGAGGTTATGTTTGTTGAAGCTAGACTAGGGTAGATTAGAATAAGATAAATTTGGTTAAAGTTAGGCGAGGTTATTTTAGTTTAAGTTAGGTGCAAGAACCCACTAACTCCCTCACTCACCACAGGATGACGCCTATCAGCCTAGAGCAGGGTGACACTCCCCGCCATGACAGCGACGACGACGAGAAGGGCATCTACCTCGAACCCTACCGCAATGCCCCCTGGCTCTACGTGGACCCCAGCGATGAGGCCAAGGTGAGGGGGACATCCTGGGGGTTTCTTAGTCTTAGGATATAATTATATTAAGCTGTTAAGTATGGTGCCCTTAAGGTATTTTCTTATCATATGTTAACATTTTCATGAACGACGATGATATAGCCCTTTAAGGACGATAGTTTAACACCTTAAGGACAATGGCTTAACACAGGGACACTGGTTTAACCCATTGATGACGATGCTTTAACACTTGGGGTGTGTGTAACCTCGGTGTGTGACGTTGTGTTGCAGGTATGGCGGAGGGACGAGGGGTCACCCAGCCCCATGCCTCACCACCTCAGAATACCCGGATTTGATGACGGCTTTGAGCCCTGCGACACACCTGAACCTGACTCGAGGCCCGACTCCCGGCAGGACACTTTGAGGGATGTCATGGAAGACAGCCTGCAGGACACCTTGAAGGACCTCATACAGGAAACCGTGCAGGATCAACAAGACACGAAGGAGTTTGTTGATAAGGAGGCGAAACTAAGCCAGCAGAACAGAAGTAAGAGAAATACAGGTTTAGGTATAACATTTAGGTGTAGTATATATCATGTGGTGATAGTTTCGTAAATCTGGTGCCTTAGGAAGAATACCTAATATATATTCATAGACTTAAAGGTGGTGTATTAAGTTAGATAAGTATATAAGCATATGTAAACACTATCTAATCGTTGAATTTTGAAGGCCTCTTACTCGCCTGACCACCTCCCGTCCTCCCTACTCCACAGTTAGACGTGCGTCGGTAGAGTCGACGTGCAGCGAAAAGGACTTCCGGAGGAGGTATCAGGCTATCACCCACAGGATGGTTCATCGTAAGGCCTCCGTCGAGATGTACCGCAGGCTGGTCCAGGCCACATTCCGTGAGTACTCGAGGGCGATCTTCCTCACAGTTCAGACCACCTCTCCTCGGGTGGCTGAACTCACACCACCTCTCCTACGGCTCCTAAGTACACACCACCTGTCCTAGAATGTCCTGATCTCAGCACCTTTCTTGGGATGTCCTAATCTCACAACACTTATTCTGGGATATCCTCTGATCTTAGCACCTCTCTTAGGATGTTTCCTAATCTCAGAGCGCCTCTCCTCGTTCCTCCTAAGGTCACAACACCATTCTGTTGGTGTCCTGACCTCACAGCACCACCCTGCCTCACACACCCACCTGCTGGAGATGACAACAGGACCTCAAAACATCATCTATCATATTGACGTAAAAATTATGAGTATGGGAACGATTACATGACCTCAGTGCCGGGTGTTGCCTTCATACCCTGAACGTCTTTACGTGTTACTCTGGTGGGGAGACTCTGTACCCCACAGGTGTTTGGTGCATGAGGAGAGCTTTTATATGTAACATACTGTTTTGGGTTCCATACATTACTCTACAGGCAGATGTGTGTGTGTGTGTGTGTGTGTTTGTGCGCATCTCTCTTTCTTTCTGTCAGTGTTTTTGTGCATTAAAAAGTCTATCTATCTATCTATTGCCACAACATATAACCACCAGCCAATTATATATGTTGGCAATTGTTAAATGTGTAATTAGACAACAAAGGGAAGTGTGCAGTGTATACATTTGTAAATAAACAGTGAAAATGTTTCTTGTAAATGACTGTTGACCAATGGCTGTAAAAAAAGCAAACATTGTAAATAACAGCGTATAAATGACTCGTTTGTAAAAGACAAAATGCAAACGGCGTAGTGTTGTGTTTGTAAATGACACCCGTAAAGGATTGTTCGTGTTTATTTCCAGTTTTCATTGGTCAGTTCTCTCATTGCGATGATTTCTATTGGCCAGTACAATATTATTAAGTTCATTGGTAAACTACGTCTTTATGGAATTATTTAATGTCTCCAATTTTATTTATTCAATGTTTGTTAAATTATCGTGCTGGTGTAGGTTAAATTATCGTAGTAGTGTAGGTTAAATTATCGTAATAGTGTAGGTTAAATCATCGTAATAGTGTAGGTTAAATTATCGTAGTAGTGTAGGTTAAATTATCGTAGTAGTGTAGGTTAAATTATCGTAGTAGTGTAGGTTAAATTATCGTAATAGTGTAGGTTAAATTAAATTATCGTAGTAGTGTAGGTTAAATTATCGTAGTAGTGTAGGTTAAATTATCGTAGTAGTGTAGGTTAAATTATCGTAGTAGTGTAGGTTAAATTATCGCACAGTACAACGGGAGAGAGTACGTTACAACAGGAGACAACGGAAGAGACAGAGACAACAGTAGGGAAAGAGAACAGTACAACAGCAGATAACAGTACAGGAGGGAAAGAAACAGTAGAACATGAGACAACGGTGCAACAGGAGGGAATACAACAGTAAAACAATAAAACATGAAAAACGGTACAACAGGATATATACCACGGTACAATGGGAGATATAACGGTACAACTGGAGATATAACGGGACAACAGGAGATATAACGGTGCAATAGGATATACAACGATACAATGGGAGATATAACGGTACAACAGGAGAGACAACAGGAGAGAGATAGCAACCAACACGTCACAAATAGATCCTGGCCAATGACCAACGCCAATCCGTCTGTTTCTCTTCCTCCATACTGTTGTTATCCTGTTGTTCTACCGTTGTTCTGTTGTTGTTCTCCTGTTGCTTTCCCGTTATCCTGTTGATGTTCTCATGTTATTGTTCATCATTACATGTATTTGTTCTTGTGTTTCCTTGGTTGAACGGCCCACAGGTGTGTAGTGCCCCGGGTGTGTAGTACCCCGGGTGTGTAGTGCCCCGGGTGTGTCGTGCCCCGGGTGTGTCGTGCCCCGGGTGTGTCGTGCCCCGGGTATGTCGTGCCCCGGGTGTGTAGTGCCCCAGGTGTGTAGTGCCCCGGGTGTGTAGTGCCCCGGGTGTGTCGTGCCCCGGGTGTGTCGTGCCCCGGGTATGTCGTGCCCCGGGTGTGTAGTGCCCCGGGTGTGTAGTACCCCGGGTGTGTCGTGCCCCAAGTTTGTAGTGCCCAGGGTGTGTCGTGCCCCGGGTATGTCGTGCCCCGGGTGTGTCGTGCCCCGGGTGTGTCGTGCCCAGGGTATGTCGTGCCCCGGGTGTTTCGTGCCCCAGGTGTGTCGTGCCCAGGGTATGTCGTGCCCCGGGTGTGTCGTGCCCCGGGTGTGTCGTGCCTCGGGTGTGTAGTGTCCCAGGTGTGTCGTGCCCCGGGTGTGTCGTGCCCCAGATGTATAGTGCCCCGGGTGTGTCGTGCCCCAGATGTATAGTGCCCCGGGTATGTCGTGCCCCGTGTGTGTCGTGCCCCGGGGAGTCAATACGGCGATGAAATATTATGTGGGACGCCACCTGGGGGCGCCAAGTGGCCCTCTGACGTCACGACGCCACACCCAGGAATACCCACCTCTCTCTCTCTCTCTCTCTCTCTCTCTCTCTCTCTCTCTCTCACACACACACACACACACACACACACACACTTCCTTTAAATTGAGAGATAGAGAGAGTTAAATGGAAAGAGAGGAAGATTGATAAGTGGCGGAAGCGGAATAAAAGATAAAAACAAAGGCAGAGAGAGAGAGAGAGAGAGAGAGAGAGAGAGAGAGAGAGAGAGAGAGAGAGAGAGAGAGTTTGGCTACAGGCATGACAAGTGACCCTGAAAAAAAGTGTAAACAGAACTAAAAGCCATGTCAGCCAGTCACCTGCTGTTGACGCCACCCAGCTGACTAGTGCTGACACCAACTACCTAATGCAATCCTCGTGCTTACACCATCCTGCTGAGTCCTAATGCTGACGCCACCCATCTGACGCAATCCGAGTGCTAACACCACTCAGCTGACACCATTTTATTGTAGTAGTGATTTTACACTGCTGACGCAATCCTAGTATTGACGCAATATAATGCTGATACCATCCTACTGATAGTTCTAATAGTGCCACCACCGTGCTGATTTAGTCCTAGTGCTGACTCCACTTCGCTGACGCAGTCCTAATATGACACCACCCGGCTGATGCAGTCTTAGTACTGACTCCACACTCCTGACGTAACCCAATGCTGACGCCACCTGGCTACAGTGATCTTAGTGCTGACACCACCCGGCTGGCAGTCCTTGTTCTCTGTATAAGTGGCCAAGATGAACCAGAGTGGAGCTCTTGTGTGGTTGGTAGAGCCTTGACGTGTGAGTCTGGGTAAGTTAAAACACAATGACACCAGTGTCCAAAAAATGGCATCAAAATTGCACTGAGACTTTACTTTAACTAAATACGTTCACTTCACAACAGTACGCGATCTTTCCCGAGATTCTGAGCATGAATTTTGTCTCCTAAGTGTGACTAAGGGAGTGTATCAAGTTAAAGTATTCTCAGTGCAAGTTTGTCTTGTAATTGGTGTTAAATTTGTGGTTTATCTTATGCCAACCAGTTACGTACAGTATCTCAAAGAAGTATCTGAGACCACAGATGATAAATATTGGGACATAAATTTACAAAGGTAATGCAATGTGCAATTATTTTGGTGGAATTAATATAATGTTCTGTTACCAAATGTAGCAGGATCAGTATGCCACAGAGCCATGTGTACCAACCCACCCGGAACATCATGGGTTGCATGTAGCATTTTGGAAGTCATCGACCCATCCTGGCAGATACTTTCTGGAAACACTGTATAGTTCTCCCCCCTCCCCCCCTCCCCGAAAATCTGGACCCCTGGATCTGCCAATCACTGACTGAGGCCATGTTCATTTGATAAGGTTGGTCCTTCTGATTGTGTGACGTATTGTGTAACTAATACGATATAGTGAGTGTCTGTATATCACGTATAGTTAATACAGTAACACAATCGGGCGAATTCTTTTAAAAATTATAAAAAAGGGATATGCTAATACTTGCTTTCATTATTTTTTTTTATTCTTCGATTTACAATAAATTTCTCCAATTTAGGATTGCATAGAATAGCAAATTCCATTATAACATATGAGAGAAATAGCTGTAGTGTCACTGGTAGCTCCACATAATCATGTAAAGCTGGACCAGTGTGTAGCCAGATGCCAGAGCTTTGTACAAATAATTTTCTCCGGTTTGTCATATTGTTAGCGTAATTATGGTTTGACTGTACACAATCACCGGGAGAAAGGGGCCCCTGAGAACTGTCAGTCCTCCCGCTTCAAACTGTAGTACAGCATTTAGAGAAAGATGTTCTTAAAACGGGGTAGAACTTGAGATAAAGTGTGTGTGTCAAGACCACCACTCATCACTCACAACACCCTCCACACTAGACGGACGGCGGAGGAAGTGGTGGTGGCGACGGTAATGACTTTGGAACAACCTGGCCAAGACACAAACACACACACACTCTCTACATGATCCACCCTGGTCCACTTAAGCTAGATAAGACCGTAACTACAGCTGGGATGCTCAAGTCGTAAGTTGATTTTTTCTCACTTTTATGAAGATGTGGGAACGTATCTTGTTAACTCTCTCTCTCTCTCTCTCTCTCTCTCTCTCTCTCTCTCTCTCTCTCTCTCTCCCTCCAAAACAGGTGATGTAGAGCAAGGAGAAGGTCCAGGGGTTAAATTTGTTAAGTCTCGTGTTAAATTGGGTTAATGTGTGAGTGTTAGTTTGTGCTACTATGAGGGAATGAGGTCAGTATGTGTGTGTGTGTGTGTGTGTGTAACTTCATGTTCGTATTGGCAGCCTGTTACATTTGAACACAAATGCCTCTGTATGTGTGAGAAGCGTGGGAAGGAAACAGGAATTCACACACACACACTCCGACACACACACACACACACTCCGACACACACACACACACACACACACACCATCTGCCACAGAAGGTATATCCTCTCTCTCATACCACCGTCAGCAGCTGCAGGTGGTGGTAGTTGTATGACAGTGATGGGTGATAGTGGTGCTTGTGGTGGTGGTGTGGTAGTGGTGTTTGTGGTGGTGGTGTGGTAGTGGTTGTGTTGGTGTTGTGATGGTATGGTAGTGGTTTTTGTGTGTTGTGGTGGTGTGGTAGTGTTGTGGTGGTGGTGTGGTGGTAGTGTGGTAATGTTGTGGTGGTGGTAGTGTGGTAGTGTTGTGATGGTGTGGTAGAGTTGTGTAGTGTTGTTAGAACTAATCCAGGAATTAAACCCAGTAAATATCTTCCACACACAAGTTAATTTCTGTACAAATTCTTAAACTCTCACAACAATAGTGATAACTAACACTAATGTATCATCAATCATAAGAAAAAACGAGGATTCATCAATTAAATATTTCGGTTCAGTTATATCTGTAAGGATTCGGTGCTTCGGTATTGGTGTTCAGTCATGACCGGGTTCATCAGGTGTATACCATGTGTGGCACAGCTGTCAGTTGGTGATGTCAGTTGTTGTTTTTAGATTTCCATAACCTACGGATTCGCTGGATTCTCCATTGAGTACTAAAATATATATTTTTTTAAGAGATGGGGTGGAAGTTGGGAGGGGGGGGTCCAGTTGACAGTGGCAACATTAAAGCAAAAATAATTTATTTCACTCCCTCCAGTAGTAATTAAAAAAAAATTATATATATATAAAAAAAAATATATATATATATATATATATATATATATATATATATATATATATATATATATATATATATTGATAAAATCACACGGGAGAATGGAAACAACGGAGTACCTTAGCTTTCGTCTTTATTCAAGACATCTTCAGACGAAAGCTAAGGTACTCCGTTGTTTCCATTCTCCCGTGTGATTTTATCAAGATTTATCTTATCCACGTTTTCATTGTGGATTTACATGAAATATATATATATATATATATATATATATATTATATATATATATATATATATATATATATATATATATATATAATTACATGTGAATAAGTAAATGAACGAAATAAATTCAACACCAGCAAGTGCAGCGTACTTAATATTGGAAGAACAAATACTGTCAATGTACAGTATACAGCCTTAACATCAACCTAGAGAAGTCGACTTGTGAAAGAGACCTAGGGGTACTTGTAAGCCCGGACCTATGCCCTAGAAAACAGTGTGTTAATGTTCGAAATAAGGCAAACAAAGTATTGGGTTTTATATCTAGAAGTGTAAGTTATAAGAGTGCAGAGGTCTTATTGCAACTATACCTTGCGCTAGTCAGGCCGCACCTCGATTATGCGGTTCAGTTCTGGTGCCCTTATTATAGAATGGATATCAATTCATTAGAGTCGGTGCAGCGAAGAATGACGAAAATGATTCCGGTACTTAGAAACCTTCTATATCAAGATAGGTTAAATAAACTAAACTTGCATTCCCTAGAAAGACGAAGAGTGCGGGGAGATATGATAGACGTATTTAAGTGGGTGAAAGGAATCAATAAAGGGGATATTGTAGGGTTTCGAGATATTATGTTGTCTAGCACTCAGGATGGGATTGATGGAAACTCTAGGTGGTGGTTTTCTTATATAATATAAGTTATATGAAAGACAGTCTGGTGCTGGAGATGCCGTGTGGTGAGGAGCTGCTCAGTAGACACGTTCGGTGAGTAGCGTGCTGAAGGAGGTAGATGTGCAGGAGCTTCGTTAGAGGAGATGTTGCTTGTTGCTGGCCTCCAGGTTGAATGAGAGCTGGACAGAGAGGAGCTTGCTTGGAGGAGGTGTTGTGTGTTCAGGAACGTAGAGTAGAATAAGAGAGCTGGTTGGTGAGGACGCTCAGAGAAGGACAGCTGGTGGGTCGCCATGCTCGCCGGCGGGAGCAAAGACCGCCAGGCAGGCGGAGGAGAAGCGAGGGCCGCCAGGCAGCGGCGAAGGAGGAGATGTTGGTGTTCAGGAACCGAGGCCAGAATGAATCTTAATGGAGAGACAGAGCTTATATACACAGTAGCCGAAAGTAAACCCGTGGGAACTCGCCGGTTTCTCGACTCCGTTGCTTGGGAAGACGTAGCAGGTGGCTGGTTGCTAGGATACTGTGGCATCTGGTGACGCCCCCCCCCCCCCCCTGGGCCGCTCGCTTGGTTGCTAGGATACTGTCGCATTGGAATGCGGATACACAGTTGTAGGGGAGACGTCCACTACAATATAGATAAAGTTCTTATATTATCCGAGCAGGATAGGACTCGAAGCAACGGATTTAAGTTGGATAAGTTTAGGTTTAGGAGGGATATAGGAAGGAACTGGTTCACAAATAGGGTGGTGGACGAGTGGAACAAGCTTAGCAACTTTGTAGTAAGTGCTGGAACGCTGCATAGTTTCAAAAGGAGGCTGGATAGATTCATGGATGAGAGAGTGGTAGTAACTCTCGACCGGAGCTGCCATGCACAGGCCAACCGGCCTATTGCAGACTCCTTATGTTCTTGTAAGTTTGCTTTGAACACTAAATATGTTGTCCGATTTATTACATTAACAGAAGTTTGATTTTTCAAGAATATCAAGAAAGCGGGAATCCTACATTATAATTGTACTGTATTCATCAAAAAGCTCTCTAAGAAGTATATCTAATCTCCTCTTGCGAATGAAGAGCTTACATACTCACACAGGGTATAGCAACAGTATTTTCATACCATCAAAGATACAGAGGAAAATAGAATAATGAATTTCGTGTGTAGCAACAAAAGTCGAGGCGGGAAAAAGTGCGCCATAACATTTAAAGTGTTGGAACCCTGACAGTGTTGCCAGTGGCCCCACAGTTCAGGGTTGAGGACTTAATGTCCAGCCAAGTTCTAAGAATACACACGACGATTACAGACTTGTGTGTCTTTTTTTTTTTTTGTATGCATACTATATATACCGCTAGTATTTACATTCCATAACGAGCTTTCAAAAATGGCAAAATGGACTAAATTATCGTCTCGGCAACTGTATCAGCTGGTCTATGTTAACGTATTTTCGATGATGTGATAATTCATCCCTGCAGTTGTCGAAGTTCATGAAATAATTAAAATTAGATCTACAGTGACAACAACAAAAATGAACTTGTCGGGTTGCTAGAAGGGACCTGTAAATGCTGTCCGTCCATACATCCATTGATGTCGACTAAACTCAATAACATATATATATATATATATATATTCTTATGGACGTAAACCAACACGATCTCGGACAAATTTCACGATCATTGATTTTCTCGAATTATTTCAGGTATTTACGGCCCTGTCTAGTAGTTTAGCGATACGTGCATTAGGGTGTTTCAGAGAGCTTCATCACCTACTGGCACCTGGCTATAGTGAGATCCTGTTAAACTGGTGGTGGTATTTTGTCGGTGAGCAACTGTCCATTGGGATATTGTCCCCCGGCGGGATAGTGACCAGGCTGGGGTGATGGCAGCCAACAGGTGTGAGTCAGTGTGAAGGCGCGTGTGACCGGAACTCCCTAAATAGAGACTCGTGATGAGCAGGAGTCGAATTGTCAGAGGTTCTTGACTGTGAATATTTCTCATTGCAGAAAATACGAGAATACACCTGACTGGTTGACCTGAGGAGCATTTTAATTAACATAGAGAAATTATATCAAAGTTATGCTGAGACTCAACCCTTAACTAGATACGTTCACTTAGCACCAGTTGGGAGACAAAATTACACCGTGATTCGTTAAGCAAACAATACAGTAAGCACGCATACAGGCAATGCAAGTACACAATTCAGCATGTACTGTACTATATAGACATTACAGGTTTACAGAGTACATACTGTAGACGGTGCAAGTAATAATGTACGTAGGCAGTGCGAGTATACAAAATTGCCACATACGAAACAATCCACTGTTGCTTTGTACCCTGTAAGCTGTGCCTGTTAACAGATCCGTTGTGAAATACAGAAAGTTGATATATTCAACTTTGTTACGAAATAAATGTATCAACGGAAGTAATGTCTGTGCTAAGTAAACACACACACACACACACACACACCCTGACAACGCAGCTGAAGCGGCATCTATTTACATCTTCACCAACAAGCAAAACACAGGGAACTCTGCCTCCTCCCAGATGCTGCGGACCGATAGAGGCCGCGCGATAATAACCAAGAAACTAACTCCCGTACCTTTAGAAGCTTAGATGCACCACTGACTTAATATCAAAGTATATAAAAAATATAATTCTTCCCTAACGTCAACTAGATGAAAAATTATGTTTAAATAGCACCAATATACATAATAGTTACAGGTAAAATTTCAACGGCATTTTAGAACTGTGTAAACAAACGGCAAATTTGGATTATTAATTACATTATTTTTAATATAAATTCAATTTTTTTTATATCCAATTTATTTCATATCCATTATTTATTCATTTTTTTGCTGATTTTGTATGATTAATATCCACCACATAAAGCTTAAGAAGAGAAGCTGACGTAACAAAGGAACATCGAGGGACCCTGTAATGAAGTTTGTGTGTGGGGGGGTGGGGGTGTATGGGTGTATTTGTCTTTAATTGCACGAGGTGACAAGCAGGTAAGATCTCGTATTTATAATAGTTAGGTACACATTCTTATATCTTCACTTACGAGCAACATTCAACATACGAGCCTTTGTGAATCACCAGCGAGGGAGGAGGAGGTCTTGGGGTATGTTGCTGTGTTGTGTTCAGCTGCTTCAGGGGCCAGGTTCTTCTAAGTACCTTGCACTACGTCGTATTGAAGTTATTCTGTATAATATTTTTTCAAGGATGGGAGGGGGATAGGTAGATAGGTAGATAGAGAAGTAATTAGGTAGATAGACAGATATACTTAGCCCTACGTCCTAGCCGCAACTGGGTACCCCTAGCCATCTGTCTTAGCCACAGCTGGGTACCTCTAGCCATCTGTCCTAGTCATAACTGGGTACTCCTAGCCATCTGGCCTAGCCTCAGCTGGGTACCTCTAGCCATCTGTCCTAGTCGCAGCTGGGTACTTCTAGTCATCTGTCCTAGTCGCAGCTGTGTACCTTCAGCCATCTATCCTAGCCGCAGCTTAGTATCTCTTACCATAGCTTGTCCTAGCGTCCTAACTCCAGCTTGATATTTCTAGCCTGTCCTAGTCCTAGTTTGATATTCCTAGCGTGTCCTAGTCCCAGATTGGTATTCGTGGCTTGGATGGTGCTCGTGCGTGAGGCTACGGCGGTCATCAATCAGGTGAGGTGAAACGAGGACGAGGTTGACATTGTTTGCTGGTGGGGTCGTCAGCCTCGAGATGGGGACCTCCTCCAACTCTACCTCTCCTCTTCTTGCTCCTCCTCTTCTTGCTCCTCCTCTACCTCTCCTCTTCTTGCTCCTCCTCTTCTTGCTCCTCCTCTACCTCTCCTCTTCTTGCTCCTCCTCTACCCCTCCTCCTCCTCTTGCTCCTCCTCCTCTACCTCCTCTTCCACCCCCCCTCCCTTACCTCCTCTTCCATCCCTTCCTCTTCTACCTCCTCCTCCTCTCCCTCCTCCTTCTCTCCCAGTCTCTCCTCCTCTTTCTCTTCCAGCTTCCCCCTTACACCACCACCACGGAGGACATCTACCTCACCTCAGTATGTAAATCAACCCCTCTGAGCCACCGTAAATATCGCCAAGGAAGCTCGCTAACCTCGTATGACCGCCTACCGTTTCATCTCTGGTATAGTATATTAGCATGTTAAGTATCTCGGTTCCGTCTTTAAGTCTCCAGGGAGGTGGGGTGGGGTGTCGTTGTCTAGGTATACAACTTGAATGTCAATAAATGAATTTGAGTTTGGGACAAGTGTACTGGTAACTTAAATATCAATAAGTGTGATACTGTGTTTTGTTAGGACGGTATGGGGAGGGCTTATTTTTTCCCCTTTCTTTCATTTTCACTCTTCATCACTATTTGTCCTCTTTCCTCTTATTTTAGTCGTTTTCTGGCTTTAGTGGAGTTAATGTGTGTGTTGGTTATTCTCCACCGTTCGTATTCATTTCCCTTCGAGGCAGTAAATATATATCTGTCTGTCTGTCTCTGTTCGTCTGTCTTAATTGTATCTATTAATTTTCCTGAACAATACAGTCATCTATCTTTCCCTCTCTCTTTCTCTTCTTGGCTTATATTCCCTCCTCTTTTTTCCTCTCCTCTTTTTTCCCTCTTAATTACGCCTGCGTCACTGTAAGAGGCCTCCCACACTCACACACCTGCAGGTTTTTTATGAAGCATTTATTGTTGCTGGTGTTGGAGGAGGGCGAGGCATTTATTGTTGGTGTTGGTGGAGGAGGAAGGCGAGGCATTTATTGTTGGTGGTGGTGATGATGGTGGAGGAGGGCGAGGCATTTATTGTTGGTGTTGGTGGAGGAGGAAGGCGAGGCATTTATTGTTGGTGGTGGTGATGCTGGTGGAGGAGGGCGAGGCATTTATTGTTGCTGGTGTTGGAGGAGGGCGAGGCATTTATTGTTGCTGGTGTTGGAGGAGGGCGAGGCATTTATTGTTGGTGTTGGTGGAGGAGGAAGGCGAGGCATTTATTGTTGGTGGTGGTGATGATGGTGGAGGAGGGCGAGGCATTTATTGTTGTTGTTGGTGTTGGTGGAGGAGGAGGGCGAGGCATTTATTGTTGTTGGTGGTGATGATGGTGGAGGAGGAGGGCGAGGCATTTGTTGTTGTTGGTGGTGATGATGGTGGAGGAGGGCGGCGAGGCATTTGTTGTTGTTGGTGGTGATGATGGTGGAGGAGGGCGGCGAGGCATTTGTTGTTGTTGGTGGTGATGATGGTGGAGGAGGAGGGCGAGGCATTTGTTGTTGTTGGTGGTGATGATGGTGGAGGAGGAGGGCGAGGCATTTGTTGTTGTTGTTGGTGGTGATGATGGTGGAGGAGGGCGGCGAGGCATTTGTTGTTGTTGGTGGTGATGATGGTGGAGGAGGGCGGCGAGGCATTTGTTGTTGTTGGTGGTGATGATGGTGGAGGAGGGCGGCGAGGCATTTGTTGTTGTTGGTGGTGATGATGGTGGAGGAGGGCGGCGAGGCATTTGTTGTTGTTGGTGGTGATGATGGTGGAGGAGGAGGGCGAGGCATTTGTTGTTGTTGGTGGTGATGATGGTGGAGGAGGGCGGCGAGGCATTTGTTGTTGTTGGTGGTGATGATGGTGGAGGAGGGCGGCGAGGCATTTGTTGTTGTTGGTGGTGATGATGGTGGAGGAGAAGGGCGAGGCATTTGTTGTTGTTGGTGGTGATGATGGTGGAGGAGGGCGGCGAGGCATTTGTTGTTGTTGGTGGTGATGATGGTGGAGGAGGGCGGCGAGGCATTTGTTGTTGTTGGTGGTGATGATGGTGGAGGAGGAGGGCGAGGCATTTGTTGTTGTTGGTGGTGATGATGGTGGAGGAGGGCGGCGAGGCATCTGTTGTTGTTGGTGGTGGTGATGGTGGAGGAGGGCGGCGAGGTATTTGTTTTTGTTGGTGGTGATGATGGTGGAGGACGAGGCATTTGTTGGTGGTGGTGGTGGAGGAGGGTGAGGTGTTATTGTTATTGTTGGTGGTGATGGCGTAGGTGATGGAGGAGGTGGATGAGGAGGGTGAGGCGTGGCACGAGCTGGCACCTCAGGATTGTGGTGGGTGAGGTGCCCAGTAGTGCCCCAAGAAGTGCCAGACAGCACAGCCCTGCCCACGCCTGTAGTGTCACGGCTGTGTGCGTGTTCTTCTTCCTCCTCCTCCACCCCCACTTCGGTCTACGGGTCCTGGGCTGTTGCTGCTGTATCCGGGGATAGTGTTGCATCCTCCTGGTGACGTACTGTGAAAAGGATTGCTTGAGTCCCTTACTTGGCTAGGTTTCTGTGCCACTAGGCTGTACCTCACGGCCCTGTCCTATTACCCAGTGCTGTGTCAAGGCTCGGTGCAGCTGGGTATCGCTGTTCTGCGTTCGAGTGTGTGTGTGTGCAGCGCTGCACACATGTGAGGAAAGTGTTGTGAACAGTGAACACTATGTGGTGAAAGGGCAAAGAAAGAGAGCGTTAGTGAAGACCACACGCCTCGTAAACCTCTATTGAGGTGTTCGTCTTCCTCAGTTATGAAGCGCAAAGATTAATTTCAATACTACCCGAGAATTCTAATGTTTTGTTTTGCTTTTTGAGAAAGGAGGAGGAGCAGCAGCAGGAGGAGCCTTTGTCTTAACCACTGTGTGTTGTAGTGTGGCGATCATCGGCTCTTGTGGGGGAGTTGAGACACCTTGCATCTAACAGTATTTTGCTCACTGTTATATATCACGTGTTGAGGACTGGTGGCGTTATACCCGGTGCAGTGTGGTGAGATAGACAGCAAACACGGTGCAGTGATTTACAGTGTAAATAAACAACTTACACCTACGGTAACTGGTACAGTATGATACAGCAAACACGAATAGTGATCGTTTAACCTCCATCAACATAAGAAAACGTGTAGGGTCCATACACAGTGTTTCGAGGACATTAGACGTGAGCATAATACGTCTATGTTTATATGACTGTGTTACCATGTATACATCATGCAGATTATGTGAAACCGTACATGAATAATGCTATTGGACCAGTGTATACACCATGTATACACTATGTATACAATATCTGTACCTACATACACAGTGTAGATGGACACCGTGTAGATGCTGTTGACTCTGAGGCAGAAAGGAAAATATTTATTGATAAGGAAAAAAAATGGTCGCTGGTCAATATGCGATTGTGTTGTGATGTGAGAAATATGTAATATAGTATCTCTGAGTAGTAGTGTTGTACTGTATAGCTTCTTATTGTTGAAGGTATGTGGAGGCAATGTGTTTGTCAGGTGTGTGTTGGGGGATCATCTGTTTGTCAGGTGTGTGTTGGGAGACCATGTGCTTGTCAGGTGTGTGTTGGGGGATCATCTGTTTGTCAGGTGTGTGTTGGAAGACCATGTGTTTGTCAGGTGTGTGTTGGGAGACCATGTGTTTGTCAGGTGTGTGTTGGGAGACCATGTGTTTGTCAGGTGTGTGTTGGGAGACCATGTGTTTGTCAGGTGTGTGTTGGGAGACCATGTGTTTGTCAGGTGTGTTAACATTTTTTGAGCTGTTGTAAGTTAGTTATAGTTGCGAGGGAATAAGTTAGCAGAGAGGTTGATGTGTTGGTACAGGATATATCCACACGTTAGAACGCACATGCCGCAACAAGGGTATTTACATGTGCTAGAATGCATCCGCTGTGTTGTCTTCCTTTGAGTATGTATGTATGCTAGAACGCACCTGTAGCCTTGACGCTGGTACACTTACTAAAACACACTCATTATCTTGGGTTGACACTTTAACTGGAACGCACTCATCATCTTGACACTTTAGCTAGAATGCACTTATCATCCTGGGCCGACACTTCAACTAGAACGCACTCATCATCTTGGGTCGACACTTCAACTAGAACGCACTCATCATCTTGGGTTGACACTTACAACTAGAACGCACTCATCATCTTGGGTTGACACAACTAGAACGCACTCATCATCTTGGGTCGACACCTAGATCGTACCTGCTTCCATCTAGTAAATTAAGTGGCGGTCACACTAGTCATTGAAACCGCCTGGTCCAGCGATAGCACTGGTTTATCGCCCTGTAGTACACTGGTATTCGTGGATATGGGAGGTCTGGGCTTGACCGTCTTCATTGAGCATGTTACCAGTGGGAGGTTGAAAGTGACGGTAGTCTGTAGAATCTTCCCTTATTAAAATCAAATAAAAACTATTGTATTATAATAAGAATTGGAAAACAATAAAATTATGTCAAAATCAATATTCAAATGATTTTTTTTCGCGATTAAATCCTGATCAAGAATTTTATCACCGAACACTCGCTTGACCTCTGGTGGTAAACAACACGCCCAGCGGCCAGCTTGTGTTGTGCTAGGACCATTACACCATAGTGCAGCTAATTTCTTTAGGCCTCAGCCCAGCCCAAGGATATCAGTGGCTAGTGTGACCGTAGGTTGACACAGGCCACACCAACCCCAGGCCTTCAGAGAGATTGGAGTCGATGTGTCTGCCTCCCTAATTTCCCAATGAGGTTCCGCAGTAAACTATTTTAAAGCTGCTTACTGCCCTCGATCACCAATCCTCTTCTTCCGGTGTTTTTTTTTTTTTTTTTTTTGTTTGGTGTAAAGAAAATGTTATCTGGGTCAGTTTGTCAGTTTTTTACGGTTTAATTCAACAAACTGTATTTTCAGATTGTTTCGTGGTATTCTCGTGTTTTGTCCCGAGCGTTCTCTTATGATCTCTACATTTCCTTTACCATTCTTGAGCTGGCACATCGTTTACCCTCTTTTTCCCCTCGTATCATCTCTACGTCCTATCTCGGGTGGTGTGCCATGTCCTTAACTCTATTTCTATTCTTAAATTGTTAAGTTCTCCTCTTGGCTACAACGTAAAACTTTGGTCAACAAATGTTTGTTCGCCGTAAACAAGTGACATGTTGAGGTTAAACTGGTGCCGGTGTTGCCACGCGCTGAGGTTGACGTCTCACTATAAGCTGATCCCAATTTACAGCAGTGTGCCCTGATAGTAAGTTTCTCTTAAATGGGAACAAATTAGAGTATGGCTTGTGTCAGCGAAAACTATTCTAGTTTTCGTAAGAGTGAAAGCTCGGTAAAGGTTGTGATTATTTATTTATTTATTTATACATCATTTCACTAAGAAACTAATGATCAGCTTACTAGCCGTTCGGTCAGTTGATTTGTTCTTTGTTACTACTTTGTTATGACTTTTATTGTCCAATGTCAGTACAGGAGAAAATCTGCGATGTTTTTTATTCCACACTGGATAACACCCTTCTCACATCTGTATTGGGTCGGGATTAAATCCAGGACATAGTAGTAAGAAATACGTGCGTCGCAATGGCCAACACGCCACAACTATGGGTGGCCACAATTCCAGTGTTATTGGTTGTCTAGTCAAGGTTTATTTTGAAGCCGAATACTCTTCTTGCTTGAGCTGCTAGACTGGAAACTCCATAGGTCCACCACCTCTTTGACTAAAGAAGTAATGCCATATATTTGCATGACAACTTTGGAAGCTTGTAAATAGACCTCTTGTGTTTGTGGCGCTTGACAGCTTGAAGAAGTGATCTGAGTTAAAAGTCTTTCTCATCCAACTTCTTCAGGGTATTGTGTGCCCGATAAAGTCCGCCATGTCGTGTCTTGTCTAAGGAGTTGTCAGTCCTAAGACCCTCAGTCTGATTAGATAATCGAGACGATTTAGTTAAAGAATAATTCTAGTCGCTCTGTATAGCACGTGTTTTGGTTATGTTAAGGGAGGATTAATGATTCCCAGAGTTTGGTTAGTTTTCTTCCCTAAATGAATAGAGAGAGAGAGACGATGGTTCGCTTCGTTGAGTCTGGTGTCCGCTTTGCTTGACCTAGCTGGTGACTGTTTATCGTACTTGAAGGACATTTTTTTTTCACGTGCGGCTTAATGCAACCAGTGACAAAGTTCTTTTACACTCTTGTTTTTTGGTGTTTTTCGATCTGGCGCCAGCTGTGTTGTGGCTAGACCAGCGGTGACAGCGCCCATCACCAACTGTCCTACTGCTAGTTCGGCCTTCCTGAAATGCGAAAACAAACTAAGCAAACAGGATGTATCTCACTTTTTTCCATACATATTTCTACAGCGCTTTAGTTTGTTATCGCATTTCAGGACCAGTGCCAAATAGGTCCAGGGTCAAGTGAGGCGAGGGAGCAGTAGGTCAGTAGTGTGTGGGGGCGTGCCAGCGCTGTCCACCTGCCCCGGTCGTCAGGTGTCGTGAGGTGGGACTCTTGAGCCTTGTGGGACCAAATAAATAAAGCATCACATAATCGAGTAGTGTATTAAACGGTACATTAAATCGTTTAGAGTATTATTTGGAGGTGTTGGTGATGTAGTGGTGAGTGTTGGTGAGTGTTAGTGGTGAGTGTTGGTGAGTGTTAGTGGTGAGTGTTGGTGATGGAGTGGTGAGTGTTGGTGAATGACCTGGATGTTTTCAGAAAGTATATTGACCTCAACATTTCCTCCCCTGTCAGTATCTTCCATAACCAGCGTCTGTAGCGTCTCATCCGAACATATTTACTACACATTATTGACTCAGGCGTAAGGTTCAGACACTACGTTGGTTAAATACTGAAGGGTCAGATGCATTTCCCTCTGCCTAGGTCACAGTGCTGGCTGGCTTCTGGAGAAAATTCCTAGGTCAAGCATTGTAAGGGTCACTCGCTGCAGAGTCGAACATTATCAGCGTCGGATATCTCTAGCGTTTGGTATTTTTAGCGTCTGATATTTGTAGCGTTTAATATTTCTCGCGTCTTGATATTTTGGGCGTGTGATAGGTCGACAGCGAACATTGTAGAAGATAGAAAATAATAAAATGGTCAGCATGTTATCTCTTGCGTAGAACTGAATGAAGGAAACTAATTTACTTTATTCTAGATTGTAAGTTTTGAAACGGGGAAAGTCATGAAACAACAAAGTGATATTAGGCAAATCAAATACTTATTAAAATATTGTGTTTAGAAAAAAGAGAGAACAGAAAAAAATACTAGAAATAAAAGTGAGTTGTGATATGAGAAACCATTGATATAATCTGTCTCAAGAAACAATGAATCTGATGACACAATTCTGCATACAACGAACGCAGTTTGAGTTGACATGAACGTTACTCCGGCCTCTGCGTCTACACCAAGCATTCCTTTAACATAAGCAACTTGACGATTAACTCCAAAGATCAGTTGTATCGCCGTCCATCAACATTCACCTCGACATGATCGGCAAAGACCCAGGTAAGAATGGCTGCACTATGATCGTGGTACCTTGAGTGTGACATATTGACATACGGAATAATATGGAGAACAGTTTTAATGTTACTTAACACCGTTCTTTAACTGCTTGGGATTTATGCAGTATATACAGTGTACAGTCATAAACAAAGGTCTCCTTACACTCCTGTTCGAAACTGTGAATGTGAGTCTCAAAGACCTGAGGACCCGTTTGGGGCAGTGCTGTATATGGATACCAAGCCTCGGTACACAAGGAGGTGGTGTGGCCAGAGCAATATCTCAACCACCTTCACTTCTCCCCAATAAAGTCCAGTAGCCACTCACAGCTGGGTCGACGAAATGGACTCAGGGCGAGAACCAACTACTGATTCATTCTAACAGATCGGAGTCTCATTTGTGTACAGAGATTTTTGTTTGCGACTTTACACACACACACCAAGGCTCTATAGGCGTGTATGTCTCCCAGTAGCTGTAGCAGAGAGCCTGAGGCAGCGTCTGGAGCACATCTTTCGCACCATGTTGATCGTGTGGTGCAAGGAGAACTGGGCCGTCCGCAGCGTCCACCCCTACGACTCCGGTAAACTCCTGCTGTGTCTATGTCGGGTGCCTTAGGGGCTAGAACTTTTTTTATGGGAGGTGTCATATAGTACTGATGTCTTCTGGGGTGTCCTAGGGGGCTAGAAGTCCTTTGATGGGAGTGTTCTTTATTACTGAGGTCGTTTGTGGGGGTGTCCTTGGGGATAGAAATCCTTTTATAGAGGTGTCCTATAGTAGTGACATTCTTTGTGGGGTATTGTTGCAGCAGAAGTTCTTTTATGGAGTGTCCTAATGCCTCAGTGTCGTCTTAAAGGTTATGTGATACCGCAGAACACAGCGCGGTCTGTCCAGAGCGGCAGTATTGCGAAATTGTAGGGTGTCCAAATGGTCGAGGAGTACTTTTTACCTTGTGTCTTCTATGGGGTGTCCATATAGTGGTGTCCAAGCTGGTCCTACGGTATTAACTACTGTATTCGTGTACAGTATATATCTTTTATCTTATTATTATTATTATACGAAAACTAATCTTTGTAATTCGCTATATATTATGTGTTTAAGGCCTAGAGATCATACATTGACTGAGCACGTGACAGGTGTTTGTATCGGCTTCCCTTCCTCCTCACTCTCCCTCCCCTCAGAGTGTGTGGCGCCAGCTGGGCCCCGACTCAGCCGACCGACGATGGTGACGCCTCTCATAACACCCCGGGTTATATATACACGTTCAGCCCGCCACCCTCCACCCCAGAATGCCCTCAAATTCCTACACCCAGCCAAGAAAGTACCACAGATATTTAGGCTTGATATATTAGCAGTAAAATTCGAAGAAAGTTGGAACACAAAGGCTGCCAACTGTTTCAGACTAATATATTTCACAAATTCACTCAGGGCTACCAACTGTTCGAGATGTTTGCTTATCAAAATGTCAGTCCACACCCGAGAAAATTTCAATACTTACAGACTGACTGTATCTTAAATGTCTCGTTCATAACTGTAGATAACACGACATGCCTGTAGCAATAGTCTCAATATAATTTCGGTGATATTATCGCTACTATACTTAACAGAGTCTTAAGATGCCTCCCCACACCTTGAATTAGGAGGGAAAATTAAATCACCCGAAGATTTGCCCGATCTTATTTCACCTTCACCATCTTAGCTTAACTTAACCTAACCTAACCTAACTCCCTGAGTAGAATCTTCAGGTGGTAAAAAAAAAAAAAAAACGGTGTTCTGAGAACCAGTACCCCGGAAGTTGTTCCTCATATTCACATGTAAAACATTCCCCGAAACTAAAGTGTAAAGATGTCAATTTAAATTACTCCTATAAGCAACACAACAAAGAGGGCTGTCTGGCGTATATGGCGTCTAAAGTTATATTGAGACTACAGCGAGTAGATGCGTTCTGTCATTTTTACTTAGGGGAAAAATTAGGATTGGATTCGTTTTAAAACTGTGCATATGTGCTTGAGATAAGTGGGGGGGGGGGGTGTCGGCAGTGTGGAGGGTAGTTGTGTGTATATGGGGAGTTGAGTGGTGAATGTGGCCACAAGTGAAGGCGACGACCTGTGTTGTGGCAGACGTATACGATACTGGCCAAGTCCTCTTCCTGGCTAAGTCCTCTCCCTGGCCCCTACCACCTACTTCACCAATACTGTACACAAAGAAAATCACTCTCTTCAATACACTAGGACGACATATTTTAATTCCTGTTATTTTCTCTCTTTCATTTATTCCTACCTTTCTCTTCATTATTTTTATTTGCCTTCATTATTTTCTCTTGTTTATTCCCTGCGTCACACCACAAGATGCCACCGTCTGAACAGGTATATACTTAGTGACCATTCTAGTTCACTGATATAGACCAGTTTGGAATATATGTGGTGGTGTGGAATTAGGTGGCGGGAGGGGGGGGGGGGTCGGGGTCACAGTGCCTTTAGTTTGTGGTTGTCGGTGACGCTGGTGAATGCTTGAGTGAACCTTAAGTGACCAAACTCGCCTCACCAGACTGATAATGTTCTTCGCGTGAGAGGAATGTTATTTTTAAGTGCAGCTTCAGGGGTCATGTGAGTGGTTCAAAGTTGCCGTAACATAATAAGGTCCTCTTTACACACACACACACACACAGCAGCTGCTCATCGATTCAGTCACCTTTGCTTTGTTTCTTCCTTGTTTACTTGTATTAACATATATGCAAGTAAACATATGTTGTTGATATATACTAAAGTAAAGAGGTTTGGGGGAAGGGGAGATAATTACGAGGGTGGTGTCGTGAGGGGTGGCGATGGGGGAGGGAAAGGGGGTAGAACCAAAATAACGCTTTCACTCTGCCAAGCATTTTTTCTGGGGCCTGGTGGACGCTGTGGCTCGTGATTTGTTACCTTAGTGCTTGCCACAGTGACACAGCTAGACGGGAGAGCGGCAGACGGACGGACAGACTGACAGACGAGAGCGATACACACAGACAAATCGACAGATAAATCTCTTTTCACTCCCTCAAAAACTGCTGCAGACAGACAGACACAGACAAACAATAGACAAGGTCTATTTCACCATTTTCTGTTCTTAAAAATGAGTTGACTGGTATGATATATTAACCACATAGTATCGTGACGTGCTGCTAGAGGGCGGCCCTTCAGCCAGGCTGGAATTGGTTGAGAAGCTTGACGTTATGTTTCTGAAGCAGATAACATAAACCAGTTAAACCTAACCTAACCAAACTTGACCTAATTTAATCATACACCACATGACCAAACCTAACCTAACATGACATAACCTGGCCTAACTGAACTTAAGCTAGCCTAATTTAACTTAACCTAACGTGATCTATCTCAGGATGGTTAAATTAGGTTTGGTTAGGTTGTCTGCTGTCATCTTGAGTATTGTGGAAATTATTGGTACTTTGCTTTTCTGACGCTTTGAACTGATGTAATCATTAATAACGTAAAAGATAGATTAGGTTACATTTGTTTGTGTGTGTCACACACAAACTCAGGTTCACCTTTAGTGTGTTACATTATAAGTCTCACCATCTGGCCCACACTCACAGTCACCTCAAAACTCGTGTCACCTTCCCAACGAATCAGTATTGAAACTAAATGACATAATGCAGCACCAGCAGTGTTGGGATCCTGAACTACACACCTGTGAGTATTCTTGGTTATATTGTCCCTTACCTGAGGATGCTATACACATTTCCTCTCACATTCCGTTCTGAATGTAAAAGTGAAAAAATAAGAACAAACAAATGATTCCTCACTTCTTTCATTGATGTTGTCACCTCTCTCTCTCGCTCTCTCCTGGTGAAGATGGCAGGTTATTGGAATTCTCAGGGAAGAATGTCCTTCTTAATACAGGTGAAAATTATGCCCTTCATCATTATGACAACACGTGAATCCGTATTACATAAAATAAATATGATGTAACAAATTGAAAGGCGCAATGAAAGCTTCCAATGCACGAAATACCACAAAGAAATATTATAATAAATAGTCAAAGATGCAACCTAACTGACATCTTATCGTCCACCACCGGCGGCGGGAATGTATAGAACTGCTTCACGCATTATTTTACTAAAAGATTGGATCACTTGTTTTAATATGAATTTACACATCTTGTGTGGTGGTCTGATCCCCCACACACGAGACGTAGGCGCGGGGGCTCGGAAAAGTGCATACAGCTCGTCCCAAACGAGCGAATGAACAGTTACCCAAACTATAGAGACCCGATAATACCCTCGGTGAAGTGAGAGGTGCACCGGGTGGCCAAAACTGAGGACTGCCTACTGGATGATGGCGTGAGAATAAATGCTCCCGGTGGAGTTATGGTCTACTGTTTGTGCCGTGTGTAATGAATAGCAACTACCATGAGACCATCAGCAGGGGCGGATCCAGGGGGTTGGGGGTCCAGTCCTCCCCTTTTCACCAGAAAATTCCAATACCTTTTCTTTAATGCAGTATCGTGCTCAGCCATTTTTATTAAGTAAAAAGTAGTTACTATTGACCTCAGAATATCGCTAATATAAAGTGCATGTGGCTTCAAAATGGCCTGAAGATGCCCATGATATTGGTCAGCTTTAAAAAAATGGGGGGGATCCTTCCTACAGAGCCACTCCCCTAACCCCCAGATGGGTGGGCTTGCTGTGCTCGCCATGGTCCCCCACCCACAACTTCTTAGACCCCCTCCCCCTTTTTTATTTTCCTGGATCCACCCCTGCATCAAAATGGCACGTTTCTAATGAAAAAGTGCATACAAACACCTGTAGAGTTTTCGTAGGTTCTATTTCCTGGATAAACAGAGATACACAAGAGAGGTGGCACTCCTTACTCTGTCTGGGGGGTCAACTAGCCTTTCTGGCGACATGTGGTAAGTGATACATTAGCAGCTTCCATATGTCGCCAGGCACATTAATTAAGCGTGTGGGACATGGTAAATACATTGCCACACGCTGCTAGCTAGGCTGAATAAATAGTGTATATAAATGGAGCACATACATAATATACATACAGCATACATAATATACATACAGCATACATAATATACATACAAATATGATGACTTACAGTATAATGTTAGTATTGCACTCAAGGGATTAAGTAAAATCTTACACAGTAGGCTAATTCATTTTACTCAGTGATCACATCATACTTAAGAGGTAATTAAGACTGGTGAAATGGAATGCAGTGGATTAGGGGCTATTACATCAGCAGTTCAGATGTGTGTTTGTGTACCAGTCCTTGGCCCTGTGACTTGCTGGCTACCACAACACTACACATGCGGACCCATCTCCCTGTTAGAAAGTTCAACCTTACCTTCCTAAAGTTACCGTAAAGGGGATAACTTAACTATTCTTAATTTTAAGGTTGCTGCCACCAGACTCCCCTGGACAGTATGTAGCTCTTTAGGTAGTGGGCAGAGTGAGCTAGGCATTGGGTTGGGTTTTTCATTGACCAAATCGAGGGTGGGAAGAAAGGTGAAACATCAAGCATGACTTAACTAATTTATTCTTTATAAAATATATTGCATCCAGTCACAATTCATAAAGAGTTGGCCTTCATTAGGAGGACCACTGTTATGTTCATTCCACTTCACATCAAAGTATGTCTTAAATAAAAATAACTACTACTACTATCCTCTTCATTCTTCATAACAATCAATGACCTCCTTACCTCGGTCATTCTTTCTTACCATTACAACACACACATCCGACTGTACCACCTGTTAGAGTATAGCAGCACATGTTACATTACAGCACCACATGTTATATCATAGCACCACATCCCGGGTACACTCCACACCTACAAGTATGGAACTCCTTGGTACTCTTAGGTACACGTACCATATACCTCGTTCACTCTCTACTCCTGCGGAGTAGATGGGATACTTCCCAGGTAATCATACCAGTACTGGTTCCACGTCTGGTATTCTCAGATCGCTCCACGTAGCGACGGCGAATCTTCTCTAACATACAATTATTTTCTCCTATCCTGGGTGGTGATAAGTAGGGTATCCACAGATTCACAGTGGAGGGGCATAATGGCCGTAAGCAGTCACACCACACATGGCGAGTCCCTCACAGTGTGGTAATGGTCGACGCTCTGAACGCATGGTACCTGTTTTGGTGAGAGACGTGGTGTTACCGAGAGTAATGCCTGATGGGCTTTTATCACTACACACTAGTACAACTATTACTTCACTTTATAACATCAGGCAAGGTTTTAAGATGTAAAAACTGCTAGATAAGTCTTTTTAGGGCTGAATGGAGCACGATGGAGTTCACTGACCTGTTTTGGTGTTACTGAGGACAGCACCTCGCGTCTCTCACTGACCTACTCTTACAGTTTCCAATCTTTATTTTTCACTTTGATATTATTCCGGTTCTCACATGTACTTTCCTATTTATTGTGACCTTATGCATTACAATTATATATTTTAATCCTAAATTACATACTAAAGTAAGGGTCTGGTTTGCCAGTTCCTGGGGAAATTAATTGGCCAATATCATTAACTCAAAACTGTAGCCCGGGGCGGAATGGGCGCCAGCCTCGAACAAGGCTTAGTGTCGTATTTTCATGGCGTGGGTATATCCACTTCACTTCAATCTGTATTTAGGGATCCTCCCCTCACATGTTGCAGTCGTTGAACACCTTCATAAGATTCTCTGATCATTGCATTGTTTGTTGTTATTCGTCACATGAGATAACGAGGTGTATTAAGCTCACATCGAGGCATACAAGATATTTTCTTTGAAGTATAGTTTCTGGATCACTTCCAACACTTCACATAGGTCTGATACATATATCCTTTTTCCAGATCATTGTTCACTTATACTTTCATCTGATACCTGCGGTAGCTATGTTCACTAATCGTTCACAGACGTAAATAGTATGACCTTCAAACACGATCTACCCTTATAGTACACTAGTCCATATCAATTGGACCTTCCCAAGCATCCTATAGATACCTTGAGTTCTCCTTAATGCTATGAGTACATACACTTAATATTATATGACCGTACCTTGGTGCAATTCGTTTAACACATACTGTGGGTGAGTTATCCTTTACCAACGTTTCCCGTTTTCTGAGACTACAAGCGCGGTGGGTTTGAATGTTATGTAGCGTAATATGAATAAAAGAGTTGTTCAAGGATGACAATGATGTGCGCAGTGCAACCGGGAGAAAGAGGCTGTTTGTGTTTGTTTTTGTGTTTGCGCTCTCTCTCTCTCTCTCTCTCTCTCTCTCTCTCTCTCTCTCACTCTCACTCTCACTCTCACTCTCACTCTCAATAGATTACCTTGCTTAGCTAGTTTATAATTGTCCAAGGAATCATTTTATTTTTTCTCATTGTTGTTTTTATAATGAATTTAGTCATGACTAAGGTCTTAAAGCAACGTTCACTAACTCTTAATTCCTTTCCTTGATAAGTGCTGATGTGATTGTTTGTTGCATGCTTTATACAGTACAGGTGCTCCTCTACTTAAGAACGTTCAACTTAAAAACTTTCAGAGATACAAACATCATCACTGAGGAGAGTTACCTGCCAGAACAGGTGTTTAATGTGGATGAGACTGGATTATTTTGAAAACAATTCCAGATAGAACAAATGTTACCTAAGAGGAGAAGAGTGAACCAGGTTTTTAGGCTGTATTAAAGGGTATAGCTGTACTAAATACCCATAATCTTTTAATTTTTTGCAATTTGTTTGGTATCTACAAGAGTAAAGTTGGACTTACAAACAATTGGACTTACAAACAAGCCTGAGGAATGTAACGCGTTGGTAAGTAGAGGAGCACCTGTATATGGGTTTAATTATTTTGTTTTGCCTTTACTCAATCTATGTCTAATTCTAGTCTAATATAATATTTCCCCAAGATTTTAATAGGTTTTCCTACTTTATTAATTTGTATTTTTTTCGGTTTGGTCTATTTATTTTTGTAATCTTTTAATGTCTTTTTTCTTCATTAAATTGAAACCGATATTATTTAAACACAAGGAAGTTTGTATAAGTCAGTAAAATTACCATAACTTGGTTAGATTTATTAATACTGTATCATAATTTTTTCAACAAGCCAAGAAGTTTCATCTGTATTAAAAAAAAACACTTTTTAACTTTCCATCACCTTAAAATAATGTCAAAATTAATCTTCTTTTCCTTCCGCAGAGTCGGACAAGACGGTTACTGTAAGTCGGGAGTCGGGTGAATTTGGGTTCCGGATTCATGGTTCCCGGCCGGTGGTGGTGTCGGCCATTGAACCTGACACCCCAGCCGAGACGTCTGGCCTGGAGGTGGGCGACATCATCATCAACATCAATGGTGCTAATGTCCTGGATGCCTCTCACTCTGAGGTGGTGAGGCTAGCACATGTTGGTGAGTGGGCAGGGTGGTCTGAGGATTTTTTTTTTTTTACGGGAATTATCCCACATCGGGGCCTAGGGGGCGAAAATGTAATAATAATAATAATAATAATAATAATAATAATAATACTAATAATAATAATAATAATAATAATAATAATAATAATAATAATAATAATAAATGTATGTTGTGTTGTCACTATTAAGAGAAACAATTGAGTCCTTGCAATTGTGTGTAAATGAGGCAGAAAGTCAGATCAGCAACCTGGGACTTGGTCACAATTTTCGTGATGCCATATGGCAGCAGGGTCTACCATTAGACAATACATTATGCTTTCAATATCTTCCCAAGGTGGTAGTACCTCCCTGTTTGGAGGGAGAGGCGAGGGGTAGAGAGTTTGAGGGGGGAAGAGGAGGGAAGTGGTGGGACAAACGAGGAGTATAGAGTTCAAGGGAGCAAGTAAGAGGAGGTGGTGAGAAGACTAGGGAGTTAGAGGAGGCAACTGGAGCAGACTACTTGGGAGGAGGTGAGAGAACTGGAGAGTTGAAGGAAGAGGAGTAGAGTTAGAGGAATGGGTGAGCTGAGAGATTTTTTTTAGTTTAACAAATTTATTGACAAATCCTGGAGTACAGTTTGCCTATTCCGAGTAATTCAGTCAGGTCTTGACACTTCTCACTGCCACGCAGGACAGAGGTTCATACACGAAGAAATACATCGTATTTATTGACAGCATATATATATATATATACAGCTAGACCCTGACTTACGACGGGGTTAGGGACCCAAATCCAGGTCGTAAGTCCGACATAGATAAAAAAAAATGAATTTTTTTTTTAATAAAAAATCTACAATGAAATACAGTACAGTAAAAGTAAAAAATAATGAGGAATGGATACAGTGTGACTGAGCACTTACCTTTAATGTAGTCAGCTGAATGCACATGGGGCCCCCATAATTTTCTAATTATACATGGAGACTACATTAACTGGAAACGTTTCGGTATAGAAAATGCGTGCGTCATTTGAAAAAAAAAATTGAAAAAAAATGGTCACAACTGCAGCTGTCGTAAGTCCCGACGGTCCTAAGTCCAAGCAGTCGTAAGTCGGGGTCTAGCATTTCCATTTTTACGTGGTACCTTGCCAGACCTGGAATGTTCACTTTACGCTGTGCATGTACTCTTTTACGCGGAAAGCTGAATAAATGCTGCAAATAATTATTATAATTTTTCCCCATGATTAAAATGAAATTCTTTGTGTATTGATTGCTGGCAGTGACCAAAGCTATTGATTGTTGACAGCTACCAAGGCTATTGATTGTTGACAGCTACCAAAGCTATTGGTTGTTGACAGCGACCAAAGCTATTGATTGTTGACAGCAACCAAAGCTATTGATTGTTGACAGCGACCAAAGCTATTGATTGTTGACAGCGACCAAAGCTATTGATTGTTGACAGTGACCAAAGCTATTGGTTACTGATTGACCAAAGCTATTGATTGCTGACTGACCAAAGCTATTGATTACTGAGTGACCAAAGCTATTGATTATTGACAAACCAAAGCTATTTATTTCTGATAGTGACCAAAGCTCTTGTTTGCTGAAAGTGAACAAAGCTTCGTAAGTCCCCTTTCAGTTTGAGTTAACGAAAGGACATCAAGGTAGTTTTAGGACTGAATAGGGATTTAGCGCTTATGTTAAAGGAGGTCTACTGGTAGAGTAAGAAGTTTTGTACTGTAATAACTTTATGAGGACTACAGAATATGAGAAGTGCTGTACAGTAATTTCTAACCAGCCATAAAACCACATGAAGCATTGTACAGTAATGTAGTACCACCTTGAGGTAAATACAGTACAAAATCCTTTTTCTGTCTTTAGATAAACTGTATACAAAACCTCTATCCATCCTAATATCCAATTTAAGATACAGAACTTTTATCCATCCCAATATCCACCTTAAATTAAATACCAAATCCTTTAGCCATCCTAAAATCCTTTATGTTTCATTAAAACCCCTTAATGATGGAGAGTGATATGCACCTAAGTCTTCCCCCTCTTTTTTCCAGGTTGTGATACTCTACGACTAGAGGTGGCACGAACCTGTGATGTGTTGACGCCCCTTGTGACTCACGACCCTACCCCTCTATGTGCTGGCTACCTGTACAAGCTAGGAGGTGCTCACCACACCCCTGGCTCCTCCACCATCATCAGAAAATGGCACAGACGGTGGTTTGCCCTCAAGAAAGATCACTGCCTCTATTATTACAAGTCGGAAATGGTTAGTTTGAAATCTTTATGTGTAGTAATTTATTCTCAGTGATGTTTCTGGAAAAAAAAAAAAAAAAAAATATATATATATATATATATATATATATATATATATATATATATATATGTGTATATATGTATGTATGTATAGTATATGTATGCAGGTATATATGTATATGTATATGTATATATATATATATATATATATATATATATATATATATATATATATATATATATATATATATATATATTGATATATATGTATATATATACTGTATATATATATATATATATATATATATATATATATATATATATATATATATATATATATGCAGTGACCCCTCGGTTAACGAACTCAATCCGTTCCAGAAGGTCGTTCGTTAACCGAAAAGTTCGTTAACCGAAACCATTGTTTCAATGGGTTTTTGGGTAATTGGTTCCAGCTCACCGAAAATTGCCTAAATTCAACAAAAATGGTAGAAAAGTTCACTTACTTTGAGGTGTGTATGTAGAAGGCTCCTGGGTGATGATGATGATGATAGGAATTAGAATGGGGGTGGAGGAGAAGGAAGAAGAGAAGGCATTGGGGTGGAAGAGAAGTCACCCCATGGCACCATTTCACCCATAAAATTTTAGTTCTCTTGGTGTATTTCAAGATTATTTTCTTTAAATCAACACTGCAGTGCATTATACATTGTCAATATGTAAATTATATTTCAAAATGACCAATAATTTTCTAGGAAACACAGAAAAAAAGCGTTTAGTTGAAGAGAGTCTCAAGCAAGATGTTACCTCCAGTGAAAACAGAGAGAGACTAACACCTGTTTGCTGTGTTAAGAGGCTGGATGCCGCGCATTAAACTAGTCACTTTACCTTCAATTATGTTCAATAATTGTTAAAATGACTAAAAAATTGAATGCTAAACTTTTAAAATTATTGAATAGTATAAACTTCTTGATATTTACTAAATTAGTAAGGAATTTAAGCCCTAGAACCGATTAATGTATTGGTGGACTGATACTAAAGCTGCTTGCCCGGTCAGTGCAAGCGAAAACATGTTGAGGTCGGTTCGTAAGAAATTCGTTAACCGAATTGAAGATCCTTATGGAAGGCAGTTCGTTAACCGAGGCGTTCGTTAAACGAGGGGTGGGCCCGCAGGAGGAATATTCACTGGCTCCTCCCTCTCTGAGAAATGTTTGGGTGAAAACACTAGATTTTAAGGTATATAATAATAAATAATACCTCAGACTAAAGTTGGGATAATATAATTGACATTGCTGGACTCCTTGCAAGACCAGGAATATTTTTAATATAAACGTCATATATTTTGCACAAAAGATAAAATTTTGGCTCTGTAATCAAAATTCTTACATTAGATCTAAAATTTTTATGTCCAATGCGAATTCCATGATGTTTATATTCAAAATAATCACTATCTTATAAGAATTCCAGCAATGTAAATTATATTCTGTCTGGGTAATTTTATGAATTTTATGAGTTAAAACAAATATCTTCAGTAAATAAACAAATTGTACTTCACCCAGACACTATCTGTCAATCAAAATTCCCCACCTCCGGCTCTCCCCCCCCCCCCTTCTTCCCACGCTCACTGGGTCCCTCCCTCCCTCCACCCACCACCCCCCACCTTTCCTCCCTACCAGAGAAATGTTTGGGTTAAAACAGCATATTTACATTTTTTGTAATAAATAATACCTCAGACTAAAGTTAGGATAATATAATAGACATTGCTGGATTCCCCGCAAGACCAGGAATATTTTGATAAATGTCATATATTTTGCACAAAAGGTAAAATGTTGGCTCTTTGTAATCAAAATTCTTACATTAGATCTAAAATTTGTATGTCTAATGCAAATTCCATGTTTATATCCAAAATAATCACAATCCTACAAGAATCCCAGCAATGCAAATTATATTCTGGCTGGGTAATTTTTATGAATTTTATGAGCTAAAACAAATATCTTCAGTAAATAAGCAAATTATACTTCACCCGCGTAAATGAGTTAATTCACAGCGTAAATCAGGCATCCCGGTTCTGGCAAGGTACCGTGTAAGTGACCAAACACGTAAACGAGAACCGCGTAAACCGAGGTATTACTGTATATATATACAGGTAGTCCCCGACTTACGGCTGACTCAACTTACGTCAATCCGCACTTACGACCTGCTCTGACCTTACGACCGTCGGGACATATAACCACCGCAGTTCTGACCAAATTTTTTTTCAAATGACGCGCGCATTTTCTATACCGAAACGTTTCTGTCGAGAGCGTGGCGTGGCTTGGGTCACCGCGTGGTTACACTCACTCAGTACAGCGCTTAGTTGGTGTTTGGCTATTGTATCCTATACTGATAGCGCTGTGAACTTACGTTATTATTGTATTTAATTGACTTTATAATGACTGAAAAGCGTACAAGTGAGAGTGCTGGTGGTGCTCCAAAGAAAAGGAGACAGGCAATTACTTTTGAGATGAAAATGAAGATAATAATGCAGCATGAGAATGGAAAAACTAGCAACAATCTCACTTGACCTAGGTTTCTCGCACTCTACCATATCCACTATTCTGAAGGACAAGGAATGTATTCGTGATGTAGTGAAAGGAACAACATCTATAAAGGGAACTACGATTTCGAGGAAAAGACGAGGACCTATTCACGATATGGAAAAATTATTGGTGATATGGATAGAAGACCAGATACGGAAGCGTGTACCCTTACAGGCTAAAGCAAGAAGCCTGTTCCAAAGCCTGAAGGAGCAGGCAGGAGATGAATGTGAGCAAACCTTTACAGTAAGTCATGGTTGGTTTAATAGATTTAAAAAACGCTACAGTCTACACAATGTTAAGGTGGGTGGAGAGGCAGCTAGTGCTGATGTTGGTGCTGCCGAAACTTTTAAGGAGTAGTTAGGTCATGTGATTGTGGAAGGGAATTATTTGCCTGAGCAAATATTCAATGTGGATGACACTGGATTATTGTGGAAGCGCATGCCTGAGCGGACATACATCCACAAAGAGGCGAAAGCAATGCCAGGATTCAAGGCATTCAAGGACAGAATTACACTTTTGTTGGGGGGGAAATGTTGCTGATTTCAAGCTAACGCCCTTCATGATCTATCATTCAGAGAACCCCAGGGCTTTTAAACATGTCAGCAAGCATGCACTGCCAGTGTTTTATGGCAGTAATAAGAAAGCATGGATGACCTTAGCACTGTTTGAGGATTGGTTCATGACTTGTTTCATTCCACGAGCCAAGGAGTATTGTCTGCAACAACGGATTCCATTCAAGATATTGCTGATTTTGGATAATGCTCTGGGACACCCACCACACCTGAACGACATGCACCCTGATGTTAAGGTAGTGTACATTCCACCTAACACTACCTCTGTCATCCAACCCTTCGCTCAGGCTGCTATTGCTGCCCTTAAAGCGTATTATTTACGCACGACCTTCGCTCAGGCTGTTGCTGCTACTGAAGGTGAGAAAACTCTCCAAGTTTTGGAATGAGTACAACGTTTTGTCACGTATAAAGAACGTTAGTGCAGCATGGGATCAGGTTACAAAACATTGCATGAATGGAATATGGAAGAAAGTCCTGAAAAGATATGTGAACAGTTTTAGAGGATTTGATAAAAATGAAGTTATTTCGGATATTAGTAACAAGATAGTGGAGTTAGGTAAACAGCTGGAGTTAGAAATTGGTAATGAAGATGTTGAACAGTTGGTTGAAAGTGTAGCAGAAGAGCTCAGTAATGAAGATCTCATCGAACTGGAAGCTCACAAAGATGCAGAGGAAGAAGCCAGTCTAAATGTAGAAGAAGGACCTGCACCCCCCAAAAAGTTTTCAGTGAAGCAAATGGCAGAGGCATTTGCTACAATTAATAAAGGAATGCAAATGTTTGATGGCATGGATCAAAATTATGAGCGTTATGCCAAAGTTGACAGAATGATCCTAGATGCACTTGCTTGCTACAGAGAAATTTATAATGAAAAGAAAAAACAAACTGTTCAGTCTAAATTGGACATCTATTTTAAGAAGTCCCCCAGTGCTGTCTCCTCACGCACCACCAGTGTTGCCTCTTCACTCCCTCAAGATGATCCAATACCTTCAACCAGCAAGTTTCCACAGTACATAAACCTGTCTGAAGAAAGCGACATTGATGACCCACCCAGCCCTGTCTCCTCCTCTGCTTCTTCCAGTTAATGTAGTCTCCATGTATCATTAGAAAATTATGGGGGCCCCGTGTGCATTCAGCTGACCTACATTAAAGGTAAGCGCTCAGTCACACTGTATCCATTCCTCATTATTTATTACTTTTGCTGTACTGTATTAATTCATCTTTATTTATTACTTTTACTGTACTGTATTTCATTGTAGTTTTTTTTTTTTATTTATTTATTTATTAATTTTTTTTTTTTTTGAAAATTTGTTTTATCTATGTCGGACTTACGACCATTCCGACTTACGACCTGGATTTGGGTCCCTAACCCCGTCGTAAGTTGGGGAGCACCTGTATAGTAATATGTATATATATATATATATATATATATATATATATACATATATATATATATATATATATATGTATATATATATATATATATATATATATATATATATATATATATATATATATATATATATATATATATATATATATATATATATATATATATGTAACCGGTCGGAATTCACTGGACTTTAATTTCTCACTTGACTTGGGGTTTATTTAAAATTAATAGATGGTAATGGCAGTGGAAGCGCCCCTTTGAGAAAAATCCGGAACCAGCACAAGAACACTTAAAACTACTAAACAAAATAAATTGTCCGTGACCCGTGGAAGGATAGCATCTGTGACTGGGATGAATGAGACACACTGTTACATTTAGACACTTATATTCCCTCCAACACTACAAACACAATCCAATAATGGTACACCAATATGCGCACCTCTTAACTTGAACTTAAAACACTACTCTGGGGAATAAAAGTTATACATGATATAAAAATTATTAGAACCTCAGGCAACAATAAATTTGAAGTATTAAGAACTGTTCCGTGCACACATGAAACAGGCCTTAAAGGCTTTCACACAATAATATCAGTCACTTAGGTACCAAAAAAAGATATTAACTACTCTACAATGAATAGGCCTTAAGGGCACTCAACAAAATTATATGTCACTGAGGAATGGTAATAAAAATGAGAAATTAAATACTCTACAATGAATAGGCCTTAAGGGCACTCAACAAAATTATATCAGTCACTGAGGAAATGGTAATAAAACATGAAATTAAATACTCTACAATGAATAGGCCTTAAGGGCACTCAACAAAATTATAGCACCCCAACAGATGCACACTTCCTAACCTAACCTAACCACTACTCTGGGGAACAAGGTTATACCTGAGATCAGAATTATGAAGAACAATCAGAGGCATTAAAAGAATCAAATCACAGTATCACTCTGGTTCCACTTGATGGCACAAACATTCAAAACAATATTATCAAAATTATCTAGAAACTATTAAATTACACCCGTAATAAGGGAGGGAAAATGTTCCTCCAGGTATCTCCTAGAGACCTAGACTCACGGTCTCAGTGTGTGACCATTAGTCTACTCAGATAGCCTCAGTGTACTCCCAGTGCGTCCATAAAGCGGACGGGAGTGAGCCAATCAGACCTTGTACAGTTGAGAGAAGCTTTAGCGTCCCGTGTCGTTTAGTTGTCGGGAGCACTCGTTCACTCAAGAGATCCTTTGCTACCCCGCTAAACAGTGACAGGCCTACTTTGATCGGTCCAATGGCGACAATCGCCACCCTCAATCCTCAACGGCAGTCTCAAAGGGCAGTCAATCTCAGGTCAACTCCAGTCAACTTCAGTCAAGTGGGTTCTCACGGAAACCCTGAAATGAACTCACTGTTAGCTCTAGTTTACTTTATCACTGCCCTATCTAACCCTGTCTGAGATCGAATGAGACTTACTTGTTATACTGCAATATTTCAGCACAGGTGACTAGGCCACGTGACTATTTCTGGGACAGACGCGCAGGGACGTCTTGTTCGTGTGAGTGCTATCCGGGACTGAGAGAGAGCCCGCTTCGTGTCCTCTCAAGGCGTTAGCTTAGGCCTACGTGACCTATTTTCCGCCTAACTAATAACTCCTTGGGACACCCTTTAACATTATTCAGACTGCTAAACGATCTATAATAATTTCAAATTCAATAATAGTCCCTTAACTTCATGAATCGCATCATTATTAATCCGGTAAATTACATTTAATATCATATAGGCCTAGTTCCGCAATCTCCCACTATGTGCGGGGAGCGCTCTCTTCCCTCAGACGACCTTGAACGCTCAGTACCGCTAATGGCGGGGCATTCGAAATTACTCTGAAATTTCTGAATATTACAATCGACCCCCCTAAAAAAGACAGCACTGTCCTCATGTGCTGAGAAGACCATTCATACGACCCCCCTAAAATTTGTTCTAAGAAACTGCATCTTACCCCTTTTGCTAAACGCAGCATTCCCGTCTTCTCTTCTCTCCTTTTCTCTCCCGCTAACACTCGACCCCCCTAAAGAAAAAACAGCACTGCCCTCATGTGCTGAGAGAACAACTTAGAACCCACCTTCAACTCTGTACTATTCCACTCGCAGCCAGCAACTCCATTTCTTCCCCATTTCTTCCTAGCCCAACTCAAACCAACCAGAACATCACGCTCCCCTTTTGCCTGGCCCTTAACTAGAGAACCAATGTCAAAATTAATACCAGCCCAAAACAAACATGCTCTCCTTTGGCCTGGCCCTTGAACTAAGAGGAACCAGTGTCCAAACAATACTCAGTCCAAAACAAACATGCTCTCCTTTGCCTGGCCCTTGAGCTAAGAGGAACCAGTGTCAAACCAATACTCAGTCCAAAACAAACATGCTCTCCTTTTGCCTGATCCTTGAACTAAGAGGAACCAGTGTCAAAAAAATACTCAGTCCACGTCTCCGAACCTCATGCCGGCAGACCAACCCCCCGACAATGTACCAGTCCATATTAGTGAGGCCCTGGACATTACAACCGTACTCTCAATCCCGCTCATGACAGCAACTCAATCCCGCTCATGACAGCAACTCAATCCCGCTCATGACAGCAACCACTACTCAACGCACATCTCTGACCTAACCATCTCTCCAATCCCCCCTGCCCTACTCACAACTCCTCCAACTCACCCTCGACAACCTGCCCCTTCTCCTTACCCTGCAACCTAAACTGTAATTTGTCGGCTTCGTCTTTCAGTTGCAGGCTCGATCGACCTCTCTGAACTACTTCTCCATCTCGCTCATCTGGAGTGGGGGCTCCTCGTCTTCCTCCTCAGATTCATCCATCGCTGGGTCTCCCGGATGCCTTAGGGTTGGAGCAGCCTTCAAGTTGCTCCGGCTTTCCACTCTCGCTTCCAGGTCTGCTTCCCCACTGGGCTCAATGCGATATAAACCAGGCCTTGGATTTAGGACCTCAACAATGTGCCATCTCGTATCAAACCAATGGTTTTGCAGCTTACACCGGCCTATTTTTACATTGTTCCTCAGCAAAACCTCCTGGCCCACTTCCCAGCTACTCTCGTGGGCTTTCTCTTCTCTTTTTCTTCTATTTACTTCCTTGCGTCTCCGAACATTGATCTCCACTGCTTCCTGCAATCTTCGTTGCCGGTCTCTAATCACCATCACCCACTCGTCTACCGGCTCTGGGTCTACTTCCGGCCTAAGGTCAAACGGCAGGTTTGGTTCTCTCCCGTAAAACAACAGGAATGGGGAAAACCCTGTCGTGGCATGCGGAGTCGCGTTGTATTGTGACACCACTGCCGGCAGATGCTCTGGCCACCTATTCTTTTCCTCTGCCTCGAGGGTGGCCAGCAGACCGTGCAGGGTTCGATTGAACCGTTCCACCATGCCATTTCCCTGTGGGTGATATGCTGACGTCCTTATTTTCTTCACCCCAAAGGTGGCACAAGTTTGTCGGACCAATGCACTGCCAAAATTCCTCCCCTGATCGGTCAACAGTCGCTCAGGTGCACCCACTGCCAGGAAGATTCGATTCACCAGGATCTTTGCAATCGTCGCGGCTTTCTGGTCTTTGGTGGGAAAGGCCCAAGTGTAACGACTGTATATGTCAACCATTATCAGGACATTCTCCAATCCTTGCCGCTTGTCCAGCAAGGTGAAATCTGCGGCCAGTGTCTCTAATGGTTTGGCAGCTTCAATCGTCCCTACATGCAGTTGGGGTTTCGGCGCTTCATCTTTTGCTACTCCACACCTCTCGCAGCTGGCTATGTAGTCTCGCACTGTTTCTCCCATGCCTGACCAGAACCCTCGCTCCTGCACCAGCGACAGGGTGCGATCTCGCCCCTGGTGGCCAAACTCGTCGTGGCAGGCTCTAGTCAAAGCCTCCTGCAAGTTTGGAGTTAACACTGGCACCTCCCTCCATAGATTCTTCCCTTCGGGTCTTCTATGCCAGACAACATCTTCTCTTACGATCAGGGATTTCCTAGCTCGGTACATCTTGCGGAAATCATCATTTTGGAGCTCTACCTGTACCTCATCCTCCGGCAGCTCTCCCACCAACCATCTTCGCAGTTTTGTCATATAGTCCATGCCTTCTTGCTCCTTACGCAGCCCATCCATCGTCCACAGTTCCTTCCTTCCTGCCCCGTTCTCCTCTAGTACATGCATCGCTGTATACTCTTCTTCACTATCTTCCTCCTGTTCCGCCGGGATTCTAGATAGAGTATCCGCCACAATGTTGTTCTTCCCCGGCTTGTACTCTATAGTAAAGTTAAACTGCTCGAGATCCGCATTCCACCTACTTTCCACGGCACCTAGTTTAGCCTTCTCCCGGTGACTGAGTGGGTTGTTATCTGTATAGACTGTGAAATGTTTCCCTGCCAAATAATCCCTGAATTTATCCACGACTGCCCATTTGAGTGCTAACATCTCTAACTTACGAGAACTATAGTTGTTCATGTTACGTTCTGATTTCCTCAGGCCCCGACTCGCATAGCACACCGGATGCAGCCTGCCATCCTTCCGCTGGGACAGCACCGCACCTAGCCCACGAAAACTTGCATCTGTTTCTAATATAAACTCCTGAGTGAAATCTGGGCAAGCCAACACTGGTGTCTGCGTCACCTTGTCTTTCAGCTCCTCAAAAGCCTGTTGCTGTTCCTCTCTCCATTCACTATCTACCCGATCCTTAGATTTCCCATGCATCAACGCATGCAGTGGAGCAGCTATTTGGGCAAACCCTTTAACAAATTTCCTATAAAATGATGTGAACCCTACAAAAGACCGCACATCTTTCACCGTCTGAGGGACTGGCCAATCTCTTACTACCCTAATCTTCTCAGGATCAGCTGTGATGCCTTCAGCTGACACCTGATATCCTAAATAACTTACTTTTGAAGCCATTATTTCACACTTTTTAGGTTTAAATCTTAAGTTATTCTCCCTCATCCTGCAAAATAATTCCCTCAATCTGACTATATGTTGATCTATTGTACTTGAAAACACCATCACATCATCAAGGTATACAAGCAACGAGGAGAAGATCTTATCCCCTAAAATCCGCTCCATGTATCTCTGAAAGGTTCCCGGACTATTTGACAATCCCATAGGCAGTCGCCTGTACTCAAAGTGTCCGAAGCTTGTGCTGAAGGCAGTCTTTGGACGGTCTGAAGGTTTTACTTCTATCTGGTGATATCCCGCCGCCAGATCAAACGTTGAGAAAAACTGGGCCCCCGTCAGAGATTCTAGAGTTTCATTTATCCTAGGCAGAGGAAACGCATCGCGTACCGTGACCTTATTTAAGTCACGATAGTCAATGCACAACCTCAGCGTCCCGTCCTTTTTCCTCACTACTACAATGGCGGCAGAGTACGGACTCTCACTATGCTGAATTACTCCCTGATCTAACAGCTGGCTAATGTGCTGCTTCACCTCTGGTACCTGGTTTGGAGGGATCCTCCGATATGGCACCCTAACTGGCCTGTCTGTAGTCACTGGGATCTCATGCTGAACCCCAATAGCCTTTCCTATGGGCTGGCCCTCTTCTTCAAAAATATCACTAAACTCTTCTATTAAACACCTAACTGCACTCTCTTGTCCCTCATTCATTTCCTCCGTGTGCACTTTGGCCTCCGTACGGGCATCCGGTTGCACTGTTCTCACATGCACCTCTTCCCTGATGTCTTCCTCGACTTCCGTCCCCGAAGCCACTTTCCCAATCCGCCAATTGCCCCTCAAGCTCGTACGACTATCAGACAGATTTGCCACCAACACCTGGGTCATGCCTCTAACCACTCTTACAGCTGTCGGCAACACTATCACACCCTCAGGCATCCAACCTTCATCCTCTATTGTTAGAGGTTCAATCACTACTTCTTTGTTAGCTACCTGGCTTAATGAGGGAATACATACTGACAGCAACCGAGTACTCCGGGGAGGAATGGTTGGTCTTTCCTTCCTCTCTGTCATACAATACCCCAAGCTGATGGCCTCTATTGCACATAACTGCCTAACCTCATGCAAGCAATTTTCCCACTGAGCGGTGCTCCTGGCTTCCCTGCACAAGTGATACATGTGCGGCCAGATCTCCGCAACCTCCCCCAGCACATTCATCCCCAACAACCCGACATGAGCTTGCCCCTTACCCTGGGTCTCAATCCCTGGACAAACCAACATCCCCACATCAGTGACTTCCACCCCACATACGACCATAGTCACCCGAATACACCCCACACACGGCACTGGAAACCCTGACGCCCCTTTTACCCTTATTCGAGTGGGCTGCAACACCACGCCTGCAGGCTCCAGCTCCCGACGGTAGAAAAGTTCATCAATTAGCGACACTTCTGCCCCAGTATCTGCTAAACCCCACATTTCACGACCCGCTACCAGCACCGAGACCTTAGGACACTCTGCTTTCAGCCTTAAGGTACCTTCTGTTGTGATTAAATTTGTCATGCGAACCACGCTTGACCATGGGTCCGCTCTCTCTTGGCTCATAACATCGCCGGTAGAATCTATTGGTGAGGCCAGGAACGGTTGGCGGGGACTGCCTGGCCTTGGCCATTTCCCGACCGCCAGTTCCGATTGTTATTTCCAACTCGATACTGGCCATTGGCCACGTATCCCCTTGGGACACTCTCTCCTGGTCTGGACCCGTTTGTGCAATTGAAACTGAAATGGCCCTCTTGTCCACACGCATAGCACCTCGGGGGAATCGAGCCTCCAGTCTGCGGCTCGTTCTCTCTTCCTTTAGTCAGCAGTACCTCCCTCAAAGCTTCTCGTTTTTGTTCCGCCTCTCTCAGCCCCGTGATCCACTCGTCTAGACTATGGTGAGGATACTTCTTGATCTCATCCACTAACCACATACGGCTTTGTTCCTCCTTGAGCCCCCGAGTGATTGCATCTCCCAACAGGGCCTTATCATATTTATGATCATGGTGGTTCAACTCATCGTTTAAATCTAGCATAGCGTCATAATATTCAAGAAGCGTTTCGTTGCTCCCTTGTTTCCGCGTCATCACCTTCTGAATGGCGTCGTACGTGGCCGTCGGTCCGCCATATTGCTGCTTCAAATAACAAGTTAACTCATCTACGGTTTCCCAGTCTCTGCGTGCGTTGTATACGCGATCTGCCGCAGGCCCCGCAAGATGCCTTATTATGAATTGGATTCGACTGACTTCGTCTCCGTCTAACAGCTTGAGGGTTCGGTCAACCTCTCTTAACCACTTTCCTACCTCTATTCCTGGCCTACCGTCGAACTTAGACATGGTCAACCCGGCCCCGAGACTAGTTCCCTCTCTACTATTGTGTCTCCTCATCTCCCACATTGTCTCATCGTGCTGTATTTTATACTGTGTCTTTACCCTATCTAGTGCATCCCCCAACAGAGCTATGTGTTGTTGGTGTTCCGTCTCTAACTGTTGCAATTGTGTGTGGTACTCCCCCCTTAACTGTTGTACATATACTCCATACTCCCCCCTGATTTGGTTCACCCATGCCTGACATTCCCCATTGATCTTCCCTTCTAACTGTTCCAATCGCTCCTGGTACTCACCCCGGATTTTCCCCTCTAGCTTCCCAATACGTTCCACGAACTCTTCTCTCAACTGCACCGTCAACCACAACAACCCCATTCCCACGGCGAGCATGAGTAGAGTTGGGGTCACACTCTCTACCGTTTCCATCCACTCCATGATTACGCTCATTATCCCAACCACAGAACTATCAGTCACGACATAAAATTAACTACGCTCTGCTACCATTTGTAACCGGTCGGAATTCACTGGACTTTAATTTCTCACTTGACTTGGGGTTTATTTAAAATTAATAGATGGTAATGGCAGTGGAAGCGCCCCTTTGAGAAAAATCCGGAACCAGCACAAGAACACTTAAAACTACTAAACAAAATAAATTGTCCGTGACCCGTGGAAGGATAGCATCTGTGACTGGGATGAATGAGACACACTGTTACATTTAGACACTTATATTCCCTCCAACACTACAAACACAATCCAATAATGGTACACCAATATGCGCACCTCTTAACTTGAACTTAAAACACTACTCTGGGGAATAAAAGTTATACATGATATAAAAATTATTAGAACCTCAGGCAACAATAAATTTGAAGTATTAAGAACTGTTCCGTGCACACATGAAACAGGCCTTAAAGGCTTTCACACAATAATATCAGTCACTTAGGTACCAAAAAAAGATATTAACTACTCTACAATGAATAGGCCTTAAGGGCACTCAACAAAATTATATGTCACTGAGGAATGGTAATAAAAATGAGAAATTAAATACTCTACAATGAATAGGCCTTAAGGGCACTCAACAAAATTATATCAGTCACTGAGGAAATGGTAATAAAACATGAAATTAAATACTCTACAATGAATAGGCCTTAAGGGCACTCAACAAAATTATAGCACCCCAACAGATGCACACTTCCTAACCTAACCTAACCACTACTCTGGGGAACAAGGTTATACCTGAGATCAGAATTATGAAGAACAATCAGAGGCATTAAAAGAATCAAATCACAGTATCACTCTGGTTCCACTTGATGGCACAAACATTCAAAACAATATTATCAAAATTATCTAGAAACTATTAAATTACACCCGTAATAAGGGAGGGAAAATGTTCCTCCAGGTATCTCCTAGAGGCCTAGACTCACAGTCTCAGTGTGTGACCATTAGTCTACTCAGATAGCCTCAGTGTACTCCCAGTGCGTCCATAAAGCGGACGGGAGTGAGCCAATCAGACCTTGTACAGTTGAGAGAAGCTTTAGCGTCCCGTGTCGTTTAGTTGTCGGGAGCACTCGTTCACTCAAGAGATCCTTTGCTACCCCGCTAAACAGTGACAGGCCTACTTTGATCGGTCCAATGGCGACAATCGCCACCCTCAATCCTCAACGGCAGTCTCAAAGGGCAGTCAATCTCAGGTCAACTCCAGTCAACTTCAGTCAAGTGGGTTCTCACGGAAACCCTGAAATGAACTCACTGTTAGCTCTAGTTTACTTTATCACTGCCCTATCTAACCCTGTCTGAGATCGAATGAGACTTACTTGTTATACTGCAATATTTCAGCACAGGTGACTAGGCCACGTGACTATTTCTGGGACAGACGCGCAGGGACGTCTTGTTCGTGTGAGTGCTATCCGGGACTGAGAGAGAGCCCGCTTCGTGTCCTCTCAAGGCGTTAGCTTAGGCCTACGTGACCTATTTTCCGCCTAACTAATAACTCCTTGGGACACCCTTTAACATTATTCAGACTGCTAAACGATCTATAATAATTTCAAATTCAATAATAGTCCCTTAACTTCATGAATCGCATCATTATTAATCCGATAAATTACATTTAATATCATATAGGCCTAGTTCCGCAATCTCCCACTATGTGCGGGGAGCGCTCTCTTCCCTCAGACGACCTTGAACGCTCAGTACCGCTAATGGCGGGGCATTCGAAATTACTCTGAAATTTCTGAATATTACATATATATATATATATATATATATATATATATATATATATATATATATATATATATATATATATATATATATATATATATATATATATATATATATATATATATATGTAACCGGTCGGAATTTACTGGACTTTAATTTCTCACTTGACTTGGGGTTTATTTAAAATTAATAGATGGTAATGGCAGTGGAAGCGCCCTTTGAGAAAAATCCCGAACCAGCACAAGAACACTTAAATCTACTAAACAAAATAAATTGTCCGTGACCCGTGGAAGGATAGCGTCTGTGACTGGGATGAATGAGACACACTATTAAATTTAGACACTTATATTCCCTCCAACACTACAAACACAATCAAATAATGGTACACCAATATGCGCACCTCTTAACTTAAACTTAAAACACTACTCTGGGGAATAATAGTTATACATGATATAGAAATTATTAGAAACTCAGGCAACAATAAATTTGGAGTATTAAGAAATGTTGCTTGCACACATGAACAGGCCTTAAGGGCTCTCACAAAATAATATCAGTCACTGAGGAAATGGTAATAGAAATAAGAAATTAAATACTCTACAATGAATAGGCCTTAAGGGCTTTCAGCAAAATAATATCAGTCACTGAGGAAATGGTGATAAAATTTAAGAAATTAAATATTCTACAATGAATAGGCCTTAAGGGCTTTCAGCAAAATAATATCAGTCACTGAGGAAATGGTAATAAAATTAAAGAAATTAAATACTCTACAATGAATAGGCCTTAAGGGCTTTCAGCAAAATAATATCAGTCACTGAGGAAATGGTAATAAAATTTAAGAAATTAAATACTCTACAATGAATAGGCCTTAAGGGCACTCAACAAAATTATAGCACCCCAACAGATGCACACTTCCTAACCTAACCTAACCACTACTCTGGGGAACAAGGTTATACCTGAGATCAGAATTATGAAGAACAATTAGAGGCATTAAAAGAATCAAATCACAGTATCACTCTGGTTCCACTTAATGGCACAAACATTCAAAACAATATTATCAAAATTATTTAGAAACTATTAAACTACACACGTCAAGATAATATCAGTCTGAGGAATGGTGTTAACTACACCCGTAATAAGGGAGGGAAAATGTTCCTCTAGGTATCTCCTAGAGACCTAGACTCACGGTCTCAGTGTGTGACCATTAGTTTACTCAGATAGCCTCAGTGTACTCCCAGTGCGTCCATAAAGCGGAAGGGAGTGAGCCAATCAGACCTTGTACAGTTGAGAGAAATTTTAGCTTCCCGTTAGCAAGAGGGTTTCACTAGCTGCTCGGGACATATGGGGTTGTGCACCGGAGTGGTAAGAACTGATCACCCACGGCTGATGCTGGTCCCGTGTCGTTTTAGTTGTCGGGAGCACTTGTTCACTCAAGAGATCCTTTGCTACCCCGCTAAACAGTGACAGGCCTACACTGATCGGTCCAATGGCGACAATCGCCACCCTCAATCATCAACGGCAGTCTCAAACGGCAGTCAATCTCTCGCAGTCAACTCCGGTCAACTCCAGTCAAGTGGGTTCTGACGGAAACCCTGAAATGAACTCACTGTTAGCTCTAGTTTACTTTATCACTGCCCTATCTAACCCTGTCTGAGATCGAATGAGACTTACTTGTTATACTGCAATAACGCAGCACAGGTGACTAGGCCACGTGACTATTTCTGTGACGGACGCACAGGAACGTCTTGTCTGTGTGAATGCTCTCCGGGAGTGGGGCCTGGCCAGCGTCGCGTTTCCTCAAGGCGTTAGCTTAGGTCTACGTGACATATTTTCCGCCTAACTAATAACTCCTTGGGACACCCGTAACATTATTCAGACTGATAAACGATCTATAATAATTTCAAATTCAATAATAGTCCCTTACTTCATGAATCGCATCATTATTAATTCGGTGAATTACATTTAATATCATATAGGCCTAGTTCCACCATCTCTCGCTGTGAGCAGGAAGCGCTCTCTCCCCTCAGATGACCTTGAACGCTCAGTATCGCTAATGGCGGGGCATTTGAAATTACTCTGAAATTTCTGAATATTATATATATATATATATATATATATATATATATATATATATATATATATATATATATATATATATATATATATATATACACACAATATTACCCCGCTTAACGCGGTTTCGCTTAGCGCGTTTTACCGTATACGCTGTGCCTCGCCAGAACCTAACTTTCACTTAACACGGGTTTTTTCCACATATACCGGTGAGTGTCCGGCTGGAGAGCTATTTTTAGATTCGCCCCACCCCCCACCCGCCACCCTGCCTGACTGCCTGTTTTAGCTCATAAATTTCATAAAAATTACCCGGCCAGAATATAATTTACATTGCTGGAATTCTTACAATATGATGATCATTTTGAATATAAACATCATAGATTTTGCATAAGACATACAAATTTTAGATATAATGTTTACTCTGAGTAAATATGTTATTTTTTGTGCAAAATATATGACATTTGTATTCAAAATATTCCTGGTCTTACAAGGAATCCAGCAATGTCAATTATATTATCCTAACCTTAGTTTGAGGTATTATTTATTACTAAAAAGGTAAATATTCTGGTTTTCCCACACATCTGGTAGGGACAAGGTTGGTGGGGAGTGGGGGGGGAGGAAGGGACCGACCGACCATCTGTTACTGTGTGAAGAATATTTTTTTTTTTTATTAACTGAAGATATTTGTTTTAGCTCATAAAATTCATACAAATTACCCGGTCAGAATATAATTTACATTGCTGGAATTCTTACAATTTGGTGATCATTTTGAATATAAATATCAGATTTTGCATTAGACATACAAATTTTAGATAGAATGTTTACTCCGAGTAAATATGTTATTTTTTGTGCAAAATATATGACATTTGTATTCAAAATATTCCTGGTCTTACAAGGAATCCAGCAATGTCAATTATATTATCCTAACTTTAATCTGAGGTATTATTTAATACAAAATGTTAAAATTTAGTTTTTTCACCCAACATCTCTTGAAGGGAGGATTGGTGGGGGGTGGGGGGAGGGTTGGGACTGACCGCGCGGTTGGAAGAGGCGGGGAGGCAAGGTGGGGTACTTTGATTGACAGATAGTGTCTTGAAGAATATTTTTTTTTTTTATTAACCGAAGATATTTGTTTTAGCTCATAAAATTCATACAAATTACCCGGCCAGAATATAATTTACATTGCTGGAATTCTTACAATTTGGTGATCATTTTGAATATAAACATCATAGATTTTGCATTAGACATACAAATTTTAGATATAATGTTTACTCTCAGTAAATATGTTATCTTTTGTGCAAAATATATGACATTTATATTCAAAATATTCCTGGTCCTACAAGGAATCCAGCAATGTCAATTTTATTATCCTAACTGTAGTTTGAGGTATTATTTATTAAAATTTAGTGGTTTCCCCCCAAAATTTCTCAGAGAGGGAAGAGCCAGCAGTGTAGTGTGAGAAGAGGGGGAGGGAGTTGAGTCCATTATTTGAATGGACATTAACTTGGCGACTGTATTTCTCTATTTCTCTTAAGTATTAATTGTGTGCATGTACCATCATAAAATTAAGATGTTATTTTTACTAGAACATAGGTATTGTGTCGGAAAAAGTGGAGTTTGGGGATCGGGCCAGTTTCTATTGGAATTAATCCCATATGTTCTGTTGTTCACTTAGCGCGGTTTTCACTTAACACGGTACCCTGTGGGTTTTATTGACCGCGTTAAGCGGGATACTACTGTATATATATATATATATATATCGTACATATATATATATATATTATACATATATATATACATATATACACACACACACACACAAGCAAATACTGTATGGTTATTTTGGTTACACTTTGCTCATTATTATATTATTATAAAATAGCAGCATTTTTCTTTCGTACGTTGTGTAGTAAAATTCTACTCTCCATATTCACAGGAACAACACCCATTGGGTGCTGTGCACCTCTTGGACTATAGTGTTCATGCCTTGGCTGACATGGGCAAACCTTTCTCCTTCACTGTGGCAAAGTTTGGAGGGATGACCCTGCACCTCGCAGCACATACAGAGGAGGCACGTAACCGCTGGGGTCAGGTCATCACACAGGCAGCAGCGGAGGCTGCTCAGGTCAGTTATGCCATAACACAAGTGGGTCGGGTAACTATTTCAGTATAGATTACAGTTACACTGGCCAGTACATTTCTGTCACTACAACAGTTTACAGTCACTACAGGCACCACACACTGATTTTGGTACACCAACTGCAGTTGCCAAAAATGTTGTTACAGTGTAATAAACATGTACTGTACTTGTATTTCAGTTAATGCAGTAATTTAGTTTTGAAAGTAAAGAACTATTTTAAGACAAAACTGTTGATACTCTGAGTTCCTAGGAATACAAAAATTACTAGACTAGATGAAGATCCTACAATGAGTTACAAAATAAAAAACAAGGTGCACCAATTATACTTATTAATAGTACAGTACAATACTGTATTACAAAATTTGCACATATAACAACTAGTAGACTTTAATCCATAAGTCAGATCACGCAATATCTTTAACACAAATTACTGTACAGTGGTCCCTCGGTTAACGAGCACAATCCGTTCTAGAAGGTTGCTCGTTAACCGAAACCATTGTTTCAATGGGATTTTGGGTAATTGGTTCCAGCTCACCGACAATTGCCTAAATTCAACAAAAGAGGTAGAAAAGTACACTTACTTTGAGGTGTGTATGTAGAAGGCTCATGAATGATGATGGGAATTAGAATGGGGGTGGAGGAGAAGGGAGAAGAGAAGGCATTGGGGTGGAAGAGAAGTCACCCCATGGTGCCATTTCACCCATAGAATTTTAGTTCTCTTGGTGTAATTCAAGATTATTTTCTTTAAATTTATGCTGCACTGCATTATATATTGTCAATATGTAAAATAAATTTCAAAATGACCAATAATTTGCTTGGAAACAGAAAAAAAGCATTTAGTTGAAGAGAGTTTCAAGCAAGGTGTTACCTCCACTAAAAAGACAGAGACTGGCGCCTGTTTGGTGTGTTGACAGGCTGGATGGTGCGTATAAAACTAGTTTCCTTACCTTCAATTATGTTCAATAATTGTTAAAATGACTCAAAAATTTAATATTAAACTTAAAATTATTGAATAGTATAAACTTCTTGATATTTACTAAAATGATAAGGAATATAAGCCCTAGAACCGATTACTGTATTGGCGGACTAATACTACAGCTGGTGGACCGCCAAATGCAAGCGAAAACATGTTGAGGTCGGCTTGTAAGAAACTCGTTAATCGAGGGATTGCTCGTTAACCGAAGTTAAGAATCTTATGGAAGGTAACTCGTTAACCGAAATCTCGTTAACCGAGGGACCACTGTATGAGAAGTGTCTTAGTAGAATATCAAACCTAGTGTTTTGGAACAGCTGTCAAGTTCTTGGCTCAATATTTTTTTCTGCTCATATACTGTAGAATTAGAGAGAAAAACTCAATCATCTGACATTATATGGTATGTTCTGCACTAATTTCTCAAAATGAGTACAGAATACCCTGTATTTCTGTTTTCTTTTGGAAAAATATATGTACTGTAGTGTAACTGTTAAACCTCACTTGATAATACTGTATTAAGGGGGAACTTACCCTCCTTGAGTTCATTTTACAAACACTGTAAAGTTAATAACAATTCTTAATGTATATTTTCATAAATTATTACCTTCCTTTATATTCCAGAGGGATGAACTGATGGAGATCTCTTCCCGTCGTGTCCAACAAGCCCCTGCATCCATAACATCTCCCGATTGTTTTGGGTTCTTGCACAAGCTAGGAGCAAGGTGGCACCAGTGGAAGAGAAGGTACTGCGTCTTGAAGGATGCCTGCCTTTACCTCTACCATGATACTGATGCCACACAAGCTATAGGTATGTGTCACAGTTATTCAGTCCTCCACACATGTCCTCCACAGCAACACATGTTCTCCACAGCAACACATGTCCACTTTAATTATACATATCTACCACAGCTACATACAGGTATGTCCACAGCTACACCTGTCCACCATAGCTACACATATCCACCACAGGTGGACTAGCGGTCCCTGGGTGACTCCGCCTATTCCCCCCCCCCCCCCCCTTTTGTGGAAAAGTAGGTTTTTTTCTCGATTTAACCCCGCGGGGGAGGGGGGGGGGGGTTACTGCCAGCATTACCCAAACCCGGGGCTTAAGGGTTAACACACTTACTAAAGGTATTAGATGTTTGGACTAAAATTCTAGAACAAGGCAGAAATATTGACAATATATACCTAGATTTTGCCAAGGTTTTTGACTGTACCCCATGAAAAGCTGAAAATCAAATTGGAAGGGTATGGGATTTGGGGAAGTGTCCTAGGGTGGATCAGAAACTTTCTGCATGACCACAAACAGTGTGTGGTGATAAGTGGTATGAAATTGTCATGCGTACCTGTGACTAGCGGGGTACATGCAAGAAGCTATACACTTCTCCATACAAATGTTAGTGGATGATGCTAAGTTATTTAGGGAAATTAAGAACCAAACAGACTGTGAAGAGTTGCAGAAAGACTCTCTTTGAGCTTCAAGAATGGTTGAGAAAATGGCTGCTAAGATTCAATGTCACAAAGTGCAAAAGGATGCACCTGGGTCACACCAATAGTTAGGAGGTGTATTATATATCCGAACGGGACGAAGAGACAATGTCGACAATGAACTTAAGTTCTCGGGCCATTGTGAGAAGGTGAATCAGGCAACAAAACTAGTAGGTCTTAGATATCTGGATGGTCTGTCACTCATCACGATCTTCAAGAGTGAGGTGCTTTCCCGTCTGGAGTATTGTCACCCCATCTGGTCTCCAAGGTATGCTAGAGACTGTCAAGTGATTAAAAAATGTCTAAAGGAGGGTCACCAGACTGTTGCCTGCTCTACAGAACCTCAGTTAGCCAGAAAGATTGGAGCGTTTGCAACTTCCTAGCTTATATACTACAGACGGGTGAGGGGCATACTAATCAAAGTGTATAAACATTTTAGAGGACACTACTCGGTCGAATATACAAACCTAAAGCTGGCGGACGTCTACCCCACAAGGGGTCACATCTCAAGGTTGAAGAAGCCACAAGTCCAGAAATCTTTGAGAGCAAACTTTTTCAGAGTGAGAATTAGATACTCTTTGAAAATTCTGCCAGTGTGTGTTGACGGCACCGAGTGTGAGCTGTTTCAAGGCTAGACTTGACCAATGCTGGAGCAGCTTCAGATACATTCAGGAGTCAGTTCACGCCCAGTTCTTGCCAACAGTGCATAAGAGATGTTGCCGACTCTCCAAGTGGCTAACTAGCCGATCAGTGGTGAAGAGGATAAAAGTAAAAAGTACATATCCACCACGGCCGCCACATATCCACCACGGCCGCCACATATCCACCACGGCCGCCACATATCCACCACGGCCGCTACATATCCACCACGGCCGCCACATATCCACCACGGCCACTACATATCCACCACGGCCACTACATATCCACCACGGCCACTGCATATCCACCACGGCCGCCACATATCCACCACGGCCACTACATATCCACCACAGCCACTACATATCCACCACAGCCACTACATATCCACCACTACATATCCACCACAGCCACTACATATCGACCACTACATATCCAATGATAAGAAAATGTGACATCATTCTCAACACTGCATCACCTGATAAACACATTAACTTAATGGAACAAGATGTTAATTGCCTATAAATATACTACATTGATAGTCAATTTGATTAAGAGATTTTATGCTCATTTTTGACATAATTGCATTTTGGTTCATTTATCATAGTTTTAAACTTGATGTTATTTCCAGTGATGTGGATTATTTTGTTTTTGAACTCCTGATTCAGTCCTTCAATGAATTTATCTTCTTAATTATCCTCATATTCATGTGGGTCATCTCCATGTTCATCTTGGTTATCCTCGCTTTATCTCGGTAATCCTTTATACATGTACAGTATTACCCCAGTGATGATCATACTGTATTTACCTCGGTGCTCCCCATTTTCTCATAACTGACCTTCACCCCCCTCCTCCCCCCCCCCCCCAGGAGTGGTTCACCTCCATGGGTACAGAGTACAGAGTACCAGCATAGGTGGGAAAAAACATGCCTTCGAACTCCTGCCACCAGAACCCAAATTTCGACACTTCTACTTTTACACAGAATCTGACAGTGACAAAAAGAGGTGAGCTGATTATAGGTAGTTTTTGAGTTGAAGCTTGTATTGTGTACCTGTCTGTTTTTTAAATATTGTAAAATTACAAAAAAAGGTGTGTGTGTGTGTGTTTGTTTGTGTGTGTGTGTGTGTGTCTGTGTGTTTGTGTTTGTATGTGTGTTATTTATTGAAAAGTTCTGAAGGCTGAAAATATACATTGGACATAAATGACACATTACATACATTGGTGGTTTAATAAAAGCCTTCATTAGAGAAAGGTAAAGGAACATGCAGATTAATGTTTACAGTGGAGGTCACGTAGAAGATCTTGTGCGCTGAGGTGTTGAACAGGAAACACGTAGTGTAGTAACTCCCTCACAGATGGTGTTATGAGGGGACTCACATGGTGTAGTACTGTAATTCCCTCACAGATGGTGCTATGAGGGGCCTGATGTGGTGTAGTAATTCCCTCACAGATTGTGTTATGAAGGGCCTCACACGGTGCAGTACTGTAATTCCCTCACAGATGGTGTTATGAGGGGCCTGATGTAGTGTAGTAATTCCCTCACAGATTGTGTTATGAAGGTCCTCACATGGTGTAGTACTGTAATTCCCTCACAGATGGTGTTATGAGGGGCCTGATGTGGTGTAGTAATTCCCTCACAGATGGTGATATGAGGGGCCCGATGTGGTGTAGTAATTCCCTCACAAATGGTGTTATGAGGGGCCTGATGTGGTGTAGTAATTCCCTCACAGATGGTGTTATGAGGGGCCCGATGTGGTGTAGTAATTCCCTCACAGATGGTGTTATGAGGGGCCTGATGTAGTGTAGTAATTCCCTCACAGATGGTGTTATGAGGGGCCTCACATGGTGTAGTACTGTAATTCCCTCACAGATGGCATGAGGAACCTAACATGATGCTGTAGCAACTCATTCACTACGTGGTGTCGTAGCATCATGGGGAGGTGTCACAGGACCTCACTCAAGTGAGTGAGGTGTGGTTCCAGGCCTCCCTATTGTGGACTGATTAACACATAGCTGGTGTTGTTGAGTCTCACAGGCAGTTATCATTGGGTACCTGGGACCTTACTGTGTGAAGGTTAGCTTGGGTATGACTCAGCTGTTACTGTTGAGTTGTTTTTCACTGACTTAAGTACTGTTCACCACTATTCAACACTGGTTCCATCCCTTTCCTAAATGAAATAGTATCTTCTGGCGAGAACTTGTTGATATTCCGGTGGGGAGGAGGGTTCAGGAGAGGGAGTTAGTATGGGCCAACATAACAGTTGACCTGGCTGCTGTCGGAGCAGCGCCAGGTACGTCTTGACCCTTCGGTGATCAAGGGTGTGTGTGTGTGTTATCTTACTGAGGCGTAATTTGTCTTAGTGTGCCTTATTGTGGGTAAAATTAGTATACAGTACATTAAATGCATCCTCTGAAAGTGTGAATTTGCTACCAGAGTTTAACAGTTAATTCATGAACAAGATTTCTGATAAACTTCCTACGTGCTCATGTTTGAAGTAATGAATGTATGTATCTTTATATAATTTACCTAAATATCTTTCTCATCAGAAATTGTCATCCCAATGATTATGAATATACTCATTTAGAAATACATTATTACTTCAGGACGAAATCGAACAGATTTGCAACAGCCAATCAGCTGTAACTCTTGAGGAGGGGGCGGGCCATCTCTTCTCAGCTGGGAAAAAGTGTCCTATAGTCTTATCAGCACAAAATTCTTGATATTTAAAAATTGATTTGTGCAAGTAAGCAAAGGTGTGGGGGTGTGAGACATTAAAACCCCAAGGTGACATCTGACCATCATGCATCACTGCAGTACATTTATATACATCATTTTATTGAAGTACAGTAGTTATAGCATAGGATGGTCCAGAATAGCAGATAATCTGCTGAATGAAGATTTAACCACAGTATGCTTGAACTATAAGGCAAATACACTTCATAGAGATTATGCACACTGGTTATTCTTTTCTGTTAGGCCATTATTGACTTTTCATTTGCTAAGCTGGATGAGAAGTCTCAACACTTACCTGTTGAAGTAAATCTGGTCACTCAACAAGTTTCAGGGTCATTCCTCTGCTCTGTGATGTCTTTAATATGTTTGGTTCCATCTCGTCCTCTAAGGCAGTATTTCGTTGGTTTTAACGTGTTCATCGGAGTTGTTGTGTGCTGGCAAATAGCAGATAGTATTGAAGAGATAGTGGGAAAATTTAAGAAATGGAAAGAAGGAATGAAACTAAAGGGTAGGAGAGTGAACGTGGTAAAAACAAAAGCAATGATTACTGTTGTGGTTGGAGAACCTGTTATTGTTAGTGGAAAATGGCCATATGCTCTCTGTAAGAAGGTTGTTGGCAGTAATTCATAATGTGCAGTGATATAAATGGCAGACTGCACGATGTAATGGGCTTTAAGTATGCTATCTGTACAAGTAATCATGTGTCCTTAGCAAGGCTGTAAAAGCCCAACTTTGGGATATATCCCTGGGTTGTCGATTAGTTCTGCAACCGGGATGACATGATCATTGTAAGAGTCAGAAGTGGCTAGAAGAAGTTTAGGGAGCTGTTGCCTTTATTGACGGCATGCGGACAGTTTCTACACTTAAAGAGAAGGTTGTATGTAGAATGCATGAGAAATGTATTCTGGTTCCCTTAATAATCTTTGCCTAATAGCTTCCATGAACTGTACAATTCTAAGATCCAGCTCTGTTTAGATACCATGGTTGTTGGATTGAAGAGGTTCAACATGTATATCACTAGGTAGTTCACCATTGTCCCTCCCCTTCATTTTTAGTGTGTTCTTCACTCTATACTTCCACCTCCATCTTGGACTTCTCCCTCTTCTATCATTCACCTCTGAATTATACAATCTTATTTCCATTTGGCTATGTCCCAAGTGCGAGCGTCCTGCAGCATCGAGAGGCAAGGGCGTACAGGCGCGACCTACTTTCCAAAGCAAACTGTGTCTACGCAGCTCAAATGTTTGCTGGTACTTTTAAAGAATAATGCTTTTCAACGTGTGGTACCTGCAGAGGTACCCAGGGAAAAATCATCCCATATATCAGAGGAGGATGGATGTAGGCGAATTTCACCATCTCCATAAGGAACTTCAACAAAGTCCTAAGAAGTTTCACGAGTACATCAGAATGTACTGTATTCTGATTAGGGACGAGGCCTACTCACTCTGTATATTTGTTGAAACAAAGAAAAAAGAAATTTGATTCCAGATTTTCACATGCCAGGATAACACAGCACCCTCTGAAATAAACAATGCTTCACATTCTTCTACAAACAGTGTGAGAGAAACATTTTCCAGCTACTTTAATAGTCCACAAGGATCTATTTCTTGGCAAGATCATGCTGTTAACAGTGGAAAATTAATGTGTAGCTTTATTTAGTTTTGGTGTAGAATGTGAGGACTTGCCTGGATTCGGCAAGACGCTCGCACATGGGACATAGCCCTAAAGTATTTGACTATTTGGTAATTTAAATTAATTTACATTACCTTTTGCAGATGGTTGGCAGCCTTAGAATACTCCATTGACAGATGGATCAAAGTGGGCTGATTGGTGTTTTCCTAGAAGCAGGGAGAACTGGGATGTGGTCTAGTCAGAAGGTTTTGAGTCTTCAATATAACTTGAAAGTGACTTCAAATTTTATGCCACTGAGGCTGCTAACTGGAAGAGTGGTTGAGCAAGGACATCACTTATTGTAAGAGTGGTTGAACAAGGGCATCACTTACTGTAAGAGTGGTTGAACAAGGGCATCACTTAATGGGTTGAGAAGGACATCACTTACTGGAAGATTGATTGAACAGGGACATCACTTGAGGTTGATCTGCTTTGTATAGTAAAAATGTGATATTGTCAGAAGGAACGAGTCAATCAAAGACCCTCACATAGAAATGGCTTACTCGGATACTTTGCAAAGGGATTTTCAGCACTCAATCAAACAGTCAAGAAATGAAATAGCTTTTTAAACTTATATTTAAGGCTCAAAGTTTCCAGTGTTATCACATCAATCAGCAATACAAGAGATAGTCATATATATAGACCAGGATAGCAAAAAATATGCTTGGTGTATTTTTCTTAACAAAGACAATATTATGGACTTGTTGTTTAAGTTTGGTAAGATATTTTTTAGTTTAGAATACTGCCATAGGTTAGTGCTGAGGGTTGTTCATAACAAGATTCAATAGGCCAGGATGTGACGAGAACTGTGTAAATTGTATTGAAATTTCAAAATGAACTTTCACGCCCTAATCAGTTACCCTTATTTATTTTGTTCTGTGGATAAAGAGGTATTCTGTACAGTACATGGATTTGTTATCTCTGAAACTGATGATTAATGTTATAATTATTTTTAATTGATTTCAAAGAAGTCAACGGTCACTCACTGTAAAAAAAACAATATTTTAGTACATTATGTTTTGATGATCATTAATTAACCTTTACTTGACCAAGATCTTTTTTAAAACTCACCTGTGAAACCCTCAACATGTACAGTCGCGGAGTCTTCCACGTTGAACACCCAGCCAGACAACCAGAGCGGTAGAATCGGCTGACGATCTGGTAACTGTGTGTGTGGGAGGGAGAGGGGTGAGTTCTTGAGTTGTGTAATATGATCATATTTTATTTTATACTTTACAAAGTAATGGAAGTACTAGAAGGGATTATTAAATTTAGGAATACGTTTTTCCAGTAGTATTACAGTGTTGATTTTTTGCACTGAATGGCCAGAGAAACACGCGATCTTAACCTTTCCGCACCAATTCTTAATAAGAATAGTGTGGGAGAACAGGTGCCAGTCAATGGTTGATACTAACCAAATATTTAGTTATAATACCCATTCTTATAAGACTTATTTTTAGAGGATAAAAGTATTGCAATAAAAAAGTATGGGAAGTTGTATTACGTGAAATGAAACAAGTAGTCATTGTTATCATAATGAAAAATAAAAGTCACTTATTATTAATGAGAAAATTAGGTATAAAAAATATTATTAAATTTTTTCACTCAGAAGTATGAGAGATGACCTAGTGAAAGCGAAGCTCATGAGAGGTGGCTAGATTTTTGCTTCACAAAGGCTGTCCTAATAAGTGGTGATATGAGGTTGGAATTGGGCATCAGAAATCATTGACAGAGGAACACCGTGCCATCAGACTCGTCTTGGTTTGTCAGCATTTGGCACTGGACTACTGGAAAAGGCTTGTTTTCACTGAGGTAAATTCTTTACCCACTTTCTTAATTGATAAAGGCATTACGCACTTACACGTCATTGGCAACTACTTGTCAGTATCTTTTGTAGCACCATACCACAAGACTCACCATATTAAAGCAATAAATGTAAAGAGGTCACTTTGGTTTACCAGGTGTGAGGCTAGGTCGAAACGTGACTTACGACAGCATATGGTAAAAACATAATCATGCCGAAGGGCTAAACTTTTGGTGCGCTCTACCTTGTGGTAGGGGGCTCTCATAATTTTTCACAAGTTATATTTAATCTTCGGACAAAACCGCAACACGTTTTTTGTCTTTGTTTGCACATATAAGAGCAGTTGAATCACCTAAAAATATGTATCAGCTTAAAGTTATACAGTATGTCGGATTTGGAAAATAATTATAACTACGAAATTGGTCGACATCAATCATTGACTGGCACCTGTTTTCCCATACTGCCTTTACCCGAGGAATGGTAGCAGTATGCAGGAAGGTAAAGGTTACGTGTTTCTCTGGCTTTGGAGACTTAGATAAGAGATAACCAATTACACCCCAATAAATCAAACAACGTAATGCTGCTGTAAATACATATTCCTATACCATAATCACCTTTTCCACTTCCATCACTCTTTTGTGTGCTAAATAATATAAGACTATATTATGCAATATGGAACTCAAGTACTCCCCCATCTTATCCCCCCTCCCCCTCCTCTCCACCCCTGCGAACACACACACACACACACACACACAGTTACCTGATTGTCAGACACACAGTTACCAGATTGTCAGCTCTCTGGTCGTCTGGTTGGGTGTTCAACGTGGAAGAGTTCGAGACTGCACTTGACTCGCTGATTTTAAAATTCTATCTGCAATTATTAACTAAATTCATAAATTTTCAGTTGTTGAGGTTACTTTTTTCCTTCCCCTGAGATATAGGTGTTTTTCCCCACACCCCATGATGTATGCACCGTATCCTGTATCGGGACTCGGGTCTTACATGGTTACTATGCATAGTTTTGCAATTAATGTCCACCTATGGATAATATACTGTTATATAATGTACAGAAAAAGTGCATTTTATATCTACACATGAATGTGTATGCCTTGAGTACTCTGCGCACAAACATATTGTGGGAGCCAGGAGCACTGCGTCACACATTTTTGCATGTATATTTTGTCAGTTTGGTGATGAATGTTAATAACTTCATCAAGAGCACTTGACAGAAATCATTCTAGTCAATTATGTTGATATTGAAAAGTAGCTCATCTTTTTCTCTTTGAATTGATACGTGACTTTACATGACATGTAGAGTGACCCATAAGGAAATATTTTTATGGCCATATATAGAGTGACCCATAAGGAAATATTTTTATGGCCATATATATATCAGATTTTGTGATATATTTCTGTCCATACATCTTAATGAACACATGACATAAAAAGAAAGCTTGTTAATTTGTTGACATTGTTATGGAAAGATTAAGACAATGTTTCATGGAATCTGAGTATCATAAATGTTAATTTACAAAAAAAATCCCCATGTTATGCACTTCATACTGTAGTTTAAAAGTCAATCAGCTAGAACATAATTTTTAGGTTTAAAAACGGGGAAGTAAACTGCAGCTTTATCCTCATAATTCTCTGCTTCAACTTTTCAATCACAAGTGAAAATATCACTCCTTTTTAAAATTGAGTTAAAACTTTACTGAGCATTCTTGATCATAAAATTGCTTTGCCTTTATCAGTTAACCAATAATTATTCAGAGGTGCCCCATGAGGTGCTCCTTGGTCAACCACACTGCAGGTACTCTACAGTACTGTATTTAAAACACAATCTGGTAGGTGGTAAAACCTGACATAAAAAAATTTTAATTAGCACTTTTAAGCACTGGTTTTAAGAGTTCCATAAGCACTAAGCATTATCAGGGCAACAGCAGTACAGTATATGGACATGTGGAGACATATCACAGTCCATCTATCTCCTGGTCAAATAATTCTAATGAGATATCCAGTGTACAACAATTTTGTATTTCAAGTGAGTGATAGTTTCTAAATATTTTGTTACATATGGTCATATATAACAAAAGTGACTGAATGATCATGCATAAATACTCGATTCTTATTTTTCATCTTCATTATCTGTCGAGACATTTTTGGCAGCATCACTCCAATATCTCTATTTTTTTTAGTACCATACACTATGACATCAAAGCATTTGTATTTATAAAGTATTCATCTAGGAATATAAATTTTGCACTTCTGAATTTTAGAGCTTCATTATGAATTTTCTCCTTCATAGGTACTGTATCTACAAATGACTACAGCATTAATTGATATTTTATAAAGTATAAATAAAATGCATTTAAATTCAGCATAGATAATCATTACCGCACATAAGAGTTCTACCATTTTGTCTACAGTTTGTTTATGGAGTCCCTTATGTGTGTGTATGTAGAGGCCCTTCAGGGAGTTATACATCCAAGACAGTATACATAATACTCAATTTTCGACACATAACTGGAGTCTTCATTATGTTAGCTGTACCTACAAGCAATATTGTAAAGATTGCACCATAGTGAAGAATAGATGTGCACAAATTGATGGATTACACCCATGTTGTGGATGTGTAACTTCCTCGAGGGGTTCTGTAACTCCAAACGCCAAGGTTCTCTGTATACACCCTGTACAATGGACATATGCAAGGTTCAAGTCGACATATTGGACGAAACTAGTCATGCGTAATTATATAGAGTACTCCATGTGAATAATGTATATTAAAAGCAATGCTCCTTAATGTGGTAATTCTTGTATTAAGAAAAATACACTTCAGGAGAATGCAACTTTCAATAGAGCATTGGCCTGTAAAGATATAAAACGCCGCTGACAAAATATTGTATATTTCGTCCAAAATGTGAAATAGAAAAAAATTATCTTTTTTATCTACTTTGTCTTTTGCCTCTTGTTCAACTTCTTACTTTATCTATTACCCAAACTTTTGGTAATTAATATATTACTTGATATCAAAGGCATACTAAATAGGCAGCTCTCTTAGTATAACATGTCAAACAATCAGTGATTGTGGGTCTTGGCATATATTTAATTTTTGTACTCCCACCAGTCAACAGTCTTTAGCAACACCTAGATCACTCTCGCTGATGTTACAAATGTTCTATTTTCTAGTCACACTCCCACTTTGTGCAATTTTTAAAAACATTTGTGCCAAATCTTGTACATTAGTGACATGAATATCAGATACGAAACTTTTTTGACTTCATGGTCGGTGCTCATATTCTGGGGTCGTGCAAACTGTATCATAATAATAATAATAATAATAATAATAATAATGAGGATGGGTTTCACCATCCCGGTTATGACAAAGAGTATGAGCCTTGTGAAATCTGTGAGGTTCGTATTTAATATTTGGGTCTTTTTACTCATTTGAGACTCATGAATGGTTGAGTAATTGTGTAAGTGTTCTGTGTGTTGTTTTCTATCATGATGACTGTAATATAGTTTAGATAAGAGAAAGATGATGTTTGTTTGAGCCAATAAAATGTGGACCAGATATACTTTGTATCATTTCTAATCTGATTATTATTCTGCAGTCCACTTCACCAATCTTTCCAATACAGTATAGTCTCGATTTACGCAGATTTGGTTTACACGTTTGGTCATTTAAAGGGCACCTTGCCAGACCGACAATAAAGGGGATATAGATAAAGTTCTTATAATATCCAAGCAGGATAGGACTCGGAGCAACGGATTCAAGTTGGATAAGTTTAGGTTTGGGAGGGAGATAGGAAGAAACTGGTTCACAAATAGGGTTCTTATATGCGAAATCGCGTTAAGTGAAACCGCGTTAAGCGGGGTAATACTGTATATATCCCATTTTCTTTGATAAAATTTTTCATTTTCTATGGTCAGATTTCCTGTTTTCACAAAATTTCAATTCTTTCTTTTTTTTTGTCCATTAATTATTTTTTCTAAAATTCTCATTTTCTGTGAAAAATTCCCGTTTTCTTTGACCAAATTAGCCATTTTCTTTCATAAAAATTCCCATTTTAAGATCAAATTTCCAACATTATTTGATTACGAATTCTCATTTTCTATGATCAATATCCCATTTTCTTTGATAAATTTCCATTTTCTATGGTCAAATTTCCTGTTTTCTTTGATAGAAATCCCCACTTTCAAACATTTTCCCCAAATTAAAAAATCTTTCCGAAAAATTTCAAAGTTTTCCTTTTTTTTTGTTCAAAAATATCCATTTAATTGATTTTTTCTTAAATTCCCATTTTCTCGTTTTCTTTGATCAAATTTCCCATTTTCTTTCATAATTCCCATTTTAAGAACAAATTTCCAACATTATTTGATTAAAAATTCCCGTTTTCTATGATCAATATCCCGTTTTCTTTTATAGAAATCCCCACTTTCAAACATTTTCCCCAAATTTCAAACTTTTCCCAAAAATTTCAAATTTTCCCTTTTTAAATGTCCATTTAATTAATTTTTCTAAAATTCGCATTTTCTGTGAAAAATTTCCCAGGTTAGGTTAGGTTAGGTTAGGTTAGGTGTTTTCTTTGATTAAAATTTCCATTTTCTATTGTCAAATTTCCTGTTTTCTTTGCTAGAAATCCCCACATTCAAACATTTTCCCCAAATTAAAAAATTTTTCCGAAAAATTTCAAATTTTTTCTTTTTTTTTGTTCAAAAATATCCATTTAATTGATTTTTTTCTTAAATTCCCATTTTCTCGTTTTCTTTGATCAAATTTCCCATTTTCTTTCTTAATTCCCATTTTAAGAACAAATTTCCAACATTATTTGATTAAAAATTCCCGTTTTCTATGATCAATATCCCGTTTTCTTTTATAGAAATCCCCACTTTCAAACATTTTCCCCAAATTTCAAAACTTTCCCAAAAATTTTCCCAAATTTTCCAAAAATTTTCCCAAATTTTCCGAAATTTTTCCAAAATTTTCCAAAAATTTTCCCAAATTTTCCGAAAATTTTCCCAAATTTTCCAAAATTTTTTAGAAAATTTCCAAAAATTTGGGAAAATCTGGGGAAATTTTTGAAAAATCTGGGGAAATTTTTGAAAAATCTGGGGAAATTTTTGGAAAATCTGGGGAAATTTCTGAAAAATCTAGGGAATTTTTTGGAAAATCTAGGGAAATTTTTGGAAAATCTGGGGAAAATACCAAAAAATTTCCAAAAATTTCAACAACTTTTCCAAAAATTTAAACAATTTTGGAAAATTTTTGGAAATTTTCCAAAAATTTTCAGAAAACTTCCAAAAATTTTCAGAAAATTTCCAAAAATTTTCCGAAATTTTTCCAAAATTATCCGAAATTTTTCCAAAATTTTCCGGAATTTTTCCAAAATTTTCCAAAAATTTTCCCAAAATTTCAGAAAATTTCCAAAAATTTTCCAAAAATTTGGAAAAATCTAGGGAAATTTTTTTTTGGAAAATTTTTGGAAATTTTCTGAAAACTTTTGGAAAATTTTTGGAAAAATTTGCGAAAATCTAGGGAAATTTTTCAAAAATCTAGGGGAATTTTTGGAAAATCTGGGGAAATTTCTGAAAAATCTAGGGAAATTTTTAAAAATCTAGGGAAATTTTTGGAAAATCTGGGGAAATTTTTTAAATTTTTGGAAAATTTGTTGAATTTTTGGGAAATTTTTTGGAAATTTCCCGATTTTCCAAAAAATTCCCTAGATTTTCCAAAAAATTCCCTAGATTTTTCTGAAATTTCCCCCGATTTTCCAAAAATTTCCCCAGATTTTTCAAAAATTTCCCCAGATTTTCCCCAATTTTTGGAAAATTTTTGGAAAATTTTGGAAAATTTTCGGAAAATTTGGGAAAATTTTTGGAAAATTTTGGAAAAATTTCGGAAAATTTGGGAAAATTTTTGGAAAATTTTGGAAAAATTTCAGAAAATTTTGGAAAAATTTCAGAAAATTTTGGAAAATTTTCTGAAAATTTCTGAAAATTTCTGAAAATTTTTGCAAAAATTTTGGATAATTTTTGGAAATTTTCTGAAAGTTTGGGAAAATTTTCGGAAAATTTTGGAAAAATATCGGAAAACTTTGGAAAAATTTCGGAAAATTTTGGAAAAATTTCGGAAATATTTTCAGAAATTTTCAGAAAATTTTCCAAAAATTTCCGAAATTTTTCCAAAATTTTGGAAAATTTTTGGAAATTTTCTGAAAATTTTTGGAAATTTTCTGAAAATTTTTGGAAATTTTCTGAAAATTTTTGGAAATTTTCTGAAATTTTTGGGAAATTTTCTGAAAATTTTGGAAAAATTTCGGAAAATTTTCCAAAAATTTTTCAAAATTTTCCGAAAATTTTTCAAAATTATTTTTTTTAAATTTTCCAAAATTATTTTTTTTAAAATTTCCAAAATTATTTTTTTTAAATTATTCCAAAATTATTTTTTTTAAATTTTCCAAAATTATTTTTTTTAAATTTTCCAAAATTATTTTTTTTAAATTTTCCAAAATTATTTTTTTTAAATTTTCCAAAATTATTTTTTTTAAATTTTCCAAAATTATTTTTTTTAAATTTTCCAAAATTATTTTTTTAAATTATTCCAAAATTATTTTTTTTAAATTTTCCAAAATTATTTTTTTTAAATTTTCCAAAATTATTTTTTTTAAATTTTCCAAAATTATTTTTTTTTAAATTTTCCAAAATTATTTTTTTTAAATTTTCCAAAATTATTTTTTTTAAATTTTCCAAAATTATTTTTTTTAAATTTTCCAAAATTATTTTTTTTAAATTTTCCAAAATTATTTATTTAAATTTTTCCAAAATTATTTTTTTAAAATTTTCCAAAATTATTTTTCTAAATTTTCCAAAATTATTTTTTTAAAATTTTCCAAAATTATTTTTTTAAAATTTTCCAAAATAATTTTTATTAAAATTTCCAAAATTATTCTTTTAAAATTTTCCAAAATTATTTTTTTAAAATTTTCCAAAATTATTTTTTTTTAAATTTTACAAAATTATTTTTTTAAAATTTTCCAAAATTATTTTTTTAAAATTTTCCAAAATTATTTTTTTTTAAAATTTTACAAAATTATTTTTTTAAAATTTTCCAACATTATTTTTTTAAAATTTTCCAAAATTATTTTTTTAAAATTTTCCAAAATTATTTTTTTAAAATTTTCCAAAATTATTTTTTTAAAATTTTCCAAAATTATTTTTTTAAAATTTTCCAAAATTATTTTTTTAAAATTTTCCAAAATTATTTTTTTTAAAATTTCCAAAATTATTTTTTTTAAATTTTCCAAAATTATTTTTTTTTAAATTTTCCAAAATTATTTTTTTTTAAATTTTCCAAAATTATTTTTTTAAAATTTTCCAAAATTATTTTTTCTAAATTTTCCAAAATTATTTTTTCTAAAATTTTCCAAAATTATTTTTTTTAAAATTTTCCAAAATTATTTTTTTAAATTATTCCAAAATTATTTTTTTTAAATTATTCCAAAATTATTTTTTTTAAATTATTCCAAAATTATTTTTTTAAAATTTTCCAAAATTATTTTTTTTAAATTTCCAAAATTATATTTATAAAATTTTCCAAAATTATATTTTTAAAATTTTCCAAAATTATTTTTTTAATATTATTCCAAAATTATTTTTTTAAAATTTTCCAAAATTATTTTTTTAAAATTTTCCAAAATTATTTTTTTAAAATTTTCCAAAATTATTTTTTTAAAATTTTCCAAAATTATTTTTTTTAAATTTTCCAAAATTATTTTTTTTAAATTTTCCAAAATTATTTTTTTAAAATTTTCCAAAGTTATTTTTTTAAAATTTTCCAAAATTATTTTTTTAAAATTTTCCAAAATTATATTTTTAAAATTTTACAAAATTATTTTTTTAAAATTTTCCAAAATTATTTTTTAAAATTTTCCAAAATTATTTTTTTAAAATTTCCAAAATCATTTTTTTTAAAATTTCCAAAATTATTTTTTTAAAATTTTCCAAAATTATTTTTTTATAATTTTACAAAATTATTTTTTTATATTTTTCCAAAATTATTTTTTTAAAATTTTCCAAAATTATTTTTTTAAAATTTTCCAAAATTATTCCAAAATTATTTTTTTAAAATTTTCCAAAATTATTTTTTTAAAATTTTCCAAAATTATTTTTTTAAAATTTTCCAAAATTATTTTTTTAAAATTTTCCAAAATTATTCCAAAATTATTTTTTTAAAATTTTCCAAAATTATTTTTTTAAAATTTTCCAAAATTATATTTTTAAAATTTTCCAAAATTATTTTTTTAAAATTTCCAAAATTATTTTTTTTAAATTTTCCAAAATTATTTTTTTAAAATTTTCCAAAGTCATTTTTTTAAAATTTTCCAAAATTATTTTTTTAAAATTTTCCAAAATTATATTTTTAAAATTTTCCAAAATTATTTTTTTAAAATTTTCCAAAATTATTTTTTTAAAATTTTCCAAAATTATTTTTTTAAAATTTTCCAAAATTATTTTTTTAAAATTTTCCAAAATTATTTTTTTAAAATTTCCAAAATTATTTTTTTTAAAATTTCCAAAATTATTTTTTTAAAATTTTCCAAAATTATTTTTTTAAAATTTTCCAAAATTATTTTTTTTAAATTTTCCAAAATTATTTTTTTAAAATTTTCCAAAATTATTTTTTTAAAATTTTCCAAAATTATTCCAAAATTATTTTTTTAAAATTTTCCAAAATTATTTTTTTAAAATTTTCCAAAATTATTTTTTTAAAATTTTCCAAAATTATTCCAAAATTATTTTTTTAAAATTTTCCAAAATTATTCCAAAATTATTTTTTTTAAATTTCCAAAATTATTTTTTTTAAAATTTCCAAAATTATTTTTTTAAAATTTTCCAAAATTATTTTTTTAAAATTTTCCAAAATTATTTTTTTAAAATTTTCCAAAATTATTTTTTTAAAATTTTCCAAAATTATTTTTTTTAAAATTTCCAAAATTATTTTTTTTAAAATTTCCAAAATTATTTTTTTTAAATTTTCCAAAATTAATTTTTTTAAATTTTCCAAAATTATTTTTTTAAAATTTTCCAAAATTATTTTTTCTAAATTTTCCAAAATTATTCCAAAATTATTTTTTAAAATTTTCCAAAATTATTCCAAAATTATTTTTTTAAAATTTCCAAAATTATTTTTTTTAAAATTTCCAAAATTATTTTTTTAAAATTTTCCAAAATTATTTTTTTAAAATTTTCCAAAATTATTTTTTTAAAATTTTCCAAAATTATTTTTTTAAAATTTTCCAAAATTATTTTTTTTAAAATTTCCAAAATTATTTTTTTTAAAATTTCCAAAATTATTTTTTTTAAATTTTCCAAAATTATTTTTTTTAAATTTTCCAAAATTATTTTTTTTAAATTTTCCAAAATTATTTTTTTAAAATTTTCCAAAATTATTTTTTTTAAATTTTCCAAAATTATTTTTTTTAAATTATTCCAAAATTATTTTTTTAAAATTATTCCAAAATTATTTTTTTAAAATTATTCCAAAATTATTTTTTTAAAATTATTCCAAAATTATTTTTTTTAAATTTTCCAAAATTATTTTTTTTAAATTTTCAAAAATTATTTTTTTTAAATTTTCCAAAAATATTTTTTTTAAATTTTCCAAAATTATTTTTTTTAAATTTTCCAAAATAATTTTTTTAAAATTTTCCAAAATTATATTTTTAAAATTTTCCAAAATTATTTTTTTAAAATTTTCCAAAATTATTTTTTTAAAATTTTCCAAAATTATTTTTTTAAAATTTTCCAAAATTATTTTTTAAAATTTTCCAAAATTATATTTTTAAAATTTTCCAAAATTATATTTTTAAAATTTTCCAAAATTATTTTTTTAATATTATTCCAAAATTATTTTTTTAAAATTTTCCAAAATTATTTTTTTAAAATTTTCAAAAATTATATTTTTAAAATTTTCCAAAATTATTTTTTTAATATTATTCCAAAATTATTTTTTTAATATTATTCCAAAATTATTTTTTTAAAATTTTCCAAAATTATTTTTTTTCAATTTACAAAAATTATTTTTTTAAAATTTACAAAAATATATTTTTTAAATTTTCCAAAATTATATTTTTAAAATTTTCCAAAGTTATTTTTTTAAAAATTTCCAAAATTATTTTTTTAAAAATTTCCAAAATTATATTTTTAAAATTTTCCAAAATTATTTTTTTAAAATTTTCCAAAATTATTTTTTTAAAATTTTCCAAAATTATTTTTTAAAATTTTCCAAAATTATTTTTTTAAAATTTTCCAAAATTATTTTTTTAAAATTTCCAAAATTATTTTTTTTAAAATTTCCAAAATTATTTTTTTAAAAATTTTCCAAAATTATTTTTTTAAAATTTTCCAAAATTATTTTTTTAAAATTTTCCAAAATTATTTTTTAACAAAATTATTTTTTTAAAATTTTCCAAAATTATTTTTTTAAAATTTTACAAAATTATTTTTTTAAAATTTTGCAAAATTATTGCAAAATTATTTGTTTAAAATTTTCCAAAATTATTTTTTTAAAATTTTCCAAAATTATTTTTTTAAAATTTTCCAAAATTATTTTTTAACAAATTATTTTTTAAAATTTTCCAAAATTATTTTTTTAAAATTTTCCAAAATTATTTTTTTAAAATTTTCCAAAATTATTCCAAAATTATTTTTTAAAATTTTCCAAAATTATTTTTTTAAAATTTTCCAAAATTATTTTTTTAAATTTTCCAAAATTATTTTTTTAAAATTTTCCAAAATTATTTTTTTAAAATTTACCAAAATTAATCCAAAAATATTTTTTTAAAATTTTCCAAAATTATTTTTTTAAAATTTTCCAAAATTATTTTTTTTAAATTTTCCAAAATTATTTTTTTAAAATTTTCCAAAATTATTTTTTTAAAATTTTCCAAAATTATTTTTTTAAAATTTTCCAAAATTATTTTTTTAAAATTTTCCAAAATTATTTTTTTAAAATTTTCCAAAATTATTTTTTTAAATTTTCCAAAATTATTTTTTTAAAATTTTCCATAATTATTTTTTTAAAACATTCCAAAATTATTTTTTTTAAATTTTCCAAAATTATTTATTTAAAATTTTCCATAATTATTTTTTTAAAATTTTCCAATATTATTTTTTTAAATTTTCCAAAATTATTTTTTTTAAATTTTCCAAAATTATTTTTTTAAATTTTCCAAAATTATTTTTTTTAAATTTTCCAAAATTATTTTTTTAAATTTTCCAAAATTATTTTTTTTAAATTTTCCAAAATTATTTTTTTAAATTTTCCAAAATTATTTTTTTAAATTTTCCAAAATTATTTTTTTAAAATTTTCCAATATTATTTTGTTAAAATTTTCCAAAATTATTTTTTTAAAATTTTCCAAAATTATTTTTTTAAAATTTTCCAAAATTATTTTTTTTAAATTTCCAAAATTATTTTTTTTAAATTTTCCAAAATTATATTTTTAAAATTTTCCAAAATTATATTTTTAAAATTTTCCAAAATTATTTTTTTAATATTATTCCAATATTATTTTGTTAAAATTTTCCAAAATTATTTTTTTAAAATTTTCCAAAATTATTTTTTAAAATTTTCCAAAATTATTTTTTAAAATTTCCAAAATTATTTTTTTTAAATTTTCCAAAATTATTTTTTTTAAATTTTCCAAAGTTATTTTTTTAAAATTTTCCAAAATTATTTTTTTAAAATTTTCCAAAATTATATTTTTAAAATTTTCCAAAATTATATTTTTAAAATTTTCCAAAATTATTTTTTTAAAATTTTCCAAAATTATATTTTTAAAATTTTCCAAAATTATTTTTTTAAAATTTCCAAAATTTTTTTTTTAAAATTTCCAAAATTATTTTTTTAAAATTTTCCAAAATTATTTTTTTAAAATTTTCAAAAATTATTTTTTTTAAATTTTCCAAAATTATTTTTTTAAAATTTTCCAAAATTATTTTTATATAATTTTCCAAAATTATTTTTTTAAAATTTTCCAAAATTATTTTTTTAAAATTTTCCAAAATTATATTTTTAAAATTTTCCAAAATTATTTTTTTAAAATTTTTCCAAAATTATTTTTTTAAAATTTTCCAAAATTATTTTTTTAAAATTTTCCAAAATTATTTTTTTAAAATTTTCCAAAATTATTTTTTTAAAATTTTCCAAAATTATTCCAAAATTATTTTTTTAAAATTTTCCAAATTATTTTTTTTAAAATTTTCCAAAATTATATTTTTAAAATTTTCCAAAATTATTTTTTTAATATTATTCCAAAATTATTTTTTTTAAATTTTCCAAAATTATTTTTTTTAAATTTTCCAAAATTATTTTTTTAAAATTTTCCAAAATTATTTTTTTAAAATTTTCCAAAATTATTTTTTTAAAATTTCCAAAATTATTTTTTTAAAATTTTCCAAAATTATTTTTTTAAAATTTTCCAAAATTATTTTTTTTAAAATTTTACAAAATTATTTTTTTAAAATTTTCCAACATTATTTTTTTAATTTTTCCAAAATTATTTTTTTAATATTTTCCAAAATTATTTTTTTAAAATTTCCCAAAATTATTTTTTTAAAATTTCCAAAATTATTTTTTTTAAAATTTTCCAAAATTATTTTTTTAAAATTTTCCAAAATTATTTTTTTAAATTTTCCAAAATTATTTTTTCTAAAATTTCCAAAATTATTTTTTTTAAATTTTCCAAAATTATTGTTTTTAAATTTTCCAAAATTATTTTTTTAAAATTTTCCAAAATTATTTTTTTTAAATTTTCCAAAATTATTTTTTTTAAATTTTCCAAAATTATTTTTTTAAAATTTTCCAAAATTATTTTTTTAAAATTTTCCAAAATTATTTTTTTAAATTTTCCAAAATTATTTTTTTAAATTTTCCAAAATTATTTTTTTTAAATTTTCCAAAATTATTTTTTTAAAATTTTCCAAAATTATTTTTTTAAAATTTTCCAAAATTATTTTTTTTAAAATTTTCCAAAATTATTTTTTTGAAATTTTCCAAAATTATTTTTTTAAAATTTTCCAAAATTATATTTTTAAAATTTTCCAAAATTATTTTTTTAAAATTTTCCAAAATTATTTTTTTAAAATTTTCCAAAATTACTTTTTTTAAAATTTTCCAAAATTATTTTTTTAAAATTTTCCAAAATTATTTTTTTTAAATTTCCAAAATTATTTTTTTTAAATTTTCCAAAATTATATTTTTAAAATTTTCCAAAATTATTTTTTTAATATTATTCCAAAATTATTTTTTTAATATTATTCCAAAATTATTTTTTTAAAATTTTCCAAAATTATTTTTTTAAAATTTTCCAAAATTATTTTTTTAAAATTTCCAAAATTATTTTTTTAAAATTTTCCAAAATTATTTTTTTAAAATTTTCCAAAGTTATTTTTTTAAAATTTTCCAAAATTATTTTTTTAAAATTTCCAAAATTATTTTTTTAAATTTTCCAAAATTATTTTTTTAAAATTTTCCAAAATTATTTTTTTAAAATTTTCCAAAAATATTTTTTTTTAAATTTTCCAAAATTATTTTTTTAAAATTTTCCAAAATTATTTCTTTAAAATTTTCCAAAATTATTCCAAAATTATTTTTTTTAAAATTTTCCAAAATTCCAAAATTATTCCAAAATTATTTTTCCAAAATTATTCCAAAATTATTTTTTTAAATTATTCCAAAATTATTTTTTTAAAATTATTCCAAAATTATTTTTTTTAAATTATTCCAAAATTATTTTTTTTAAATTTTCCAAAATTATTTTTTTAAAATTTTCCAAAATTATTTTTTTTAAATTTTCCAAAATTATTTTTTTTAAAATTTTCCAAAATTATTTTTTTAAAATTTTCCAAAATTATTTTTTTAAAATTTTCCAAAATTATTTTTTTAAAATTTTCCAAAATTATTTTTTTAAAATTTTCCAAAATTATTTTTTTTAAATTTTCCAAAATTATTTTTTTTAAAATTTTCCAAAATTATTTTTTTAAAATTTTCCAAAATTTCCATAATTATTTTTCCAAAATTATTCCAAAATTATTTTTCCAAAATTTTCCAAAATTATTTTATTAAAATTTTCCAAAATTATTTTTTTAAAATTTTCCAAAATTATTTTTTTAAAATTTTCCAAAATTATTTTTTTAAAATTTTCCAAAATTATTTCTTTTTAAATTTTCCAAAATTATTTTTTTTAAAATTTTCCAAAATTATTTTTTTAAAATTTTCCAAAATTATTTTTTTACAATTTTCCAAAATTATTTTTTTATAATTTTCCAAAATTATTTTTTAAATATTTTCCAAAATTATTTTTTTAAAATTTTCCAAAATTATTTTTTTTAAATTTTCCAAAATTAATTTTTTAAAATTTTCCAAAATTATTTTTTTAAAATTTTCCAAAATTATTCCAAAATTATTTTTTTTAAATTATTCCAAAATTATTTTTTTAAAATTATTCCAAAATTATTTTTTTTAAATTATTCCAAAATTATTTTTTTTAAATTTTCCAAAATTAATTTTTTAAAATATTTCAAAATTATTTTTTTAAAATTTTCCAAAATTATTTTTTTTAAATTTTCCAAAATTATTTTTTTAAATTTTCCAAAATTATTCCAAAATTATTTTTTTAAATTATTCCAAAATTATTTTTTTAAAATTTTCCAAAATTATTTTTTTAAATTTTCCAAAATTATTTTTTTAAATTTTCCAAAATTATTTTTTAAAATTTTCCAAAATTATTTTTTTTAAAATTTTCCAAAATTATTTTTTTAAAATTTTCCAAAATTATTTTTTTATAATTTTCCAAAATTATTTTTTTAAAATTTTCCAAAATTATTTTTATAAAATTTTCCAAAATTATTTTTTTAAAATTTTCCAAAATTATTTTTTTTAAATTTTCCAAAATTATTTTTTTAAAATTTTCCAAAATTATTTTTTTAAAATTTTCCAAAATTATTCCAAATTATTTTTCAAAATTATTCCAAAATTATTTTTTAAAATTTTCCAAAATTATTTTTTTAAAATTTTCCAAAATTATTTTTTTAAAATTTTCCAAAATTATTTTTTTAAAATTTTCCAAAATTATTTTTTTAAAATTTTCCAAAATTATTTTTTTTAAATTTTCCAAAATTATTTTTTTAAAATTTTCCAAAATTATTTTTTTTAAATTTTCCAAAATTATTTTTTTAAAATTTTCCAAAATTATTTTTTTAAATTTTCCAAAATTATTTTTTTAAAATTTTCCAAAATTATTTTTTTAAAATTTTCCAAAATTATTTTTTTAAAATTTTCCAAAATTATTTTTTTAAAATTTTCCAAAATTATTTTTTTAAAATTTCCAAAATTATTCCAAAATTATTTTTTTAAATTTTCCAAAATTATTTTTTTAAAATTTTCCAAAATTATTTTTTTAAATTTTCCAAAATTATTTTTTTTAAATTTTCCAAAATTATTTTTTAAAATTTTCCAAAATTATTTTTTTAAAATTTTCCAAAATTATTCCAAAATTATTTTTTTTAAAATTTTCCAAAATTATTTTTTTAAAATTTTCCAAAATTATTTTTTTAAAATTTTCCAAAATTATTTTTTTAAAATTTTCCAAAATTATTTTTTTAAATTTTCCAAAATTATTTTTTTTAAATTTTCCAAAATTATTTTTTTAAAATTTTCCAAAATTATTTTTTTAAAATTTTCCAAAATTATTTTTTTAAAATTTTCCAAAATTATTTTTTTAAAATTTTCCAAAATTATTCCAAAATTTTTTTTTAAAATTTTCCAAAATTATTTTTTTAAAATTTTCCAAAATTATTTTTTTAAAATTTTCCAAAATTATTTTTTTAAAATTTTCCAAAATTATTCCAAAATTATTTTTTTAAATTTTCCAAAATTATTTTTTTAAAATTTTCCAAAATTATTTTTTTTAAATTTTCCAAAAATATTTTTTTTAAAATTATTCCAAAATTATTTTTTTTAAATTATTCCAAAATTATTTTTTTAAAATTTTCCAAAATTATTTTTTTAAAATTTTCCAAAATTATTTTTTTAAAATTTTCCAAAATTATTTTTTTAAAATTTTCCAAAATTATTTTTTTAAAATTTTCCAAAATTATTTTTTTAAAATTTTCCAAAATTATTTTTTTAAAATTTTCCAAAATTATTTTTTTTAAAATTTTCCAAAATTATTTTTTTTAAATTTTCCAAAATTATTTTTTTTAATATTTTCCAAAATTATTTTTTTAAAATTTTCCAAAATTATTCCAAAATTATTTTTCAAAATTATTCCAAAATTATTTTTTTAAAATTTTCCAAAATTATTTTTTTAAAATTTTCCAAAATTATTTTTTTAAATTTTCCAAAATTATTTTTTTAAAATTTTCCAAAATTATTTTTTTAAAATTTTCCAAAATTATTTTTTTTAAATTTTCCAAAATTATTTTTTTTAAATTTTCCAAAATTATTTTTTAAAATTTTCCAAAATTATTTTTTTAAATTTTCCAAAATTATTCCAAAATTATTTTTTAAAATTATTCCAAAATTATTTTTTTAAAATTTTCCAAAATTATTTTTTTAAAATTTTCCAAAATTATTTTTTTAAATTTTCCAAAATTATTTTTTTTAAATTTTCCAAAATTATTTTTTTTAAATTTTCCAAAATTATTTTTTTTTTTCCAAAATTATTCCAAAATTATTTTTTTTAAATTTTCCAAAATTATTTTTTTAAAATTATTCCAAAATTATTTTTTTAAATTTTCCAAAATTATTTTTTTTAAATTTTCCAAAATTATTTTTTTAAAATTTTCCAAAATTATTTTTTTTAAATTTTCCAAAATTATTTTTTTTTAAATTTTCCAAAATTATTTTTTTTAAAATTTTCCAAAATTATTCCATAATTATTTTTCCAAAATTATTCCAAAATTATTTTTCCAAAATTTTCCAAAATTATTTTATTAAAATTTTCCAAAATTATTTTTTTAAAATTTTCCAAAATTATTTTTTTAAAATTTTCCAAAATTATTTTTTTAAAATTTTCCAAAATTATTTCTTTTTAAATTTTCCAAAATTATTTTTTTAAAATTTTCCAAAATTATTTTTTTTAAAATTTTCCAAAATTATTTTTTTAAAATTTTCCAAAATTATTTTTTTAAATTTTCCAAAATTATTTTTTTAAAATTTTCCAAAATTATTTTTTTAAAATTTTCCAAAATTATTTTTTTAAAATTTTCCAAAATTATTTTTTTAAAATTTTCCAAAATTATTCCAAAATTATTTTTTTTAAATTTTCCAAAATTATTTTTTTAAAATTTTCCAAAATTATTTTTTTAAAATTTTCCAAAATTATTTTTTTTAAATTTTCCAAAATTATTTTTTTAAAATTTTCCAAAATTATTTTTTTTAAAATTTTCCAAAATTATTCCAAAATTATTTTTTTAAAATTTTCCAAAATTATTTTTTTTAAATTTTCCAAAATTATTTTTTTAAAATTTTCCAAAATTATTCCAAAATTATTTTTTTTAAATTATTCCAAAATTATTTTTTTAAAATTATTCCAAAATTATTTTTTTTAAATTATTCCAAAATTAATTTTTTTAAATTTTCCAAAATTAATTTTTTAAAATTTTCCAAAATTATTTTTTTAAATTTTCCAAAATTATTTTTTTTTAATTTTCCAAAATTATTTTTTTAAAATTTTCCAAAATTATTTTTTTTAAATTTTCCAAAATTATTTTTTTTAAATTTTCCAAAATTATTTTTTTAAAATTTTCCAAAATTATTTTTTTAAAATTTTCCAAAATTATTTTTTTTAAAATTTTCCAAAATTATTTTTTTGAAATTTTCCAAAATTATTTTTTTAAAATTTTCCAAAATTATTTTTTAAAATTTTCCAAAATTATTTTTTAAATTTTCCAAAATTATTTTTTTAAAATTTTCCAAAATTATTTTTTTTAAAATTTTCCAAAATTATTTTTTTAAAATTTTCCAAAATTATTTTTTTTAAATTTCCAAAATTATTTTTTTTAAATTTTCCAAAATTATATTTTTAAAATTTTCCAAAATTATTTTTTTAAATTATTCCAAAATTATTTTTTTAATATTATTCCAAAATTATTTTTTTAAAATTTTCCAAAATTATTTTTTTAAAATTTTCCAAAATTATTTTTTTAAAATTTCCAAAATTATTTTTTTAAAATTTTCCAAAATTATTTTTTTAAAATTTTCCAAAGTTATTTTTTTAAAATTTTCCAAAATTATTTTTTTAAATTTCCAAAATTATTTTTTTAAATTTTCCAAAATTATTTTTTTAAAATTTTCCAAAATTATTTTTTAAAATTTTCCAAAATTATTTTTTTTAAATTTTCCAAAATTATTTTTTTTAAAATTTTCCAAAATTATTTTTTTTAAAATTTTCCAAAATTATTCCAAAATTATTTTTTTAAAATTTTCCAAAATTATTTTTTTTAAATTTTCCAAAATTATTTTTTTAAAATTTTCCAAAATTATTCCAAAATTATTTTTTTTAAATTATTCCAAAATTATTTTTTTAAAATTATTCCAAAATTATTTTTTTTTAAATTATTTCCAAAATTATTTTTTTTAAATTTCCAAAATTAAGTTTTTATAATTTTCCAAAATTATTTTTTTTAAAATTTTCCAAAATTATTTTTTTAAAATTTCCAAAATTATTTTTTAAAATTTTCACAAATTTTTTTTTTAAAATTTTCCAAAATTATTTTTTTAAAATTTTCCAAAATTATTTTTTTAAATTTTCCAAAATTATTTTTTTAAATTTTCCAAAATTATTTTTGTGAAAATTTCCAAAATTATTTTTTAAAAATTTTCCAAAATTATGCCAAATTATTTTTCCCAAAAATTATTCCAAAAAGGATGTTGTCCAAAGGGTCCGCCAAAAAGAGGGCGAGGAAAATGGGTCCAAAAGGTAGTGTGGGTAAAAAAATTTTTCCAAAAAGTGATTGTTGGAAAAGTTGTCCAAAATATGGTGTGAAAAGGGGCCAAAATGATTCGGTGGGGTAAATTTTCCAAAAATTAGGTTTGTTTGAAAATGGGCCAAAAAGGATGTGTTAAAAAGTTTGTCCAAAATTATGGGTGTGAAAATGTTGCAAAAAGTAGTGTTTTATAAGTGTTCCAAATTAGTTTTTGAAAATGGGCAAATATGATTTTTTGTGAAAATGTTGTCCAAAATGATTGGTGGGAAATGGTCCAAAATAGTTGGGGAAAATGGTCCAAAATGAGTTTGTGAAAATGGGTTCCAAAATGGAGGCCAAAATGAGGGGGTGGGTAATGTCCAAAAGGGGAAAGTGGGTTGGGCGTTAAAATGGTGTCCAAAAGTAGGGAGGAAAAGGTCCAACATTATGGGGTGAAATTGGCCAAAGTATGTTGTTTGTAAATTTGGCCAAAATGATTTTGTAAAATTTTAAAAGGATTCCAAAAATTATGGTGGGTAAAAGGTTCAAAATGAGGTTGTTTGTAAATGGGCCAAAGGATGTTGTGGGGAAAAGTGCCAAAATTAGGCCAAAATGATTTGGTGATAAATGGATGCCAAAAGTAGGGGGGTAAAGGAGTCCAAAGGGATGTGTGTGGGAAAGTGAGTCCAAAAGTTACTTTGTAGTAAGGTGCCAAAAGAAGTGTTGGAAAAATGCCAAAATTTATTTTTTTAAAAGGGGCCAAAATTATGTGTGAAAAGTTCCCAAAGTATTTTTGTGAAAAGGTGTGCCAAAAGGAAGTCCAAAATAAGTTTTTGGAAAAAAGTTGTCCAAAAGGAGTTGGTTTAAAAGTGTCAAAAGTATGTGGTTGGGGAAAATGGGCCAAAAATGAGGTGTTAAATTTTCCAAAATTATGTGTGTGTAAAAGTGTGGCCAAACAGTATTCCCAAAAGAGGTGTTGGAAAATGATGGCCAAAATGATTGTTGTTTTAAAATGATTCCCAAAATTATTGTGTTGAAATGATTCCAAAAAGGAGGGGGGGAAAAGGGGCCAAAAAGGAGGGGGGGGAAAGGGGCCCAAAGGAGGGGGGGAAAAGGGGCCAAAAGGAGGGGGGGGAAAAGGGGCCAAAGGAGGGGGGGGAAAAGGGGCCAAAAGAGGGGGGGAAAAGGGGCCAAAAGGAGGGGGGAAAGGGGCCAAAAGGAGGGGGGGAAAAGGGCCAAAAGACGGGGGGGGGGGAAAAGGGGCCAAAAGGAGGGGGGGGAAAGGGGGCCAAAAAGGAGGGGGGGGAAAAGGGGCCAAAAGGAGGGGGGGAAGGGCCAAAAGGAGGGGGGAAAAGGGGCCAAAAGGAGGCCAAAGAGAAAGGGGGCCAAAAGGAGGGGGGGGAAAGGGGCCAAAAGAGGGGGGGGAAAAGGGGCCAAAAAGGAGGGGGGGAAGGGGCAAAAAGGAGGGGGGAAAAGGGGCCAAAAGGAGGGGGAAAAGGGGCCAAAAGGAGGGGGGGAAAGGGGCCAAAAAAGGAGGGGGGGAAAAGGGGCCAAAAGGAGGGGGGGAAAAGGGGCCAAAAGGAGGGGGGGGGAAAGGGGCCAAAAGGAGGGGGGGAAAAGGGGCCAAAAGGAGGGGGGGGAAAAGGGGCCAAAAGGAGGGGGGGGAAAAGGGGCCAAAAGGAGGGGGGGAAAGGGGCCAAAAGGAGGGGGGGAAAAGGGGCCAAAAGGAGGGGGGGAAAGGGGCCAAAAGGAGGGGGGGAAAAGGGGCCAAAAGGAGGGGGGGAAAAGGGGCCAAAAGGAGGGGGGGAAAAGGGGCCAAAAGGAGGGGGGGGAAAAGGGGCCAAAAGGAGGGGGGGGAAAGGGGCCAAAAGGAGGGGGGGAAAAGGGGCCAAAAAGGAGGGGGGGGAAAAGGGGCCAAAAGGAGGGGGGGGAAAGGGGCCAAAAGGAGGGGGGGGAAAAGGGGCCAAAAGGAGGGGGGGAAAAGGGGCCAAAAGGAGGGGGGGGAAAAGGGGCCAAAAGGAGGGGGGGAAAGGGGCCAAAAGGAGGGGGGGAAAGGGGCCAAAAGGAGGGGGGGAAAAGGGGCCAAAAGGAGGGGGGGAAAAGGGGCCAAAAGGAGGGGGGGAAAAGGGGCCAAAAGGAGGGGGGGAAAAGGGGCCAAAAGGAGGGGGGGGAAAAGGGGCCAAAAGGAGGGGGGGAAAAGGGGCCAAAAGGAGGGGGGGAAAAGGGGCCAAAAGGAGGGGGGGGAAAAGGGGCCAAAAGGAGGGGGGGAAAAGGGGCCAAAAGGAGGGGGGGAAAAGGGGCCAAAAGGAGGGGGGGAAAGGGGCCAAAAGGAGGGGGGGAAAAGGGGCCAAAAGGAGGGGGGGAAAAGGGGCCAAAAGGAGGGGGGGAAAAGGGGCCAAAAGGAGGGGGGGGAAAGGGGCCAAAAGGAGGGGGGGAAAAGGGGCCAAAAGGAGGGGGGGAAAAGGGGCCAAAAGGAGGGGGGGAAAAGGGGCCAAAAGGAGGGGGGGGAAAAGGGGCCAAAAGGAGGGGGGGGAAAGGGGCCAAAAGGAGGGGGGGGAAAAGGGGCCAAAAGGAGGGGGGGAAAAGGGGCCAAAAGGAGGGGGGGAAAAGGGGCCAAAAGGAGGGGGGGAAAAGGGGCCAAAAGGAGGGGGGGAAAAGGGGCCAAAAGGAGGGGGGGAAAAGGGGCCAAAAGGAGGGGGGGAAAAGGGGCCAAAAGGAGGGGGGGGAAAAGGGGCCAAAAGGAGGGGGGGAAAAGGGGCCAAAAGGAGGGGGGGAAAAGGGGCCAAAAGGAGGGGGGGGAAAGGGGCCAAAAGGAGGGGGGGAAAAGGGGCCAAAAGGAGGGGGGGAAAAGGGGCCAAAAGGAGGGGGGGAAAAGGGGCCAAAAGGAGGGGGGGAAAAGGGGCCAAAAGGAGGGGGGGAAAAGGGGCCAAAAGGAGGGGGGGGAAAAGGGGCCAAAAGGAGGGGGGGGAAAAGGGGCCAAAAGGAGGGGGGGGAAAAGGGGCCAAAAGGAGGGGGGGAAAAGGGGCCAAAAGGAGGGGGGGGAAAAGGGGCCAAAAGGAGGGGGGGGAAAAGGGGCCAAAAGGAGGGGGGGAAAAGGGGCCAAAAGGAGGGGGGGAAAAGGGGCCAAAAGGAGGGGGGGGAAAAGGGGCCAAAAGGAGGGGGGGAAAAGGGGCCAAAAGGAGGGGGGGGAAAGGGGCCAAAAGGAGGGGGGGAAAAGGGGCCAAAAGGAGGGGGGGAAAAGGGGCCAAAAGGAGGGGGGGGAAAGGGGCCAAAAGGAGGGGGGGAAAGGGGCCAAAAGGAGGGGGGGGAAAGGGGCCAAAAGGAGGGGGGGAAAGGGGCCAAAAGGAGGGGGGGAAAAGGGGCCAAAAGGAGGGGGGGAAAAGGGGCCAAAAGGAGGGGGGGAAAAGGGGCCAAAAGGAGGGGGGGAAAAGGGGCCAAAAGGAGGGGGGGAAAAGGGGCCAAAAGGAGGGGGGGAAAAGGGGCCAAAAGGAGGGGGGGAAAAGGGGCCAAAAGGAGGGGGGGGAAAGGGGCCAAAAGGAGGGGGGGGAAAAGGGGCCAAAAGGAGGGGGGGAAAAGGGGCCAAAAGGAGGGGGGGAAAAGGGGCCAAAAGGAGGGGGGGAAAAGGGGCCAAAAGGAGGGGGGGAAAAGGGGCCAAAAGGAGGGGGGGGAAAAGGGGCCAAAAGGAGGGGGGGGAAAGGGGCCAAAAGGAGGGGGGGAAAAGGGGCCAAAAGGAGGGGGGGAAAAGGGGCCAAAAGGAGGGGGGGAAAAGGGGCCAAAAGGAGGGGGGGAAAAGGGGCCAAAAGGAGGGGGGGGGAAAAGGGGCCAAAAGGAGGGGGGGAAAAGGGGCCAAAAGGAGGGGGGGAAAAGGGGCCAAAAGGAGGGGGGGGAAAGGGGCCAAAAGGAGGGGGGGGAAAAGGGGCCAAAAGGAGGGGGGGAAAAGGGGCCAAAAGGAGGGGGGGAAAAGGGGCCAAAAGGAGGGGGGGAAAAGGGGCCAAAAGGAGGGGGGGGAAAAGGGGCCAAAAGGAGGGGGGGGAAAAGGGGCCAAAAGGAGGGGGGGAAAAGGGGCCAAAAGGAGGGGGGGAAAAGGGGCCAAAAGGAGGGGGGGGAAAGGGGCCAAAAGGAGGGGGGGGAAAGGGGCCAAAAGGAGGGGGGGAAAAGGGGCCAAAAGGAGGGGGGGAAAAGGGGCCAAAAGGAGGGGGGGAAAAGGGGCCAAAAGGAGGGGGGGAAAAGGGGCCAAAAGGAGGGGGGGAAAAGGGGCCAAAAGGAGGGGGGGAAAAGGGGCCAAAAGGAGGGGGGGAAAAGGGGCCAAAAGGAGGGGGGGAAAAGGGGCCAAAAGGAGGGGGGGAAAAGGGGCCAAAAGGAGGGGGGGGAAAAGGGGCCAAAAGGAGGGGGGGAAAAGGGGCCAAAAGGAGGGGGGGGAAAAGGGGCCAAAAGGAGGGGGGGAAAAGGGGCCAAAAGGAGGGGGGGAAAAGGGGCCAAAAGGAGGGGGGGAAAAGGGGCCAAAAGGAGGGGGGGAAAAGGGGCCAAAAGGAGGGGGGGAAAAGGGGCCAAAAGGAGGGGGGGGAAAAGGGGCCAAAAGGAGGGGGGGGAAAGGGGCCAAAAGGAGGGGGGGAAAAGGGGCCAAAAGGAGGGGGGGGAAAAGGGGCCAAAAGGAGGGGGGGGAAAAGGGGCCAAAAGGAGGGGGGGAAAAGGGGCCAAAAGGAGGGGGGGAAAGGGGCCAAAAGGAGGCCAAAAGGAGGGGGGGAAAAGGGGCCAAAAGGAGGGGGGGAAAAGGGGCCAAAAGGAGGGGGGGAAAAGGGGCCAAAAGGAGGGGGGGAAAAGGGGCCAAAAGGAGGGGGGGAAAAGGGGCCAAAAGGAGGGGGGGAAAAGGGGCCAAAAGGAGGGGGGGGAAAAGGGGCCAAAAGGAGGGGGGGGAAAAGGGGCCAAAAGGAGGGGGGGAAAAGGGGCCAAAAGGAGGGGGGGAAAAGGGGCCAAAAGGAGGGGGGGGAAAAGGGGCCAAAAGGAGGGGGGGAAAAGGGGCCAAAAGGAGGGGGGGAAAAGGGGCCAAAAGGAGGGGGGGAAAAGGGGCCAAAAGGAGGGGGGGAAAAGGGGCCAAAAGGAGGGGGGGAAAAGGGGCCAAAAGGAGGGGGGGAAAAGGGGCCAAAAGGAGGGGGGGAAAAGGGGCCAAAAGGAGGGGGGGAAAAGGGGCCAAAAGGAGGGGGGGAAAAGGGGCCAAAAGGAGGGGGGGAAAGGGGCCAAAAGGAGGCCAAAAGGAGGGGGGGAAAAGGGGCCAAAAGGAGGGGGGGGAAAAGGGGCCAAAAGGAGGGGGGGAAAAGGGGCCAAAAGGAGGCCAAAAGGGGGGGGAAAAGGGGCCAAAAGGAGGGGGGGGAAAAGGGGCCAAAAGGAGGGGGGGAAAAGGGGCCAAAAGGAGGGGGGGAAAAGGGGCCAAAAGGAGGGGGGGGAAAGGGGCCAAAAGGAGGGGGGGGAAAGGGGCCAAAAGGAGGGGGGGGAAAAGGGGCCAAAAGGAGGGGGGGAAAAGGGGCCAAAAGGAGGGGGGGAAAAGGGGCCAAAAGGAGGGGGGGGAAAGGGGCCAAAAGGAGGGGGGGAAAAGGGGCCAAAAGGAGGGGGGGAAAAGGGGCCAAAAGGAGGGGGGGAAAAGGGGCCAAAAGGAGGGGGGGGAAAAGGGGCCAAAAGGAGGGGGGGGAAAAGGGGCCAAAAGGAGGGGGGGAAAAGGGGCCAAAAGGAGGGGGGGAAAAGGGGCCAAAAGGAGGGGGGGGAAAAGGGGCCAAAAGGAGGGGGGGGAAAAGGGGCCAAAAGGAGGGGGGGGAAAAGGGGCCAAAAGGAGGGGGGGAAAAGGGGCCAAAAGGAGGGGGGGAAAAGGGGCCAAAAGGAGGGGGGGAAAAGGGGCCAAAAGGAGGGGGGGGAAAAGGGGCCAAAAGGAGGGGGGGAAAAGGGGCCAAAAGGAGGGGGGGGGAAAAGGGGCCAAAAGGAGGGGGGGAAAAGGGGCCAAAAGGAGGGGGGGAAAAGGGGCCAAAAGGAGGGGGGGAAAGGGGCCAAAAGGAGGGGGGGGAAAAGGGGCCAAAAGGAGGGGGGGGAAAAGGGGCCAAAAGGAGGGGGGGAAAAGGGGCCAAAAGGAGGGGGGGAAAAGGGGCCAAAAGGAGGGGGGGAAAAGGGGCCAAAAGGAGGGGGGGAAAGGGGCCAAAAGGAGGCCAAAAGGAGGGGGGGAAAAGGGGCCAAAAGGAGGGGGGGGAAAAGGGGCCAAAAGGAGGGGGGGAAAAGGGGCCAAAAGGAGGGGGGGGAAAGGGGCCAAAAGGAGGGGGGGAAAAGGGGCCAAAAGGAGGGGGGGGAAAGGGGCCAAAAGGAGGGGGGGAAAAGGGGCCAAAAGGAGGGGGGGAAAAGGGGCCAAAAGGAGGGGGGGAAAAGGGGCCAAAAGGAGGGGGGGAAAAGGGGCCAAAAGGAGGGGGGGGAAAAGGGGCCAAAAGGAGGGGGGGAAAAGGGGCCAAAAGGAGGGGGGGAAAAGGGGCCAAAAGGAGGGGGGGGAAAAGGGGCCAAAAGGAGGGGGGGGAAAAGGGGCCAAAAGGAGGGGGGGGAAAGGGGCCAAAAGGAGGGGGGGAAAAGGGGCCAAAAGGAGGGGGGGAAAAGGGGCCAAAAGGAGGGGGGGAAAAGGGGCCAAAAGGAGGGGGGGAAAAGGGGCCAAAAGGAGGGGGGGAAAAGGGGCCAAAAGGAGGGGGGGAAAAGGGGCCAAAAGGAGGGGGGGAAAAGGGGCCAAAAGGAGGGGGGGGAAAGGGGCCAAAAGGAGGGGGGGAAAAGGGGCCAAAAGGAGGGGGGGGAAAAGGGGCCAAAAGGAGGGGGGGAAAAGGGGCCAAAAGGAGGGGGGGAAAAGGGGCCAAAAGGAGGGGGGGAAAAGGGGCCAAAAGGAGGGGGGGGAAAAGGGGCCAAAAGGAGGGGGGGAAAAGGGGCCAAAAGGAGGGGGGGAAAAGGGGCCAAAAGGAGGGGGGGAAAAGGGGCCAAAAGGAGGGGGGGGAAAAGGGGCCAAAAGGAGGGGGGGAAAAGGGGCCAAAAGGAGGGGGGGAAAAGGGGCCAAAAGGAGGGGGGGGAAAAGGGGCCAAAAGGAGGGGGGGAAAAGGGGCCAAAAGGAGGGGGGGAAAAGGGGCCAAAAGGAGGGGGGGAAAAGGGGCCAAAAGGAGGGGGGGAAAAGGGGCCAAAAGGAGGGGGGGGAAAGGGGCCAAAAGGAGGGGGGGAAAAGGGGCCAAAAGGAGGGGGGGAAAAGGGGCCAAAAGGAGGGGGGGGAAAAGGGGCCAAAAGGAGGGGGGGGAAAAGGGGCCAAAAGGAGGGGGGGAAAAGGGGCCAAAAGGAGGGGGGGAAAAGGGGCCAAAAGGAGGGGGGGGAAAAGGGGCCAAAAGGAGGGGGGGAAAAGGGGCCAAAAGGAGGGGGGGAAAAGGGGCCAAAAGGAGGGGGGGAAAAGGGGCCAAAAGGAGGGGGGGGAAAGGGGCCAAAAGGAGGGGGGGAAAAGGGGCCAAAAGGAGGGGGGGAAAAGGGGCCAAAAGGAGGGGGGGGAAAAGGGGCCAAAAGGAGGGGGGGAAAAGGGGCCAAAAGGAGGGGGGGAAAAGGGGCCAAAAGGAGGGGGGGAAAAGGGGCCAAAAGGAGGGGGGGAAAAGGGGCCAAAAGGAGGGGGGGAAAAGGGGCCAAAAGGAGGGGGGGGAAAAGGGGCCAAAAGGAGGGGGGGGAAAAGGGGCCAAAAGGAGGGGGGGAAAAGGGGCCAAAAGGAGGGGGGGGAAAGGGGCCAAAAGGAGGGGGGGAAAAGGGGCCAAAAGGAGGGGGGGAAAAGGGGCCAAAAGGAGGGGGGGGAAAGGGGCCAAAAGGAGGGGGGGAAAAGGGGCCAAAAGGAGGGGGGGAAAAGGGGCCAAAAGGAGGCCAAAAGGAGGGGGGGAAAAGGGGCCAAAAGGAGGGGGGGAAAAGGGGCCAAAAGGAGGGGGGGAAAGGGGCCAAAAGGAGGGGGGGAAAAGGGGCCAAAAGGAGGGGGGGAAAAGGGGCCAAAAGGAGGGGGGGAAAAGGGGCCAAAAGGAGGGGGGGAAAAGGGGCCAAAAGGAGGGGGGGGAAAGGGGCCAAAAGGAGGGGGGGAAAAGGGGCCAAAAGGAGGGGGGGGAAAAGGGGCCAAAAGGAGGGGGGGAAAAGGGGCCAAAAGGAGGGGGGGAAAAGGGGCCAAAAGGAGGGGGGGAAAGGGGCCAAAAGGAGGGGGGGGAAAAGGGGCCAAAAGGAGGGGGGGGAAAAGGGGCCAAAAGGAGGGGGGGAAAAGGGCCAAAAGGAGGGGGGGGAAAAGGGGCCAAAAGGAGGGGGGGGAAAAGGGGCCAAAAGGAGGGGGGGAAAAGGGGCCAAAAGGAGGGGGGGAAAAGGGGCCAAAAGGAGGGGGGGAAAAGGGGCCAAAAGGAGGGGGGGAAAAGGGGCCAAAAGGAGGGGGGGGAAAAGGGGCCAAAAGGAGGGGGGGGAAAAGGGGCCAAAAGGAGGGGGGGGAAAAGGGGCCAAAAGGAGGGGGGGAAAAGGGGCCAAAAGGAGGGGGGGAAAAGGGGCCAAAAGGAGGGGGGGAAAAGGGGCCAAAAGGAGGGGGGGGAAAAGGGGCCAAAAGGAGGGGGGGAAAAGGGGCCAAAAGGAGGGGGGGAAAAGGGGCCAAAAGGAGGGGGGGAAAAGGGGCCAAAAGGAGGGGGGGAAAGGGGCCAAAAGGAGGGGGGGAAAAGGGGCCAAAAGGAGGGGGGGAAAAGGGGCCAAAAGGAGGGGGGGAAAAGGGGCCAAAAGGAGGGGGGGAAAGGGGCCAAAAGGAGGGGGGGAAAAGGGGCCAAAAGGAGGGGGGGAAAAGGGGCCAAAAGGAGGGGGGGAAAAGGGGCCAAAAGGAGGGGGGGAAAAGGGGCCAAAAGGAGGGGGGGGAAAAGGGGCCAAAAGGAGGGGGGGAAAGGGGCCAAAAGGAGGGGGGGAAAAGGGGCCAAAAGGAGGGGGGGAAAGGGGCCAAAAGGAGGGGGGGAAAAGGGGCCAAAAGGAGGGGGGGAAAGGGGCCAAAAGGAGGGGGGGAAAAGGGGCCAAAAGGAGGGGGGGAAAAGGGGCCAAAAGGAGGGGGGGAAAAGGGGCCAAAAGGAGGGGGGGAAAAGGGGCCAAAAGGAGGGGGGGAAAAGGGGCCAAAAGGAGGGGGGGGAAAAGGGGCCAAAAGGAGGGGGGGAAAAGGGGCCAAAAGGAGGGGGGGAAAAGGGGCCAAAAGGAGGGGGGGAAAAGGGGCCAAAAGGAGGGGGGGAAAAGGGGCCAAAAGGAGGGGGGGAAAGGGGCCAAAAGGAGGGGGGGGAAAGGGGCCAAAAGGAGGGGGGGAAAAGGGGCCAAAAGGAGGGGGGGGAAAAGGGGCCAAAAGGAGGGGGGGAAAAGGGGCCAAAAGGAGGGGGGGAAAAGGGGCCAAAAGGAGGGGGGGAAAAGGGGCCAAAAGGAGGGGGGGGAAAAGGGGCCAAAAGGAGGGGGGGAAAGGGGCCAAAAGGAGGGGGGGAAAAGGGGCCAAAAGGAGGGGGGGAAAAGGGGCCAAAAGGAGGGGGGGAAAAGGGGCCAAAAGGAGGGGGGGGAAAGGGGCCAAAAGGAGGGGGGGAAAAGGGGCCAAAAGGAGGGGGGGAAAAGGGGCCAAAAGGAGGGGGGGAAAAGGGGCCAAAAGGAGGGGGGGAAAAGGGGCCAAAAGGAGGGGGGGGAAAAGGGGCCAAAAGGAGGGGGGGAAAGGGGCCAAAAGGAGGGGGGGGAAAAGGGGCCAAAAGGAGGGGGGGAAAAGGGGCCAAAAGGAGGGGGGGAAAAGGGGCCAAAAGGAGGGGGGGGAAAGGGGCCAAAAGGAGGGGGGGAAAAGGGGCCAAAAGGAGGGGGGGAAAAGGGGCCAAAAGGAGGGGGGGAAAAGGGGCCAAAAGGAGGGGGGGAAAAGGGGCCAAAAGGAGGGGGGGGAAAGGGGCCAAAAGGAGGGGGGAAAAGGGGCCAAAAGGAGGGGGGGAAAAGGGGCCAAAAGGAGGGGGGGAAAAGGGGCCAAAAGGAGGGGGGGAAAAGGGGCCAAAAGGAGGGGGGAAAGGGGCCAAAAGGAGGGGGGGAAAGGGGCCAAAAGGAGGGGGGGAAAAGGGGCCAAAAGGAGGGGGGGGAAAGGGGCCAAAAGGAGGGGGGGGAAAGGGGCCAAAAGGAGGGGGGGGAAAGGGGCCAAAAGGAGGGGGGGAAAAGGGGCCAAAAGGAGGGGGGGAAAGGGGCCAAAAGGAGGGGGGGAAAAGGGGCCAAAAGGAGGGGGGGAAAAGGGGCCAAAAGGAGGGGGGGAAAAGGGGCCAAAAGGAGGGGGGGAAAAGGGGCCAAAAGGAGGGGGGGAAAAGGGGCCAAAAGGAGGGGGGAAAAGGGGCCAAAAGGAGGGGGGGAAAAGGGGCCAAAAGGAGGGGGGGAAAAGGGGCCAAAAGGAGGGGGGGAAAGGGGCCAAAAGGAGGGGGGGAAAAGGGGCCAAAAGGAGGGGGGGAAAAGGGGCCAAAAGGAGGGGGGGAAAAGGGGCCAAAAGGAGGGGGGGAAAAGGGGCCAAAAGGAGGGGGGGAAAAGGGGCCAAAAGGAGGGGGGGAAAAGGGGCCAAAAGGAGGGGGGGAAAAGGGGCCAAAAGGAGGGGGGGGAAAAGGGGCCAAAAGGAGGGGGGGAAAAGGGGCCAAAAGGAGGGGGGGAAAAGGGGCCAAAAGGAGGGGGGGAAAAGGGGCCAAAAGGAGGGGGGGAAAGGGGCCAAAAGGAGGGGGGGGAAAAGGGGCCAAAAGGAGGGGGGGAAAAGGGGCCAAAAGGAGGGGGGGAAAAGGGGCCAAAAGGAGGGGGGGAAAAGGGGCCAAAAGGAGGGGGGGAAAGGGGCCAAAAGGAGGGGGGGAAAAGGGGCCAAAAGGAGGGGGGGAAAAGGGGCCAAAAGGAGGGGGGGAAAAGGGGCCAAAAGGAGGGGGGGAAAAGGGGCCAAAAGGAGGGGGGGAAAAGGGGCCAAAAGGAGGGGGGGAAAAGGGGCCAAAAGGAGGGGGGGAAAAGGGGCCAAAAGGAGGGGGGGGAAAAGGGGCCAAAAGGAGGGGGGGAAAAGGGGCCAAAAGGAGGGGGGGAAAAGGGGCCAAAAGGAGGGGGGGAAAAGGGGCCAAAAGGAGGGGGGGAAAAGGGGCCAAAAGGAGGGGGGGAAAAGGGGCCAAAAGGAGGGGGGGAAAAGGGGCCAAAAGGAGGGGGGGAAAGGGGCCAAAAGGAGGGGGGGAAAAGGGGCCAAAAGGAGGGGGGGAAAAGGGGCCAAAAGGAGGGGGGGAAAGGGGCCAAAAGGAGGGGGGAAAGGGGCCAAAAGGAGGGGGGGAAAAGGGGCCAAAAGGAGGGGGGGAAAAGGGGCCAAAAGGAGGGGGGGAAAAGGGGCCAAAAGGAGGGGGGGAAAAGGGGCCAAAAGGAGGGGGGGAAAAGGGGCCAAAAGGAGGGGGGGAAAAGGGGCCAAAAGGAGGGGGGGAAAAGGGGCCAAAAGGAGGGGGGGAAAAGGGGCCAAAAGGAGGGGGGGAAAAGGGGCCAAAAGGAGGGGGGAAAAGGGGCCAAAAGGAGGCCAAAAGGAGGGGGGGAAAAGGGGCCAAAAGGAGGGGGGGAAAAGGGGCCAAAAGGAGGGGGGGAAAAGGGGCCAAAAGGAGGGGGGGAAAAGGGGCCAAAAGGAGGGGGGGAAAAGGGGCCAAAAGGAGGGGGGGAAAAGGGGCCAAAAGGAGGGGGGGAAAAGGGGCCAAAAGGAGGGGGGGAAAAGGGGCCAAAAGGAGGGGGGGAAAAGGGGCCAAAAGGAGGGGGGGAAAAGGGGCCAAAAGGAGGGGGGGGAAAAGGGGCCAAAAGGAGGGGGGGGAAAGGGGCCAAAAGGAGGGGGGGAAGGGGCCAAAAGGAGGGGGGGAAAAGGGGCCAAAAGGAGGGGGGGGAAAAGGGGCCAAAAGGAGGGGGGGAAAAGGGGCCAAAAGGAGGGGGGGAAAAGGGGCCAAAAGGAGGGGGGGAAAAGGGGCCAAAAGGAGGGGGGGAAAGGGGCCAAAAGGAGGGGGGGAAAAGGGGCCAAAAGGAGGGGGGGAAAGGGGCCAAAAGGAGGGGGGGAAAGGGGCCAAAAGGAGGGGGGGAAAAGGGGCCAAAAGGAGGGGGGGAAAAGGGGCCAAAAGGAGGGGGGGAAAGGGGCCAAAAGGAGGGGGGGAAAAGGGGCCAAAAGGAGGGGGGGGAAAAGGGGCCAAAAGGAGGGGGGGAAAAGGGGCCAAAAGGAGGGGGGGAAAAGGGGCCAAAAGGAGGGGGGGGAAAAGGGGCCAAAAGGAGGGGGGGGAAAGGGGCCAAAAGGAGGGGGGGAAAAGGGGCCAAAAGGAGGGGGGGAAAAGGGGCCAAAAGGAGGGGGGGAAAAGGGGCCAAAAGGAGGGGGGGAAAAGGGGCCAAAAGGAGGGGGGGAAAAGGGGCCAAAAGGAGGGGGGGAAAAGGGGCCAAAAGGAGGGGGGGAAAAGGGGCCAAAAGGAGGGGGGGAAAAGGGGCCAAAAGGAGGGGGGGGAAAAGGGGCCAAAAGGAGGGGGGGAAAGGGGCCAAAAGGAGGGGGGGAAAAGGGGCCAAAAGGAGGGGGGGAAAGGGGCCAAAAGGAGGGGGGGAAAAGGGGCCAAAAGGAGGGGGGGAAAAGGGGCCAAAAGGAGGGGGGGAAAAGGGGCCAAAAGGAGGGGGGGGAAAAGGGGCCAAAAGGAGGGGGGGGAAAAGGGGCCAAAAGGAGGGGGGGGAAAAGGGGCCAAAAGGAGGGGGGGAAAAGGGGCCAAAAGGAGGGGGGGAAAAGGGGCCAAAAGGAGGGGGGGAAAAGGGGCCAAAAGGAGGGGGGGAAAAGGGGCCAAAAGGAGGGGGGGAAAAGGGGCCAAAAGGAGGGGGGGGAAAAGGGGCCAAAAGGAGGGGGGGAAAAGGGGCCAAAAGGAGGGGGGGGAAAAGGGGCCAAAAGGAGGGGGGGAAAAGGGGCCAAAAGGAGGGGGGGAAAGGGGCCAAAAGGAGGGGGGGGAAAGGGGCCAAAAGGAGGGGGGGAAAAGGGGCCAAAAGGAGGGGGGGAAAAGGGGCCAAAAGGAGGGGGGGAAAAGGGGCCAAAAGGAGGGGGGGAAAAGGGGCCAAAAGGAGGGGGGGGAAAAGGGGCCAAAAGGAGGGGGGGAAAAGGGGCCAAAAGGAGGGGGGGAAAAGGGGCCAAAAGGAGGGGGGGAAAAGGGGCCAAAAGGAGGGGGGGAAAAGGGGCCAAAAGGAGGGGGGGAAAAGGGGCCAAAAGGAGGGGGGGAAAAGGGGCCAAAAGGAGGGGGGGAAAAGGGGCCAAAAGGAGGGGGGGAAAAGGGGCCAAAAGGAGGGGGGGGAAAGGGGCCAAAAGGAGGGGGGGAAAAGGGGCCAAAAGGAGGGGGGGAAAAGGGGCCAAAAGGAGGGGGGGAAAAGGGGCCAAAAGGAGGGGGGGGAAAGGGGCCAAAAGGAGGGGGGGAAAAGGGGCCAAAAGGAGGGGGGGAAAAGGGGCCAAAAGGAGGGGGGGAAAAGGGGCCAAAAGGAGGGGGGGGAAAGGGGCCAAAAGGAGGGGGGGGAAAGGGGCCAAAAGGAGGGGGGGAAAAGGGGCCAAAAGGAGGGGGGGGAAAAGGGGCCAAAAGGAGGGGGGGAAAGGGGCCAAAAGGAGGGGGGGAAAAGGGGCCAAAAGGAGGGGGGGAAAAGGGGCCAAAAGGAGGGGGGGGAAAGGGGCCAAAAGGAGGGGGGGAAAAGGGGCCAAAAGGAGGGGGGGAAAGGGGCCAAAAGGAGGGGGGGAAAAGGGGCCAAAAGGAGGGGGGGGAAAAGGGGCCAAAAGGAGGGGGGGAAAAGGGGCCAAAAGGAGGGGGGGAAAAGGGGCCAAAAGGAGGGGGGGGAAAAGGGGCCAAAAGGAGGGGGGGGAAAGGGGCCAAAAGGAGGGGGGGAAAAGGGGCCAAAAGGAGGGGGGGAAAAGGGGCCAAAAGGAGGGGGGGAAAAGGGGCCAAAAGGAGGGGGGGAAAAGGGGCCAAAAGGAGGGGGGGAAAAGGGGCCAAAAGGAGGGGGGGAAAAGGGGCCAAAAGGAGGGGGGGGAAAAGGGGCCAAAAGGAGGGGGGGAAAAGGGGCCAAAAGGAGGGGGGGAAAAGGGGCCAAAAGGAGGGGGGGGAAAGGGGCCAAAAGGAGGGGGGGGAAAGGGGCCAAAAGGAGGGGGGGAAAAGGGGCCAAAAGGAGGGGGGGGAAAAGGGGCCAAAAGGAGGGGGGGAAAAGGGGCCAAAAGGAGGGGGGGAAAAGGGGCCAAAAGGAGGGGGGGAAAGGGGCCAAAAGGAGGGGGGGAAAAGGGGCCAAAAGGAGGGGGGGGAAAGGGGCCAAAAGGAGGGGGGGAAAAGGGGCCAAAAGGAGGGGGGAAAAGGGGCCAAAAGGAGGGGGGGAAAAGGGGCCAAAAGGAGGGGGGGGAAAGGGGCCAAAAGGAGGGGGGGAAAAGGGGCCAAAAGGAGGGGGGGAAAAGGGGCCAAAAGGAGGGGGGGAAAAGGGGCCAAAAGGAGGGGGGGAAAAGGGGCCAAAAGGAGGGGGGGAAAAGGGGCCAAAAGGAGGGGGGGAAAAGGGGCCAAAAGGAGGGGGGGAAAAGGGGCCAAAAGGAGGGGGGGAAAAGGGGCCAAAAGGAGGGGGGAAAAGGGGCCAAAAGGAGGGGGGGAAAAGGGGCCAAAAGGAGGGGGGGGAAAGGGGCCAAAAGGAGGGGGGGAAAAGGGGCCAAAAGGAGGGGGGGAAAAGGGGCCAAAAGGAGGGGGGGAAAAGGGGCCAAAAGGAGGGGGGGAAAAGGGGCCAAAAGGAGGGGGGGGAAAGGGGCCAAAAGGAGGGGGGGAAAAGGGGCCAAAAGGAGGGGGGGAAAAGGGGCCAAAAGGAGGGGGGGAAAAGGGGCCAAAAGGAGGGGGGGAAAAGGGGCCAAAAGGAGGGGGGGAAAAGGGGCCAAAAGGAGGGGGGGAAAAGGGGCCAAAAGGAGGGGGGGGAAAGGGGCCAAAAGGAGGGGGGGAAAAGGGGCCAAAAGGAGGGGGGGGAAAGGGGCCAAAAGGAGGGGGGGGAAAAGGGGCCAAAAGGAGGGGGGGAAAAGGGGCCAAAAGGAGGGGGGGAAAAGGGGCCAAAAGGAGGGGGGGAAAAGGGGCCAAAAGGAGGGGGGGAAAAGGGGCCAAAAGGAGGGGGGGGAAAAGGGGCCAAAAGGAGGGGGGGGAAAGGGGCCAAAAGGAGGGGGGGAAAGGGGCCAAAAGGAGGGGGGGGAAAAGGGGCCAAAAGGAGGGGGGGAAAAGGGGCCAAAAGGAGGGGGGGAAAAGGGGCCAAAAGGAGGGGGGGAAAAGGGGCCAAAAGGAGGGGGGGAAAAGGGGCCAAAAGGAGGGGGGGAAAAGGGGCCAAAAGGAGGGGGGGGAAAGGGGCCAAAAGGAGGGGGGGAAAAGGGGCCAAAAGGAGGGGGGGAAAGGGGCCAAAAGGAGGGGGGGGAAAAGGGGCCAAAAGGAGGGGGGGAAAAGGGGCCAAAAGGAGGGGGGGAAAAGGGGCCAAAAGGAGGGGGGGAAAAGGGGCCAAAAGGAGGGGGGGAAAAGGGGCCAAAAGGAGGGGGGGGAAAAGGGGCCAAAAGGAGGGGGGGAAAAGGGGCCAAAAGGAGGGGGGGAAAAGGGGCCAAAAGGAGGGGGGGGAAAGGGGCCAAAAGGAGGGGGGGAAAAGGGGCCAAAAGGAGGGGGGGAAAAGGGGCCAAAAGGAGGGGGGGAAAAGGGGCCAAAAGGAGGGGGGGAAAAGGGGCCAAAAGGAGGGGGGGAAAAGGGGCCAAAAGGAGGGGGGGAAAAGGGGCCAAAAGGAGGGGGGGAAAAGGGGCCAAAAGGAGGGGGGGGAAAAGGGGCCAAAAGGAGGGGGGGGAAAGGGGCCAAAAGGAGGGGGGGGAAAAGGGGCCAAAAGGAGGGGGGGAAAAGGGGCCAAAAGGAGGGGGGGAAAAGGGGCCAAAAGGAGGGGGGGAAAAGGGGCCAAAAGGAGGGGGGGAAAAGGGGCCAAAAGGAGGGGGGGGAAAAGGGGCCAAAAGGAGGGGGGGAAAAGGGGCCAAAAGGAGGGGGGGAAAAGGGGCCAAAAGGAGGGGGGGAAAAGGGGCCAAAAGGAGGGGGGGAAAAGGGGCCAAAAGGAGGGGGGGAAAGGGGCCAAAAGGAGGGGGGGAAAGGGGCCAAAAGGAGGGGGGGAAAAGGGGCCAAAAGGAGGGGGGGGAAAAGGGGCCAAAAGGAGGGGGGGAAAAGGGGCCAAAAGGAGGGGGGGGAAAAGGGGCCAAAAGGAGGGGGGGAAAAGGGGCCAAAAGGAGGGGGGGAAAAGGGGCCAAAAGGAGGGGGGGGAAAGGGGCCAAAAGGAGGGGGGGAAAAGGGGCCAAAAGGAGGGGGGGAAAAGGGGCCAAAAGGAGGGGGGGGAAAGGGGCCAAAAGGAGGGGGGGGAAAAGGGGCCAAAAGGAGGGGGGGGAAAGGGGCCAAAAGGAGGGGGGGAAAGGGGCCAAAAGGAGGGGGGGAAAAGGGGCCAAAAGGAGGGGGGGGAAAAGGGGCCAAAAGGAGGGGGGGAAAAGGGGCCAAAAGGAGGGGGGGAAAAGGGGCCAAAAGGAGGGGGGGAAAGGGGCCAAAAGGAGGGGGGGGAAAAGGGGCCAAAAGGAGGGGGGGAAAAGGGGCCAAAAGGAGGGGGGGAAAAGGGGCCAAAAGGAGGGGGGGAAAAGGGGCCAAAAGGAGGGGGGGAAAAGGGGCCAAAAGGAGGGGGGGAAAAGGGGCCAAAAGGAGGGGGGGGAAAAGGGGCCAAAAGGAGGGGGGGAAAGGGGCCAAAAGGAGGGGGGGAAAAGGGGCCAAAAGGAGGGGGGGAAAAGGGGCCAAAAGGAGGGGGGGAAAAGGGGCCAAAAGGAGGGGGGGGAAAAGGGGCCAAAAGGAGGGGGGGAAAGGGGCCAAAAGGAGGCCAAAAGGAGGGGGGGAAAAGGGGCCAAAAGGAGGGGGGGGAAAAGGGGCCAAAAGGAGGGGGGGGAAAAGGGGCCAAAAGGAGGGGGGGGAAAGGGGCCAAAAGGAGGGGGGGAAAGGGGCCAAAAGGAGGGGGGGGAAAGGGGCCAAAAGGAGGGGGGGAAAAGGGGCCAAAAGGAGGGGGGGAAAAGGGGCCAAAAGGAGGGGGGGAAAAGGGGCCAAAAGGAGGGGGGGAAAAGGGGCCAAAAGGAGGGGGGGGAAAGGGGCCAAAAGGAGGGGGGGGAAAAGGGGCCAAAAGGAGGGGGGGAAAAGGGGCCAAAAGGAGGGGGGGGAAAAGGGGCCAAAAGGAGGGGGGGAAAAGGGGCCAAAAGGAGGGGGGGGAAAAGGGGCCAAAAGGAGGGGGGGGAAAAGGGGCCAAAAGGAGGGGGGGAAAAGGGGCCAAAAGGAGGGGGGGGAAAAGGGGCCAAAAGGAGGGGGGGAAAAGGGGCCAAAAGGAGGGGGGGAAAAGGGGCCAAAAGGAGGGGGGGAAAAGGGGCCAAAAGGAGGGGGGGAAAAGGGGCCAAAAGGAGGGGGGGAAAAGGGGCCAAAAGGAGGGGGGGGAAAAGGGGCCAAAAGGAGGGGGGGAAAAGGGGCCAAAAGGAGGGGGGGAAAAGGGGCCAAAAGGAGGGGGGGAAAAGGGGCCAAAAGGAGGGGGGGGAAAGGGGCCAAAAGGAGGGGGGGGAAAGGGGCCAAAAGGAGGGGGGGGAAAAGGGGCCAAAAGGAGGGGGGGAAAAGGGGCCAAAAGGAGGGGGGGGAAAGGGGCCAAAAGGAGGGGGGAAAAGGGGCCAAAAGGAGGCCAAAAGGAGGGGGGGAAAAGGGGCCAAAAGGAGGGGGGGAAAAGGGGCCAAAAGGAGGGGGGGAAAAGGGGCCAAAAGGAGGGGGGGGAAAAGGGGCCAAAAGGAGGGGGGGGAAAAGGGGCCAAAAGGAGGGGGGGGAAAGGGGCCAAAAGGAGGGGGGGAAAGGGGCCAAAAGGAGGGGGGGGAAAAGGGGCCAAAAGGAGGGGGGGAAAAGGGGCCAAAAGGAGGGGGGGAAAAGGGGCCAAAAGGAGGGGGGGAAAGGGGCCAAAAGGAGGGGGGGAAAAGGGGCCAAAAGGAGGGGGGGGAAAGGGGCCAAAAGGAGGGGGGGAAAAGGGGCCAAAAGGAGGGGGGGAAAAGGGGCCAAAAGGAGGGGGGGGGAAAAGGGGCCAAAAGGAGGGGGGGAAAAGGGGCCAAAAGGAGGGGGGGAAAAGGGGCCAAAAGGAGGGGGGGGAAAGGGGCCAAAAGGAGGGGGGGAAAAGGGGCCAAAAGGAGGGGGGAAAAGGGGCCAAAAGGAGGCCAAAAGGAGGGGGGGAAAAGGGGCCAAAAGGAGGGGGGGGAAAAGGGGCCAAAAGGAGGGGGGGGAAAAGGGGCCAAAAGGAGGGGGGGAAAGGGGCCAAAAGGAGGGGGGGAAAAGGGGCCAAAAGGAGGGGGGGGAAAGGGGCCAAAAGGAGGGGGGGAAAAGGGGCCAAAAGGAGGGGGGGAAAGGGGCCAAAAGGAGGGGGGGGAAAAGGGGCCAAAAGGAGGGGGGGGAAAAGGGGCCAAAAGGAGGGGGGGGAAAAGGGGCCAAAAGGAGGGGGGGAAAAGGGGCCAAAAGGAGGGGGGGGAAAAGGGGCCAAAAGGAGGGGGGAAAAGGGGCCAAAAGGAGGCCAAAAGGAGGGGGGGAAAAGGGGCCAAAAGGAGGGGGGGGAAAGGGGCCAAAAGGAGGGGGGGAAAAGGGGCCAAAAGGAGGGGGGGAAAAGGGGCCAAAAGGAGGGGGGGGAAAAGGGGCCAAAAGGAGGGGGGGAAAAGGGGCCAAAAGGAGGGGGGGAAAAGGGGCCAAAAGGAGGGGGGGAAAAGGGGCCAAAAGGAGGGGGGGAAAAGGGGCCAAAAAGGAGGGGGGGGAAAGGGGCCAAAAGGAGGGGGGGGGAAAGGGGCCAAAAGGAGGGGGGGGAAAGGGGCCAAAAGGAGGGGGGGAAAGGGGCCAAAAGGAGGGGGGGAAAAGGGGCCAAAAGGAGGGGGGGAAAAGGGGCCAAAAGGAGGGGGGGGAAAGGGGCCAAAAGGAGGGGGGGAAAAGGGGCCAAAAGGAGGGGGGGAAAAGGGGCCAAAAGGAGGGGGGGAAAAGGGGCCAAAAGGAGGGGGGGAAAAGGGGCCAAAAGGAGGGGGGGAAAAGGGGCCAAAAGGAGGGGGGGGAAAGGGGCCAAAAGGAGGGGGGGAAAGGGGCCAAAAGGAGGGGGGGGAAAGGGGCCAAAAGGAGGGGGGGAAAAGGGGCCAAAAGGAGGGGGGGAAAGGGGCCAAAAGGAGGGGGGGAAAAGGGGCCAAAAGGAGGGGGGGAAAAGGGGCCAAAAGGAGGGGGGGGAAAGGGGCCAAAAGGAGGGGGGGGGAAAAGGGCCAAAAGGAGGGGGGGAAAAGGGGCCAAAAGGAGGGGGGGAAAAGGGGCCAAAAGGAGGGGGGGAAAAGGGGCCAAAAGGAGGGGGGGAAAGGGGCCAAAAGGAGGGGGGGGAAAAGGGGCCAAAAGGAGGGGGGGAAAAGGGGCCAAAAGGAGGGGGGGGAAAAGGGGCCAAAAGGAGGGGGGGAAAAGGGGCCAAAAGGAGGGGGGGGAAAGGGGCCAAAAGGAGGGGGGGAAAAGGGGCCAAAAGGAGGGGGGGGAAAAGGGGCCAAAAGGAGGGGGGGAAAAGGGGCCAAAAGGAGGGGGGGGAAAGGGGCCAAAAGGAGGGGGGGGAAAGGGGCCAAAAGGAGGGGGGGAAAAGGGGCCAAAAGGAGGGGGGGGAAAAGGGGCCAAAAGGAGGGGGGGGAAAGGGGCCAAAAGGAGGGGGGGAAAAGGGGCCAAAAGGAGGGGGGGAAAAGGGGCCAAAAGGAGGGGGGTCCAAGGGGGGCCAAAAGCAGGGAGTGTGGGGACAAGGGGGCCCAAAACGATATGTTTGTGTGAAACTCGGCCAAAGAAGGAGGGGGCTGTGGGAATGAGTGGCAATTTCAAAGGAGGGGGGGAGAAAATAGGGGCCATAAGGATTGGGGTAAAGTGGCCAAAATGAGAGGGTGGGGGAAAAGTGAGGCCAACAAAGGAGGGGGGGTAAAACGGCAAAAGAGGGGGCCCAAAAGGCCAAAGCAGGAGGGGGAAAAAGGGGGCCAACAAGGATTTAGGGGGGGAAAATGGGCCGTCCAAACTAGGCGGTGTGTTGGTATAACGGGTGCCAAAAGGGGGGGGGGAAATGATTGTGGGGCCAAAAGGAGGCCAGAAGGAGGTGGGGAAAAGAGGGGGCCAAATTAGGGTGGGGTGTACAAGGGGCCAAAATGGAGGGGGGTGGAACTAATGAGCGCAAAAGGAGGCCAAACATAGGATTTTTTAAAATCTATTCCAAAAATTAGGCCATTGTAGGTTTTGGGAAAATTTTCCACAAAATGAGTTTTTTTTAAAACTTTCCAAAATGTATCTTGGTGTTTAAAATGTGTCCAAAATGTATGTGTGGGTTTGAACTGGGCCAAAATTATTTTTTTTAAATTTTCCAAAATTATTTTTTTAAAATTTTCCAAAATTATTTTTTTTAAATTTTCCAAAATTATTTTTTTTTAAAATTTTCCAAATTATTTTTTTTAAATTTTCCAAAATTATTTTTTTAAATTTTCCAAAATTATTTTTTTTAAATTTTCCAAAATTATTTTTTTAAATTTTCCAAATTATTTTTTTTATTTCCAAAATTATTTTTTTAAAATTTTCCAAAATTATTTTTTTAAAATTTTCCAAAATTATTGTTTTTTAAATTTTCCAAAATTATTTTTTTTAAATTTTCCAAAATTATTTTTTTTAAATTTTCCAAATTATTTTTTTAAATTTTCCAAAATTATTTTTTTTAAATTTTCCAAAATTATTTTTTTAAATTTCCAAAATTATTTTTTTAAATTTTCCAAAATTATTTTTTTAAATTTCCAAATTATTTTTTTAAATTTTCCAAAATTATTTTTTTAAATTTTCCAAAATTATTTTTTAAAATTTTCCAAAATTATTTTTTTAAATTTTCCAAAATTATTTTTTTAAATTTTCCAAAATTATTTTTTTTAAAATTTTCCAAAATTATTTTTTTAAAATTTTCCAAAATTATTTTTTTAAAATTTTCCAAAATTATTTTTTTAAAATTTTCCAAAATTATTTTTTTTAAATTTTCCAAAATTATTTTTTAAAATTTTCCAAAATTATTTTTTTAAATTTTCCAAAATTATTTTTTTGAAATTTTCAAAAATTATTTTTTTAAAATTTTCCAAAATTATTTTTTTAAAATTTTCCAAAATTATTTTTTTTAAATTTTCCAAAATTATTTTTTTAAAATTTTCCAAAATTATTTTTTTAAATTTTCCAAAATTATTTTTTTTAAATTTTCCAAAATTATTTTTTTAAATTTTCCAAAATTATTTTTTTTAAAATTTTCCAAAATTATTTTTTTAAATTTTCCAAAATTATTTTTTTAAAATTTTCCAAAATTATTTTTTTAAAATTTTCCAAAATTATTTTTTTAAAATTTTCCAAATTATTTTTTTTAAATTTTCCAAAATTATTTTTTTTAAATTTTCCAAAATTATTTTTTTTAAATTTTCCAAAATTATTTTTTTAAATTTTCCAAAATTATTTTTTTAAATTTTCCAAAATTATTTTTTTTAAATTTTCCAAAATTATTTTTTAAATTTTCCAAAATTATTTTTTTAAAATTTTCCAAAATTATTTTTTTTAAAATTTTCCAAAATTATTTTTTTTAAATTTTCCAAAATTATTTTTTTAAAATTTTCCAAAATTATTTTTTTTAAAATTTTCCAAAATTATTTTTTTAAAATTTTCCAAAATTATTTTTTTAAAATTTTCCAAAATTATTTTTTTTAAATTTTCCAAAATTATTTTTTAAAATTTTCCAAAATTATTTTTTTTAAATTTTCCAAAATTATTTTTTTAAAATTTTCCAAAATTATTTTTTTAAAATTTTCCAAAATTATTTTTTTAAATTTCCAAAATTATTTTTTTTAAAATTTTCCAAAATTATTTTTTTTAAATTTTCCAAAATTATTTTTTTAAAATTTTCCAAAATTATTTTTTTTAAATTTTCCAAAATTATTTTTTTTAAAATTTTCCAAAATTATTTTTTTAAAATTTTCCAAAATTATTTTTTTAAATTTTCCAAAATTATTTTTTTTAAATTTTCCAAAATTATTTTTTTTAAAATTTTCCAAAATTATTTTTTTAAAATTTTCCAAAATTATTTTTTTTAAATTTTCCAAAATTATTTTTTTTAAAATTTTCCAAAATTATTTTTTTAAAATTTTCCAAAATTATTTTTTTTTAAAATTTTCCAAAATTATTTTTTTAAAATTTTCCAAAATTATTTTTTTAAATTTTCCAAAATTATTTTTTTAAAATTTTCCAAAATTATTTTTTTAAAATTTTCCAAAATTATTTTTTTTAAATTTTCCAAAATTATTTTTTTAAAATTTTCCAAAATTATTTTTTTTAAATTTTCAAAATTATTTTTTTTAAATTTTCCAAAATTATTTTTTTTAAAATTTTCCAAAATTATTTTTTTAAAATTTTCCAAAATTATTTTTTTTAAAATTTTCCAAAATTATTTTTTTAAATTTTCCAAAATTATTTTTTTAAAATTTTCCAAAATTATTTTTTTTAAATTTTCCAAAATTATTTTTTTAAAATTTTCCAAAATTATTTTTTTTAAATTTTCCAAATATTTTTTTAAATTTCCAAAATTATTTTTTTAAAATTTTCCAAAATTATTTTTTTAAAATTTTCCAAAATTATTTTTTTAAAATTTTCCAAAATTATTTTTTTAAAATTTTCCAAAATTATTTTTTTTAAATTTTCCAAAATTATTTTTTTTAAAATTTTCCAAAATTATTTTTTTTAAATTTTCCAAAATTATTTTTTTTAAAATTTTCCAAAATTATTTTTTTTAAAATTTTCCAAAATTATTTTTTTAAATTTTCCAAAATTATTTTTTTTAAATTTTCCAAAATTATTTTTTTAAAATTTTCCAAAATTATTTTTTTAAAATTTTCCAAAATTATTTTTTTAAAATTTTCCAAAATTATTTTTTTAAAATTTTCCAAAATTATTTTTTTAAAATTTTCCAAAATTATTTTTTTAAAATTTTCCAAAATTATTTTTTTAAAATTTTCCAAAATTATTTTTTTAAATTTTCCAAAATTATTTTTTTAAAATTTTCCAAAATTATTTTTTTTAAAATTTTCCAAAATTATTTTTTTAAATTTTCCAAAATTATTTTTTTTAAAATTTTCCAAAATTATTTTTTTAAAATTTTCCAAAATTATTTTTTTTAAAATTTTCCAAAATTATTTTTTAAATTTCCAAATTATTTTTTAAAATTTTCCAAAATTATTTTTTTAAAATTTTCCAAAATTATTTTTTTAAAATTTTCCAAAATTATTTTTTTTAAAATTTTCCAAAATTATTTTTTTTAAATTTTCCAAAATTATTTTTTTTAAATTTTCCAAAATTATTTTTTTTAAAATTTTCCAAAATTATTTTTTTAAAATTTTCCAAAATTATTTTTTTAAAATTTTCCAAAATTATTTTTTTAAATTTTCCAAATTATTTTTTTAAATTTTCCAAAATTATTTTTTTTAAATTTTCCAAAATTATTTTTTTAAAATTTTCCAAAATTATTTTTTTAAAATTTTCCAAAATTATTTTTTTAAAATTTTCCAAAATTATTTTTTTTAAATTTTCCAAAATTATTTTTTTAAAATTTTCCAAAATTATTTTTTTTAAATTTTCCAAAATTATTTTTTTTAAATTTTCCAAATTATTTTTTTAAATTTTCCAAAATTATTTTTTTAAAATTTTCCAAAATTATTTTTTTAAAATTTTCCAAAATTATTTTTTTAAAATTTTCCAAAATTATTTTTTTAAAATTTTCCAAAATTATTTTTTTTAAAATTTTCCAAAATTATTTTTTTAAATTTTCCAAATATTTTTTTTTAAATTTTCCAAAATTATTTTTTTAAAATTTTCCAAAATTATTTTTTTTAAATTTTCCAAAATTATTTTTTTAAAATTTTCCAAAATTATTTTTTTAAATTTCCAAAATTATTTTTTAAATTTTCCAAAATTATTTTTTTAAATTTTCCAAAATTATTTTTTTAAATTTTCCAAAATTATTTTTTTAAAATTTTCCAAAATTATTTTTTTTAAATTTTCCAAAATTATTTTTTTAAAATTTTCCAAAATTATTTTTTTTAAATTTCCAAAATATTTTTTTAAATTTTCCAAAATTATTTTTTTTAAATTTTCCAAAATTATTTTTTTAAAATTTTCCAAAATTATTTTTTTAAATTTTCCAAAATTATTTTTTTTAAATTTTCCAAAATTATTTTTTTAAAATTTTCCAAAATTATTTTTTTTAAATTTTCCAAAATTATTTTTTTAAAATTTTCCAAAATTATTTTTTTAAAATTTTCCAAAATTATTTTTTTAAAATTTTCCAAAATTATTTTTTTAAAATTTTTCCAAAATTATTTTTTTAAATTTTCCAAAATTATTTTTTTTTAAAATTTTCCAAAATTATTTTTTTTAAAATTTTCCAAACTTATTTTTTAAAATTTTCCATAGTTATTTTTTTAAAATTTTCCAAAATTATTTTTTTTAAAATTTTCCAAAATTATTTTTTTTAAAATTTCCAAAATTATTTTTTTTTAAATTTTCCAAAATTATTTTTTTTAAAATTTTCCAAAATTATTTTTTAAATTTCCAAAATTATTTTTTTTAAATTTCCAAAAATTATTTTTTTTAAAATTTTCCAAAATTATTTTTTTTAAATTTTCCAAAATTATTTTTTTAAAATTTTCCAAAATTATTTTTTTTAAATTTTCCAAAATTATTTTTTTAAAATTTTCCAAAATTATTTTTTTAAAATTTTCCAAAATTATTTTTTTTAAAATTTTCCAAAATTATTTTTTTAAATTTTCCAAAATTATTTTTTTTAAATTTTCCAAAATTATTTTTTTAAAATTTTCCAAAATTATTTTTTTAAATTTTCCAAAATTATTTTTTTAAAATTTTCCAAAATTATTTTTTTAAAATTTTCCAAAATTATTTTTTTAAAATTTTCCAAAATTATTTTTTTAAAATTTTCCAAATATTTTTTAAAATTTTCCAAAATTATTTTTTTAAAATTTTCCAAAATTATTTTTTTTAAAATTTTCCAAAATTTTTTTTTTAAATTTTTCCATAATTATTTTTTTAAAATTTTCCAATATTATTTTTTTTTAAATTTTCCAAAATTATTTTTTTAAAATTTTCCAAAATTTTTTTTTAAAATTTTCCAAAATTATTTTTTTAAAATTTTCCAAAATTATATTTTTTTTAAAATTTTCCAAAATTATTTTTTTAAAATTTTCCAAAATTATTTTTTTAAATTTTCCAAATTATTTTTTTAATTTTCCAAATTATTTTTTAAATTTCCAAATTATTTTTTTTAAAATTTTCCAAAATTATTTTTTTAAATTTTCCAAAATTATTTTTTTTAATTTTCCAAAATTATTTTTTAAATTTCCAAATTATTTTTTTAATTTTCCAAAATTATTTTTTTTAAATTTTCCAAAATTATTTTTTTTAAAATTTTCCAAAATTATTTTTTTTTTAAATTTTCCAAAATTATTTTTAAAATTTCCAAAATTTTTTTTTAAATTTTCCAAAATTATTTTTTTAAAATTTTCCAAAATTATTTTTTTTAAAATTTTCCAAATTATTTTTTTAAAATTTTCCAAAATTATTTTTTTTAAATTTTCCAAAATTATTTTTTTAAAATTTTCCAAAATTATTTTTTAAATTTTCCAAAATATTTTTTAAAATTTCCAAATTATTTTTTTTAAATTTCCAAAATTTTTTTTAAAATTTCCAAAATTATTTTTTTTAAATTTTCCAAAATTTTTTTTTAAATTTTCCAAAATTATTTTTTTTTAAATTTTCCAAAATTATTTTTTTTAAATTTTCCAAAATTATTTTTTTAAAATTTTCCAAATTATTTTTTTAAATTTTCCAAAATTATTTTTTTAAATTTTCCAAATTATTTTTTTTAATTTTCCCAAATTTTTTTTTTAAATTTTCCAAAATATTTTTTTTAAAATTTTCCAAAATTATTTTTTTTAAATTATTCCAAATTATTTTTTTAAATTTTCCAAATTATTTTTTTAAAATTTTCCAAAATTATTTTTTTTAAATTTTCCAAAATTATTTTTTAAATTTTCCAAAATTATTTTTTTAAATTTTCCAAAATTATTTTTTTTAAAATTTTTCCAAAATTATTTTTTTAAAATTTTCCAAATTATTTTTTAAAATTTTCCAAATTATTTTTTAAATTTTCCAAATTATTTTTTTTAAAATTTTCCAAAATTCTTTTTTTTAAATTTCCAAAATTATTTTTTTTAAATTTTCCAAAATTATTTTTTAATTTTCAAAATTTTTTTTAAAATTTTCCAAAATTATTTTTTTAAATTTTCCAAATATTATTTTTTTAAAATTTTCCAAAATTATTTTTTTAAAATTTTCCAAATTATTTTTTTTAAATTTTCCAAAATTATTTTTTTAAATTTTCAAAATTATTTTTTTTAAAATTTTCCAAAATTATTTTTTTAAAATTTTCCAAAATTATTTTTTTAAAATTTTCCAAAATTATTTTTTTAAATTTTCCAAAATTATTTTTTTAAATTTTCCAAATTATTTTTTTAAAATTTTCCAAAATTATTTTTTTTAAAATTTTCCAAAATTATTTTTTTAAAATTTTCCAAAATTATTATTTTTGTTAAAATTTTCCAAATATTTTTTTAAATTTTCCAAATTATTTTTTTTAAATTTTCCAAATTATTTTTTTAAAATTTTCCAAAATTATTTTTTTAAAATTTTCCAAAATTATTTTTTTAAATTTTCCAAAATTATTATTTTTTAAATTTTCCAAAATTATTTTTTTTTAAATTTTCCAAAATTATTTTTTAAAATTTCCAAATTATTTTTTAAATTTTCCAAAATTATTTTTTTAAAATTTTCCAAAATTATTTTTTTTAAAATTTTCCAAAATTATTTTTTTAAAATTTTCCAAAATTATTTTTTTTAAATTTTCCAAAATTATTTTTTTTAAAATTTTCCAAAATTATTTTTTTTTAAATTTTCCAAAATTATTTTTTTAAAATTTTCCAAAATTATTTTTTTTAAATTTTCCAAAATTATTTTTTTAAAATTTTCCAAAATTATTTTTTTTAAATTTTCCAAATTATTTTTTTAAATTTTCCAAATTATTTTTTTTAAAATTTTCCAAAATTATTTTTTTAAAATTTTCCAAAATTATTTTTTTAAAATTTCCAAAATTATTTTTTTAAAATTTTCCAAATTATTTTTTTTAAATTTTCCAAAATTATTTTTTTTAAAATTTTCCAAAATTATTTTTTTTAATTTTCCAAAATTATTTTTTTAAAATTTTCCAAAATAATTTTTTTAAAATTTTACAAAATTTTTTTTTTTTAAAATTTCCAAAATTTTTTTTTTTTAAAATTTCCAAAATTATTTTTTTTTAAATTTTCCAAAATTAATTTTTTTAAAATTTTCCAAAATTATTTTTTTTTAAATTTTCCAAAATTATTTTTTTTTTAAATTTTCCAAAATTATTTTTTTAAAATTTTCCAAATTATTTTTTTAAAATTTTCCAAAATTATTTTTTTAAAATTTTCAAAATTATTTTTTTAAAATTTCCAAAATTATTTTTTTAATTTTTCCAAAATTTTTTTTTAAATTTCCAAATTATTTTTTTTAAAATTTTCCAAAATTTTTTTTTTAAAATTTCCAAAATTATTTTTTTAAATTTTCCAAAATTATTTTTTTTAAATTTTCCAAAATTATTTTTTTAAATTTTCCAAAATTATTTTTTTTTAAAATTTTCCAAAATTATTTGTTTTAAATTTTCCAAATTATTTTTTTAAATTTTCCAAAATATTTTTTTTTAAATTTCCAAAATTATTTTTTTAAATTTTCCAAAATTATTTTTTTAAAATTTTCCAAAATTATTTTTTTAAAATTTTCCAAATTATTTTTTTTTAATTTCCAAATATTTTTTTTAAAATTTTCCAAATTATTTTTTTAAATTTTCCAAAATTATTTTTTTAAATTTTCCAAAATTATTTTTTTTAAATTTTCCAAAATTATTTTTTTAAATTTTCCAAATTATTTTTTTTAAATTTTCCAAATTCCAAAATTATTTTTTAAATTTTCCAAAATTATTTTTTTAAAATTTTCCAAAATTATTTTTTAAATTTTCCAAAATTTTCCAAAATTATTTTTTAAAATTTTCCAAAATTATTTTTTTTAAATTTTCCAAATTATTTTTTTTAAAATTTTCCAAAATTATTTTTTTAAATTTTCCAAAATTATTTTTTTAAAATTTTCCAAAATTATTTTTTTTAAATTTTCCACAATTATTTTTTTTTAAATTTCCAAATTATTTTTTTAAATTTTCCAAAATTATTTTTTTAAAATTTTCCAAATTATTTTTTTTAAAATTTTCCAAATTATTTTAAATTTTCCAAAATTATTTTTTTTAAAATTTTCCAAAATTATTTTTTTAAAATTTTCCAAAATTTTTTTTAAAATTTTCCAAAATTATTTTTTTTAAATTTTCCAAAATTATTTTTTTTAAATTTTCCAAATTATTTTTTTAAATTTTCCAAAATTATTTTTTAAATTTTCCAAAATTATTTTTTTTAAATTTTCCAAAATTTTTTTTTAAATTTTCCAAAATTTATTTTTTAAATTTTCCAAAATTATTTTTTAAAATTTTCCAAATTATTTTTTTAAATTTTCCAAAATTATTTTTTAAATTTTCAAATATTTTTTTAAAAGTTCCAAAATTATTTTTTTAAATTTTCCAAATTATTTTTTTTAAAATTTTCCAAAATTATTTTTTTTAAAATTTTCCAAATTTTATTTTTTAAAATTTTTCCACAAATTATTTTTTTAAAAATTTTCCAAAATTATTTTTTAAAATTTTCCAAAATTATTTTTTTAAAATTTCCAAAATTATTTTTTAAAATTTTCCAAAATTATTTTTTTTAAATTTGCCAAAATTATTTTTTTTAAACTTTTCCAAAATTATTTTTTTTAAATTTTCCAAAATTATTTTTTTTAAAATTTTCCAAATTATTTTTTTTTAAATTTATTTCCAAAATTATTTTTTTAAAATTTTCCAAAATTATTTTTTTAAAATTTTCCAAATTATTTTTTTTTAAAATTATTCCAAAATTATTTTTTGTAAAATTTTCCAAAAATTATTTTTTTTAAATTTTCCAAATTATTTTTTTAAATTTCCAAAATTATTTTTTTTTAAATTTTCCAAAATTATTTTTTTTAAATTTTCCAAAATTTTTTTTTAAAATTTCCAAATTATTTTTTTAAAATTTTCCAAATTATTTTTTTTTAAATTTCCAAAATTATTTTTTTTAAATTTTCCAAAATTATTTTTTTAATTGTTCCAAAATTTTTTTTTTAAAATTTTCCAAAATTATTTTTTTAAAATTTTCCAAAATTATTTTTTTTAAATTTCCAAAATTATTTTTTTTAAAATTTTCCAAATTATTTTTTTAAAATTTTCCAAAATTATTTTTTTTAAAATTTTCCAAATTATTTTTTTAAAATTTTCCAAAATTATTTTTTTTAAATTTTCCAAAATTATTTTTTTAAATTTTCCAAATTATTTTTTTAAATTTTCCAAAATTATTTTTTTTAAATTTTCCAAAATTATTTTTTTTAAAATTTCCAAAATTATTTTTTTAAATTTTTCCCAAATTATTTTTTTAATTTTCCAAATTATTTTTTTAAAATTTTCCCAAATTATTTTTTTTAAATTTTCCAAAATTATTTTTTTAAATTTTCCAAAATTATTTTTTTAAAATTTTCCAAAATTATTTTTTTAAAATTTCCAAAATTATTTTTTTAAAAATTTTCCAAATTATTTTTTTAAAATTTTCCAAAATTATTTTTTTTAAATTTTCCAAAAATTATTTTTTTTAAATTTCCAAAAATTATTTTTTTAAAATTTTCCAACTTATTTTTTTTAAATTTTCCCAAATTATTTTTTTAAAATTTTTCCAAATTATTTTTTTAAAATTTCCAAAATTATTTTTTTAAAATTTTCCAAAATTATTTTTTAAATTTTCCAAAATTTTTTTTTAAAATTTTCCAAAATTATTTTTTAAATTTTCCAAAATTATTTTTTTAAAATTTTTCCAAAATTATTTTTTTTCAAAATTTCCAAATTATTTTTTTTAAATTTGTCCAAAAATTATTTTTTTTAAAATTTTCCAAACATTATTTTTTTAAATTTCCAAATTATTTTTTTTAAATTTCCAAAATTATTTTTTTACAATTTTCCAAAATTATTTTTTTTAAATTTTTCCAAAATTATTTTTTTTTAAAATTTTCCAAAAATTTTTTTTAAAAATTTTCACAAATTATTTTTTTTAAAATTTTCCAAAATTATTTTTTAAAATTTTCCAAAATTATTTTTTTAAAATTTTCCAAAATTATTTTTTTTAAAATTTCCAAAATTATTTTTTTTAAAATTTTCCAAAATTATTTTTTAAAATTTTCCAAATTATATTTTTTTAAATTTTCCAAAATTATTTTTTTAAATTTTCAAAATTATTTTTTTTAAAAATTTTCCCAAAATTATTTTTTAAAACAAAATTATTCCAAAATTTTTTAAAATTTTTCCAAAATTATTTTTTTTAAAATTTTCCAAAATTATTTTTAAAATTTTCCAAATTATTCCAAAATTATTTTTTTAAATTTTTCGTCAAAATTATTTTTTTAAAATTTTCCAAATTATATTTTAAAATTTTCCAAAATTATTTTTTTTAAAATTTTCCAAATTATTTTTTTAAAATTTTCCAAAATTATTTTTTTTAAAATTTCCAAAATTATTTTTTTAAATTTTCCAAAATTATTTTTTTAAATTTTCCAAAATTATTTTTTATAAATTTTCCAAATTATTTTTTAAAATTTTCCAAATATTATTTTTTAAAATTTTCCAAAATTATTTTTTTTAAATTTTCCAAATTATTTTTTTAAAATTTTCCAAATTATTTTTTTAAAATTTTCCAAAATATTTTTTTTAAAATTTTCCAAAATTTATTTTTTAAAATTTCCAACATTATTTTTTAAAATTTCCAAAATTATTTTTTTTAAAATTTTCCAAAATTATTTTTTTAAAATTTTCCAAAATTATTTTTTTAAAATTTTCCAAAATTATTTTTTTAAAATTTTCCAAAATTATTTTTTTAAAATTTTCCAAAATTAATTTTTTTTAAAATTTTCCAAAATTATTTTTTTTAAAATTTTCCAAATTATTTTTTTTAAATTTTCCAAAATTATTTTTTTTAAATTTTCCAAATTATTTTTTTAAATTTTCCAAAATATATTTTTTAAATTTTCCAAAATTATTTTTTTCTAAATTTTCCAAAATTATTTTTTTTTAAATTTTCCAAAATTATTTTGTTTAAAAATTTTCCAAAATTATTTTTTTAAATTTTCCAAAATTATTTTTTTTAAATTTCCAAAATTATTTTTTTTAAATTTTCCAAAATTATTTTTTTGAAATTTTCCAAAATTATTTTTAATTTTCCAAAATTATTTTTTTTAAATTTTCCAAATTATTTTTTTAAATTTTCCAAATTATTTTTAAAATTTTCAAAATATATTTTTTAAAATTCAAATTATTTTTTTAAATTTCCAAAATTATTTTTTTAAATTTTCCAAATTATTTTTTTAAATTTTCCAAAATTATTTTTTTTAAAATTTTCCAAAATTATTTTTTTAAATTTCCAAAATTATTTTTTTAAAATTTTCCAAAATTATTTTTTTAAAAATTTTCCAAAATTATTTTTTTAAAATTTTCCAAAATTATTTTTTAAATTTTCCAAAATTATTTTTTAAAATTTTCCAAAATTATTTTTAAAATATTTCCAAAATTATTTTTTTAAAATTTTCCAAAATTATTTTTTTTAAAATTTTCCAAAATAGTTTTTTAAAATTTTCCAAATTATTTTTTTAAAATTTCCAAAATTATTTTTTTAAATTTCCAAAATTATTTTTTTAAAATTTTCCAAAATTATTTTTTTAAATTTTCCAAAATATTTTTTTAAAATTTTCCAAAATTATTTTTTTAAAATTTTCCAAAATTATTTTTTAAATTTCAAAATTATTCAAAATTATTTTTTTAAAATTTTCCAAAATTATTTTTTTTAAAATTTTCAAAATTATTTTTTTAAATTTTCCAAATTATTCCAAAATTATTTTTTTAAATTTTCCAAAATTATTTTTTAAAATTTTCCAAAATTATATTTTTAAAATTTTCCAAATTATTTTTTTAAAATTTTCCAAAATTATTTTTTAAAAATTTTCCAAAATTATTTTTTTAAAATTTTCCAAAATTATTTTTTTAAAATTTCCAAATTATTTTTTTAAAATTTTCCAAAATTATTTTTTTAAAATTTTCCAAAATTATTTTTTTAAAATTTTCCAAATTATTTTTTTAAAATTTCCAAAATATTTTTTTAAAATTTTCCAAAATTATTTTTTGTAAAATTTTCCAAAATTACTTTTTTTTAAAATTTCCAAAATCATTTTTTTTAAAATTTTCCAAAATTATTTTTTTAAAATTTTCCAAAATTATTTTTTTAAAATTTTCAAAATTATTTTTTAAAATTTTCCAAAATTATTTTTTAAAATTTTCCAAAATTATTTTTTTAAAATTATTTCCAAAATTATTTTTTGTAAATTTTCCAAAAGTATTTTTTTAAATTTTCCAAAATTATTTTTTTAAAATTTTCCAAAATTATTTTTTTAAAATTTTCAAAATTCCAAAATTATTTTTTTAAAATTTCCAAATTATTTCCAAAATTATTTTTTAAAATTTTCCAAAATATTATTTTTTTAAAATTTTCCAAAATTATTTTTTAAAATTTTCCAAATATTTTTTTTAAAATTTTCCAAAATTAATTTTTTTAAAATTTTCAAAAATATATTTTTTTTAAATTTTCCAAAATTATTTTTTTAAAATTTCCAAAAATATTTTTTTAAATTTCCAAAATTATTTTTTAAAATTTTCCAAAATTATTTTTTTAAAATTTTCCAAAATTATTTTTTTTAAATTTTACAAAATTATTTTTTAAATTTTCCAAAATTATTATTTTTTAAAATTTTCCAAAAGTATTTTTTAAAATTTCCAAAATTATTTTTTAAAATTTTCCAAATATTTTTTTAAAATTTTCCCAAAATTATTTTTTAAATTTTCCAAATTATTTTTTAAAATTTTCCCAAAATTATTTTTTTAAAATTTTCCAAAATATTTGTTTAAAATTTTCAAAATTATTTTTTTAAAATTTTCCAAAATTATTTTTTTAAAATTTCCAAAATTATTTTTTTAAAATTTCCAAAATTATTTTTTTTAAATTTTCCAAAATTATTTTTTTAAATTTCCAAAATTATTTTTTTTAAATTTCCCAAAATTATTTTTTAAAATTTTCCAAAATTATTTTTTTAAAATTTTTCCAAAATTATTTTTTTAAAATTTTCCAAAATATATTTTTAAAATTTTCCAAAATTAATTTTTTTAAAATTTTCCAAAATTATTTTTTTAAATTTTTCCAAAATTATTTTTTAAATGTTCCAAAATTATTTTTTAAAATTCCAAAATTATTTTTAAAATTTTCCAAAATTATTTTTTTAAAATTTCCAAAAATTATTTTTTTAAATTTCCAAAATTATTTTTTAAAATTTTACAAAATTATTTTTTAAAATTTTCCAAATATTTTTTTAAAATTTTCCAAAATTATTTTTTTAAAATTTTCCAAAATTATTTTTTTAAATTTCCAAAATTATTTTTTAAAATTTCAAAATATTATTTTTTTTAAAATTTCCAAAATTATTTTTTTGATTTTCCAAATTATTTCCAAAATTATTTTTTTTAAAATTTTCCAAAATTATTTTTTTTAAAATTTTCCAAAATTATTTTTTAAAATTTTCCATAATTATTTTTTTAAATTTTCCAAAATTATTTTTTAAAAATTTCCAAAATTATTTTTTTTAAAATTTTCCAAAATTATTTTTTTTAAAATTTTCCAAAATTATTTTTTTAAAATTTCCAAAATTATTTTTTTAAATTTCCAAAAATTATTTTTTTAAAATTTTCCAAATTATTTTTTTTTAAAATTTTTCCAAAATTATTTTTTTAAAATTTTCCAAAATTCTTTTTTTAAAATTTTCCAAAATTCTTTTTTTAAAATTTTCCAAAATTATTATTTCAAAATTTTCAAAATTATTTTTTTTAAAATTTTCCAAAATTATTTTTTAAAATTTTTCCAAATTATTTTTTAAAATTTTCCAAAATTATTTTTTTAAATTTTCCAAAATTATTTTTTTAAAATTTTCCAAAATTATTTTTTAAATTTTCAAAAATTATTTTTTTAAATTTCCAAAATTATTTTTTTTAAATTTTCCAAAAATATATTTTTTTTAAAATTTTCCAAAATTATTTTTTTTAAATTTTCCAAAATTATTTTTTTAAAATTTTCCAAAAATTATTTTTTTAAAATTTTCCAAAATTATTTTTTTTAAAATTTTCCAAAATTATTTTTTTATTTTAAATTTTCCAAAATATTTTTTTTAAAAATTTCCAAAAGTATATTTTTTAAAATTTTCCAAAATTATTTTTTAAATTTTCCAAAATTTTCCAATTTTTAAATTTTCCAAAATTATTTTTTTAAATTTCCAAAATTAGTTTTTTAAATTTTCCAAAATGATTTTTTAAAATTTTCCAAAATTATTTTTTTTAAAATTTCCAAAAAATTATTTGTATTAAATTTTCCAAAATTATTTTTTTAAAATTTTCCAAAATTAGTTTTTTTAATTTTCCAAAATTATTTTTTTAAAAATTTCCAAAATTATTTTTTTAAATTTTCCAAAAATTATTTTTTAAAAATTTTCCAAAATTATTTTTTTTAAAATTTTCCCAACAATTATTGTTTTTTAAATTTTCCAAAAATTATTTTTTAAAATTTTCCAAAATTATTTTTTTAAATTTTCCAAAATTATGTTTTTTAAATTATTCCAAATTATTTTTTAAAATTTTCCAAAATTATTTTTTTTAAAATTTTCACCAAAATTATTTTTTAAATTTCCAAAAATTATTTTTTAAAAATATTCCAAAATTATTTTTTTTAAATTTTCCAAAATTATTTTTTTAAAATTTTCCAAAATTATTTTTTTAAAATTTTCCCAAAATTATTTTTTTTAAATTTTCCCAAAATTATTTTTTTAATTTTCCAAAATTATTTTTTTTAAATTTTCCAAAATTATTTTTTTAAATTTTCCAAATTATTTTTTTAAAATTTTCCCAAAATTATTTTTTTAAATTTCCAAAAATTATATTTTTTAAAATTTTCCCAAATTATTTTTTTTTAAAAAAATTTTCCAAAATTATTTTTTTAAAATTTTCCAAAAATTATTTTTTTTAATTTTCCAAAATTATTTTTTTAAAATTTCCAAATATTATTTTTTTAAAATTTTTCCAAAATATTTTTTTTAAAATTTTCCAAAATTATTTTTTGTTATCCAAATTATTTTTTTAAAATTTTCCAAAAATTATTTTTTTTTAAAATTTTCCAAAAATTATTTTTTTAAAATTTTTCCAAAATTATTTTTTTTTTTTAAAATTTCCAAAATTATTTTTTTTAAATTTTCAAAATTATTTTTTTAAAATTTTTCCAAAATTATTTTTTAAAAATTTTCCAAAATTATTTTTTTAAAATTTTCCAAAATTTTTTTTTAAAATTTTCCAAAAATTATTTTTTTAAAATTTTCCAAAATTATTTTTTTAAATTTCCAAATTATTTTTTTAAATTTTCCAACAATTATTTTTTTAAAATTTTCCAAAATTATTTTTTTAAATTTTCCAAAATTATTTTTTTTTAAATTTTTCCAAAATTATTTTTTTAAAATTTTCCAAAATATTTTTTTTAAATTTTCCAAAATTTTTTTTTAAAATTTTCCAAAATTATTTTTTTAAAATTTTCCAAATTATTTTTTTAAAATTTTCCAAATTATTTTTTTAAAATTATTCCAAAATTATTTTTTTAAATTTTCCAAATTATTTTTTTAAATTTTCCAAAATTATTTTTTAAATTTTCCAAAATTTTTTTTTAAAATTTTCCAAAATTATTTTTTTTAAAATTTTCCAAAATTCTTTTTTTTAAAATTTTCCAAAATAATTTTTTTTTAAAATTTTCCAAAAATTATTTTTTTAAAATTTTCCAAAATTATTTTTTTTAAATTTTCCCAAAATTATTTTTTTAAATTTTCCAAAATTATTTTTTTAAATTTTCCAAAATTATTTTTTTAAAATTTTCCAAAATTATTTTTTTAAAATTTTCCAAAATTATTTTTTTAAAATTTTTCCAAAATATTTTTTTTAAATTTTCCAAATTATTTTTTTTAAATTTCCAAAATTATTTTTTTTAAATTATTCCAAAATTATTTTTTTTAAATTTTCCAAAATTATTTTTTTTAATTTTCAAATTATTTTTTAAAATTTCCAAATTATTTTTTTTTAAATTTTCCAAAATTATTTTTTTAAAATTTTCCAAAATTATTTTTTTAAAATTTTCCAAAATTATTTTTTTTAAAATTTTTCCAAAATTATTTTTTTTTAAAATTTTCCAAAATTATTTTTTTTAAAATTTTCCAAAATTATTTTTTTAAATTTTCCAAAATTATTTTTTTAAAATTTTCCAAAATTATTTTTTTTAAATTTTCCAAAATTATTTTTTTTAAATTTTCCAAAATTTATTTTTTAAAATTTTCCAAAATTATTTTTTTAAAATTTTCCAAAATTATTTTTTTAAATTTTCCAAAATTATTTTTTTAAAATTTTCCAAAATTATTTTTTTTAAAATTTTCCAAATTATTTTTTAAAATTTTCCAAAATTATTTTTTTTTACAATTTTTCCAAATTTCAATTATTTTTTAAAATTTTCCAAAATTATTTTTTTAAATTTCCAAAATTATTTTTTAAATTTTCCAAATTATTTTTTTAAAATTTTCCAAAATTATTTTTTTAAAATTTTCCAAAATTATTTTTTTTAAAATTTTCATCCAAATTATTTTTTTAAAATTTTCCAAAAATTATTTTTTTTAAAATTTTCCAAAATTATTTTTTTAAAATTTTCCAAAATTATTTTTTTTAAATTTTTCCAAAAATTATTTTTTTAAAATTTCCAAAATTATTTTTTTTAAATTTTCCAAAAATTATTTTTTTTAAATTTTCCAAAATTATTTTTTAAAATTTTCCAAAATTATTTTTTTTTTTCCAAAATTTTCCAAAATTATTTTTTTAAATTTTCCAAAATTAGTTTTTTAAAATTTTCCAAATTATTTTTTTAAATTTTCCAAATTATCCAAAATTATTTTTTTAAAATTTTCCAAAATTAATTTTTTTAAAATTTTCCAAAATTATTTTTTTAAAATTTTCCAAAATTATTTTTTTTAAAATTTTCCATAAATTACTTTTTTTTAAATTTCCCAAAATTATTTTTTTTAAATTTTCCAAAATTATTTTTTTAAAATTTTCCACAATTATTTTTTTTTAAAATTTTCCAAAATTTATTTTTTTTAAAATTTTCCAAAATTATCTTTTTTTAAAAATTTTCCAAAATTTATTTTTTTTAAAAATTTTCCAAATTATTTTTTTAAAATTTTTCCAAAATTATTTTTTAAAATTTTCCAAAATTATTTTTTTAAAATTTTCCAAAATTATTTTTTTTA